>JARHVA010007476.1:0-585000 GCA_037957365.1 Torreya grandis | reverse complement strand
CCCTTAAGTGTAGTTTAGGTGGGTGGTAGAATTGGGTCCTAGCACAAAGGTCTAATGAGGTACCCAAGAAGATATAAATTCCCTCCTAGAGGAGGATGTCAAAGTTTCCCAAATCCTAGGAAGATACCATAAATGAAGATATTTGCAGTTTGTAAAGGGTTTGGTGAATATACCAAAATTTTTCTCCATTGTCTAAATGAATTGGAGATCAATGAATTGATCATGGATGAGTTCCTGAATGAAATTCATATGAATCTCAATATGCTTGGTCCATTGATGGAGGACCAAATTCCTACAGATATGGATTGTGCTTTGGTTATTATAGAAGATTACTATTGGTCATTGAAAATGGATACAAAAATTAGTGTGAATTACCTAAATCCAAACAACCCTAGTTGAAACATTAATAAATCTTCTGTATATTACCTCTATAGAAGATAAATTAATAGCATTCTTCTTCTTTCTTGACCAACTAATCAAACTTAAACTAAGAGAAAAATTATAGCCTAAATTAGACTTACAATTTTGAATTTAACTAGCCTAATTTGAATTTGTATAAATATTAAGGTCAACATCAATTCCTACTCCATAATGAATCTTGAAACTATGAGTACCTTGAATGTAGTGAAGGATATGATTAGCTACTTTCTAGTGCAACTCATGTGGTTCCTACATAAATATAGAGATTGTTCCCATTGTGTATGAAATATTAAGTCTAGTGTGTGTAAGGTAGATGAGAATGCCAAAAAGTTATAGATATAAGGTAACATCAACCAAAGGAGATGGATAATCAACCTAAATCTTCAATATAATTTGCAAGGGATTTATATATGGCTTATAGTGAGCCATGTTAAACCATGAAATAAAATCAATAACCTACTTAGATTTTGAAATAGTGATCCTAGATTCAAATTAAGAAATTTCAATCTTGAGGAAGTAATGTAACAATTCTAAGTCAGTCATTGATAAACTATCATATATAATAGTTTTCATAGACGTGATGGTAGATGAAGAACTCATGATCAATAGGTCACCCACATAAATAACTATAAATAATAGTGAATCATCCTATTGCAAGATGTAGACATTTGGATCAAAATGGCATCTAGTGAAACCAACCAAAAGAAGAAAGGAGTCCATATTGGCATACCAAGCTTGAGGATCTTATTTTAATCCATAGATATATTTTCAAAAATTTTAAACAAATGAATATTCCACAAACCCTTGTGGTTGTTGTGTATTTCCTCTTTTAGGTCACCATGAAGAAAAACACTCTTCACATCCATTTGATGAACATCCCAATGATGTGTTATGGAAATGACAAGAGTGATTTGAATTGACTTCATTTTTAAAACTATGGAAATTTTCTTAGTGCAATTAATGTTAGGTACTTAATAAAAACACTTTTTTAAAACACGTGCTTTGAACTTGTATATGGACCCATCTATGGAAAATTTTGTTTGGTAGATCCACCTACATTGAACAAGATTTCTTCCCTTAGGAAGAGGGACTAAATCCTAAGTGTTGATCCTCAACAAGGAACTATAATACTCTTCCATAGTAGTATCCCACTCATTAGTATATGATTTGTTGTGAAATTACTATGGATCAAAAGTAGATGTAATGAAAAAATGTGTGGCATTCTTGAATTGTGAATGGGTTCACCTATTGTCTGATAGATCTCCAACCCATTAGCCAATACATTGTAGTGTTTATCTATCCAAAAGAGGGACTAGATATCATAGAGTTAGGATTATATTCCTCATCCTCTAAAGATATTATAGGATAAGGAGGGTCTGAGTCTTCATCACTACTCTCATCATTAGAACTAGAAGAAGAATCTAGATCATCAAAAATGTCATCAAATCTTAGTGCATCTAAGGAAGGGGGATAGTGGTTGAGTGTGGAGTCTAAAGGATCCTATTAAAAATGAACACTCCTCTAGATTAAAAACTCATGAGTGGTGGGATGGATAATCCTATATCCCTTATCACCCTTAGGATATCCAACAAAGACTCAAGGCTAATTTTGAAGTTCCATTGTCTTACATTTCTTCTTAAGAATGTAGGCCATAGGAGGAGATTAAAAAACTTGGAAGTGATTCAATGTGGGTTTATGGCCAGTCCAAGATTTAAAAGGAATGACTCCCTTAAATGCTTTATGAGGAACTTATTTATAGATATAACAATCATATTTGATGGCCTCAACCCAATATGTTCAAGAGACTTAAAGTGTATCACATAATTTGCCATTTTATTTAAGGACCTATTATTTCACTCTATAACACCATTCTATTTAGGACTATATGGAATTATATGCTATATTTAAACTCCCTCTGAAGTGTATAATTATTCAAAATGGCTACTTACATACTCACCATCATTATCAATGCACAAAATCTTGATGGATTTACTTGAATATTTTTCTAAAAGTGCCTTAAAGTCTTAAAAATGATCAAATACCTTAGATTTATTCTTAATAAAGTACACCCAAGTACACCTCAAAAATTCATCAATGAAAGTAATCATATATCTAGTCCTTTTGAATGAAGGAGATATAAATGGTCCAATAATGTCACTATGAACTAACTCCAATATCTATGTATCTCTCCAAGATTTTCCTTTGTCATACTTATTAGGTTGCTTACCAATTATGTAACCTTGGAAAACTTCATCAAACAAATGAACACATGGAAAACCTAAAACCATGTCATGATGACTAAGTTGATACATATAGAAATAGTTAAGATGGCCAAATCACTCATGCCATAATTTAATCACCCCATATGAATGAGTGAGCAATGTAGTAAAGGGTTGATCAAGAGCAAAATTTGAGAATGTATACAATCACGAATGGTGACCAGATTTCCAAATTATAAATATGGAGTCAATTTCTACTTCAATAATAGCCAATGACTAGGCATAGTGAGTAAGCATGGCATGATGTGTCAATCTGGTGTGGTGGGATGTTTCTCATGTTGGTGAAGCTTGGGTAGATGTGCAGGTGCGATTCATAGTAGTATAACTCACAGGGATGTAGAGACATAGTTCACAAGGATGTGATAACATGAATTAAATTAGTATATCTCATGGGGATGCACTATCATGGATTGAATAAACATGGCTCATGGGGATGTATGGAAATAAGTTAGATGCAATTGTGAACAAAATTTTGATTTTTCAAAAGTTGTTGAACTAACACAGATGGTGAAAAAATAGAACAAAAAGCTCCAGTTCTTGAAAAAACTATATGGTTTATTCCAAAAATATTAGAGACCCATTTGGTATTTTTAAAAACTTATAAAAACCTATAAATAATTTTTAACTTCAAGTATTAGATGGTATATAATGTATAGATTTCAAAAAACTACCTTGAAACCCTCTAAAAATGGTTGTCACAAAACTAGGTCATATTCAGAGCCAGTCCTAAGGTTTTGAAAACTTATGAATTCAACACTATTATCAATTTTTCATTTATATACCCCAATATTATAAATATACATTAATTTATAGAAAACCTACTAAACCCTTGAAAATCAAAATCAATGAAAACACCTGAATAAGCTAGAATGCTAGATCTCACAATAGAGGCTATGGCATTCAGCTACTAGAAAAGATCTAATACCATGTTAGAGTGGGCTAAAATTTAGGATAAGTCTAGATAGGATAAAATTCATGAATAAAACTTGTATGTAGTAGTGAAATCCAAAAAACAACTAAAAATGGAAGAATCTTTTCTTCACAATAAATAAATTGTATTAGTAGCATTAACCATAAAAGCTTTAGGAAGGTATATTATATATTTGAAATATAAACATGTCCTAACATCCTCATGAATGTGGGATTATATTTCACAATCACCTAAAAAGACACCTAAGTGATATCTAATCAAACTAACTATACATGTGTAGGGAAAAACCATTAAATGGAATAAAAACCTACACTAACATATAGTGGTGACATTTGGGGCTTACAATAAAATTATTAAATTATTTTTAAGAAATATATTAGGATATGTATGGATTTCATTAGTAACATGATGTATTTTACGAGAAAAAACATTTGGAAAATCATACATGAAAGGGTAAGCTCCCCAATTGCTCTTTTTAAGATGTCACCATGTAGGAGTGTTGTAGGGTATAAAAGCATTATGGGGAACACCATTAAAAACATCCAAAAATAATGGGTAATTATAATTTAAATGAAAGGAAACGTTGGTGCCATGACCAAAGCCTCGTGTAAACATGTTAGGATCCCTTCTAGTCCATGAGGGTTTGCTTCATTATATTCCATGTACATGTGGTACATTTCTTTCTTACTAGTTATTCTCATAATAATAATTATTTCTCCTAGAGCTATGTGATTATCGAATCAAACCTGACATTTTGACTTAATTTGAAAGGAACAAAACTTATAACATATCCATTATTTGAATAAAACATGTTAACTCGTTCTACTATCAAATTTATTCAAACAATTATCAAAATAGATTTCAAAATTATGATATAAAAAACATATCCACCATAAAAAATATTATGTTATAATTACCAAATCATGAAAAACCAATTCAACACACAACCATCTATTCACACATTATTAAAAAATGAATAAAAATCGAGACACCATCCTAAAAATGCCTAGAATAATCAATTGATATAAAAATTCTAGTAAAAAATGCATAAGAGAAACATTTTCAACCATGTCCTTCTCTTTTGGAAAGTTCTATCAAATATATAAAACTTGTGATGAAAATTTTATGTTTGCACAAATGAAAAGATCATATCAAACTTATCCATTATGATTTTATTCTTTTTTCAATATGCACAACTAAAAAAATATGTTGAACTTCAACAAAATATTCAAAATGTATTATCATAGAGGTTTTGAAGAATAATACTATTTATTTCCAAAATAGAAATCATTAATATCATATGAAAAATGAGCATGAAAATTCATAATTACTATTTTCAAGAAGGAAAACCTATTATCCTGGTGTTAAGGTTTCAAATAAATCCATTCAATTTTAGTGAAATAATTACCTATATTTAGAAATAATCAAACTGTAAATTGTACCCCTAAATGTTATAAACTTCTTGTCATAATAATGAAAATGGTTCATCAAGAAAGCACACATATTTACATGCTGAAATCATTTTACCAAAGTGTCCATTTGGTTATTTATTGAGTTTTATTTCTATGTAAACTATAAAAATCTTTAATTTTTAGTAAAATATTTCACAAAAACAATGTCTAACAACTACATTTGATAGTCCCACAAACTGAGCAAGTGAAAATATTATCTTACGTCTAAAGCACCATATCAGAATTACAAGTAGAAGTAATATTGAAAAGAAATAAAATTTTCACAAGACAAAGGTGAATGTATGTACAAGTGAGACTTTCAAACTATTAATATTTTCTCTTACTTAGATCCTTAAACTTAATGAATTCACATAAACTTATCACAATTAAGACAATCTTGTATACTATTCATCCCAATGATCACAACCATTATCAAAATTTAAGCGACTGGAGTATTTTATCAATATCTCAATATTGATTTATAAAAAGAAGATAATATATTTGTTAAAAACTAAAATAACACCATATATCTTGAAAACATTGGAACAAGATTTTAAAACTAATACCACAATACTGAAAAGTTTTATCAAAGTTAATTAAGCATCTCATCACATTGAATGCAATTGTTTCACACATATATATCCACATGTACATGTTTTAATCATTTCTTTTTTATTATTTTCAAAACTATCAACTAATATTAAAACTTGAAAATCCATATCACCTTATCAAATATAAAGATTAATATAGAAAATAAGTACTTGCAACTCAAATGACTATGATAATCTCACTAAAAACAACCCAAAAAACTTATTCGAATAAAGAACACTCAAATGTATAGAATCATCCACTATTTTAAACTAGTAATAACTATTCCTATTTATATAAAACTTTGAGATAATAATGCATTGATTCCATAACCCTTTAAAACTAGAAACAAAAGCTTTTCTAACACTAATTAACAAGGCATTAGGGTTTTGAAAGGAAGAAAGGGTTCCACATATTAAAACAAAAAATTAAGCCACATTATTTAACTATTTTCCAAAAATGATGAATATGAAAATCAATTCAAAATACATAAGCTACTCAACCATACAATCACAAATAACTAAATCATTTTTTTTTACAATGTTGTCAAAATTATGAATCAAGACTTCTAATTTATTTTATCAAATAAAGAAAATACATCACTATATTATTTTATGTCAAAACCCTAAGGGGATTGTAATATTTTCAATCTAATATAAATGATTTTTTGCCATATTATAAATAAATAAATAAATTTAAAATTAAAAAAACAATTTAATTTTAAACAATGAATAAGAACACATGAATTTCTATAAATTCATTCATGACCTCAAAAATACTCAATATGTTATAATATCAAACTCATTACCTTATTAATTTATATATTATCTAGATAAAATATAAATATATATTAACACAACTCTTATGAACCATGAAATTTCAAGAAAAAAATATTATCCTATCCTTGAAAAATACATTCATTGATCTACTAGAAACTCAAACATAATTTTCTTACATGTTCTTAAATTATGAATAGGAGAATAAATCCCATACCTATAAATAAAATGGGTTTAATCTAAAAAATACTATGCACCTATATTGATAATTTTTTAGAGTTTTAATACATTCATAGGTCTACTTGCAAACTCAAAGTGAAATGAACTGTTAAAACCCCCATAAGACAAAAAATAATGATAACACTCGAAGACAAAGACTACATTGAATGCACAAGAAAGGCACATTCATGGAATGAATTTCCATAAATTTAAGCATGTATTCTATGTTTTCCACATCAATGGCCATTAAGCATAAAAAATCAAAAATATCACCTTTCAAACTATATCCCTTTGTAAACAACAATGTAACATACCTTCCCTCAAGTAAGCTTTAAAAGATTAAAATATGGGGCACTATGGCTCAAAAAATTGCCAAACTAGAGATATTAAAATGTGAATCATGCTTTACCCTTGAGTTTTAAGACATTCTTGCTATCAAAACCTTCGTTATATCTTTGTGAAAATTTTCTTATCTTGTAGTCTAACTAGTATTATTCTAATGGACATGAATTATATGCTATGAAAAATGTTATAAACCTGATCATTATCCTTCTTTGCCAATTTTTGACCTATACCTATTTTATATCTTCCTGGACACTTGGGTTCCACTAACATGCCTACATCGACACAAGTGTCCTTTTTATCTAAGCTTTAGTTTCCAAAGATTCATCTAATTTGAAAATGAAACATCTCTTAAAGGTTGTCCTAAGTGATTTAGTGCAATATATTTTGAAAAGGGATTGGTATATATAAAATATCAACCCTCATTGATTCCTCACCTAGTAAATACTAGGAAATCACAAGGTATCTTACCAAAAGCACTCAATTAAACATTCAAATGAGAAAATCTACCTTATTCATCCCTATTTACATATCAGGCATAAGAGTAATATCCCTATAGGTTTGAAGTACTAAAGGATCATCCCATGAGCCATATTTTTCAAGTTACATGTTATGTCACTCTATGTAATTACTTATCACACATTGCATCCTTATGCACATAAGGAAACATGTAAGGGAGAACTACACAATTTTTATGCCCTCTTCATATTATTGTATATGTAGGGAACACCCATTAATATAGGAATACATAGGATAGCTTTACACATTATTCCCACTAACCCATTATTTCCATAATCACTCTAAGGGTGAGGAAGCTATGGTTTTTATCATTTGACAAAGAGTAACAACCTCTGTGTGTGATAATTTATACACTAGAATAAAGGAAATAGAAAACTCAAATGGTTCAAGGTGATTTCATCTAGATCTAGTCACTATTCATTAAAAAACACCTACATCTAACTCAAACACTAACATTGATATAACCATCCAGATTTGATGTAAGTATATGAGGCTATAATTTATATTTTTAGAATATCTCAATATTATAGATTTAGAATATTGTTTATCTAAGTTTGAAAAATAATTGGCCTACTATAGATATATTTAACATTCTTATGTATATTAATTTCTATATTATTAACCTTATTTACCATTGTACCATCAAATTTAGGGTTAAACATTTGGTGAACTTGTCCCTTTATGTAAAACTTATCTTATAATAGGGTATTCAACCTTTTGAGGTTTTTCATTACAATATATTTATAGATATACTCTATCATTTGTATGTAAACTAGGTGTACCCTTAGATTAGTTGGTGTTTTTATCAAACACTTAGATCTTCCTCATTATCCACCCAAGATGGCTAGAAAATAATGAAGTAACCAATCCTATATCCAATGAAGATTACAATAAGGAAATTGAACCACATATTGAAGAGTTTATCATAGAAAATGAACATGAAAAAATAGATCAAGAGTAAGTACAATATCTTGATATGTTTCAACATCATATATGGTGAAAACCAGATGATCTTGATGAGATCTTCAACACCATATTGGAAAATAAAAAATAAAAAAAGAATAGATGAAAAACCAGGTCCATTTATTGATCATGATATTAAATATATGATCCATCCCCATATACTAAAAACTTTCCCCTTGAGCACATCAATGATTCATACTTATAATGGGGGTGTGGGCTATGTGTTTACACCATTGTTCCTTGAGACAAATCCTACTATGGTTATATCCTACGTGCGAAAAATTAACACTTTAATCCAATTATTAGTTTTAATGTCTATATCATCTCAAACAATGGGCACACCTCCTTTTGTGACTTCTCAAACTTCAAAAGTTAGTGAACAAAATGTGCAATATCTCATCCAAACCATATTTTTTCAAGTTAAGGTTATAAATATTGAAAAAAACATATATGAAATAACATTATGTTTCACAAGAGGTTTTGCATAACCCTCTTATAGCTAAAATATATTTTCATCCCATTGAAAACTAGTTTTTCTTCACCTAAGTTAACATTTTATGATGGCAAGGGTGATCTTGAACAACATATTTGATCTTTATATGCACCATGCCTTGACTATGCCTTCAATGATAAAATTTTGACTAAATTATTTCTAAAGATCCTTAAGGAATGTGATCTAAAATGGTTCCATGACTTACCGATTCAATTAATAAAAGAATTCAAACCTATTAATTATTAGTTTTTGTCACACTTCTCTATCAACATTACCAAAAAGGTTTATTATGCCCAAATTAAAAAATCAACAAGCAACCAATGAACTTATGAATGAATATGTATTAAGGTACAAGACAATTTTGGACAAAATGATTAATCCAATGGTAGATAAAGAGCTTCAAAACATCTTCAAGAAAAAATTTCTTTCCCCATTACATAAGCCCATTTAAAAAAAAAAATTAAATATTTTGATGACTTATGCCATATTATTCATGATCTTGAAATGAAACTTATCTCATTAAAAAAACTTAAGTATCTAGAAAATACATCAACTACATCTAATACCAAGTTTATTAACAAACCAATTTATAAGGTAAAGCCTACATAACCTAAAAAGGAAAAAAATAATATGATTAATGCAGTGCCATAACAACTTAATCAACTTGCCTTATCCAGTGCACCAAAGAGATAAATTTTACATTTAGTTGAGTCTTCAGCTTCACTACTTTTAAATTTTGTGGAGTGTCACTTCATATCTCTCCCTTATCCTATAGACGTTGATATGATTCAACCTATAACAAAAGGATATGATACAAATGATTATTATGACTATCACCATTGACTTGGGCATTCTATGAATATATGTTTTACCTTAAAGCATAAGACCTTATCAATGACCCAAAAATTAAATTTGATGATCCTTTAAAGGAATCAGGTTGAAAAATTTGAAAGATAATTATAAGAAGGAACTAGAAATACAAATGACATAATTTACATCTTCCTCCACCATATTATTGGTACCCATTAGATGGGATTATTGGTACTTATACATAGAATACAACCCCCATGATTTATAAACCTTATATTTATTTTTATGACAATGAAATTGTGATGATGACTTAGATCTTCATTCATTATTCATGACTTAGATTTGGTGATCACTAAAATAAAAAATAGTCAAAAACACTTTTAAATATAATTCTAAGAAGGAACTAGAGGTAAAAATGACATATAATTCACATCCTCCACCATATTATGGTTACCCATTAGTTGGGATTATTAGTACTTATACATGGAATACAACCCCTATGATTTAAAAACCTTATATTTATTTTTATGATAATAAGATTTTGGATGATGACTTAGATCTTCATTCATTATTCATTTAAGTATATCTTGACCACCAACCTATATACATTGTTATGATTGATAATATTGCTAGCGATAATATTTGCACCATGAAATTATTTATATATTTGTGATATACACATGATGATTTACACCTTTTGACCAAAGTGGTAAGAGAATTCAAAGAAAACTCACATCAGGTATTTGGTCAATTGATTTTTCTTTTAATTTTGAGTGCTCTTGTGTATGTGCTTATTTTCTTGCTAAGCTTGTATTGTTTTAGATTAAGGTAAAACTATGTTTTTAAGGGACCCCAAAACCCTAAACAAAAGGAGAAAGATAAAACAATAATGACCACAGGTAGAACCTAAAACCTACTTCACCAACGTAAAAAAACTAGGTTTACAAAGACCTAAAGCTAACAAATGGAAAACCAAAGATAAACCCCAGGTTTTACAGATACTTGGAAACTCCATAATATAAAGAGTTCAAAAAACTAGGTACCAAGACCAGATATCACAACCATCTAGCAGAACCAACTATAAGAACCAAGAACTATTCTTCTAGTTCCAATATCATCTTCACTGCTTCCTTACCTTTCACAACAGTGTCTTGGATAGTAGCCATCGCCTGCGTAGATCCCTCTTGTATTGCTTTCTTTCTTGAGCTTTGTCTAGTTCTCTTGCTAGGCCCCTCCAAAGTTTTGATTTCCTCATTTGCTCTTTTTCCAATGTTTATTGCAGCAGCACAAATGCTAGAGGTTACCTCCTCCATCTTTGTTCTTCTTTCCTTTATAAGTTCCCTTAGGTTCTTCTCATAATCTTTGAGTTTTATGGGAATATCCCTCATCTGCTTTTCCATGTTGTTGATTTTGTTCCAAACTGCCTTTTGTTTACCCTCCATAATTTCCATTTTCCTATTGATTTCCATTATCCCCTTATATGTCCATAAATCTAATTGAAGAGTGGCATCAGCTTTGCAATTGGCCAATCTAGTAGGTGGGTACCTTTTGTCATTCTACCTTTTGTCGCTCTAGTCTTCTGTGTTCTTGTTAGGACTGCTTCCACCTTCTTCAATATAGTCCTCTGTTTCCCTTTGTTTCTGTTCCTTAGTTACAACCGGGCTAACATTTTGGTTACTTACTTCCTTTACTTGCGCTCCCATTTCCAATATTTGGTTAGCGACCTAAACTAGATTTTCATTATCATTAATCAGATCAGGGTCCACAACAGAATCATCTAGATCTTTATCAATTTCCTTAAACACTTGCTGGTTTTCCTCAGACTCATGGTTGCTATTTTTAGTCTTTTCCTCTATAGTGACTCCATCTTTCTCATTCATATCTTGCACTTCTTCCTCATTATAACTTGAATGCCCACTTTTTGTTCCTCCCTCTTACTCTAGGCTCTCCTCCCCAGTGTTTTCAGAACTTTCCCACTCTATTTCCTCATCAGCAGTCTAGTTTTTGAGACTTGGGATTTTGAATTTAGCTTTTTCATTCCCTTTTACTATTTCTTTCTTATTAAGCTTGTATTGTTACCATCTATAATATTGTCATGATTTACATCATGCATCTTAGGACTTGATGTGATCACATAATATACACCTCATTAGTATATATACCTAGAAATTATACTCCTATATGCTACATGATCCATACAAAAATTATACAATTATCTTATCCTTTTGAGGTAAGGTAACTACTAGTTTTTACTTTCGCTCACCTCAAAAGGAGGGGCATATTAGTGGCAATTTATCATAAAGGCATGGACCACATTTTTCATAGTTTTATATTATAGTTAGGGCATGCTATGAAATCATGTTCTCCAAAATTATACTAGTTCTTATATTCTCCAGATTCAATGGTGGTATGTCATGGGAACATGTCTTCCACACTTGAAAATTTTCAAGTTGAACAAATTTCATAGTTATATGATTTAGATACACATTTGTGGCATCATTTTATAAACTGGTACCTTTTATATACCCATGTTTCATATTAAGACATATATTAGGTGCATATGCCATGAAAAATAACACCTTAAATTTAAAAATCAAATTAGATTTCAAATTTTAGATACTACTGTGGACTATTATCATACCCAATATGGATTTTTAGGGGCTTTTATTGAGATAACCTACTATAGTAGTCAGTTAACATTTTATCAAATTTGAGGTGATTAAATAAATAAATCATACAAAGTTTATAATCTATAATTTATTAAATCATATAAATTTAATATATTTATAGTATGGAGTGATTAATTTATCCACCCTCACTAGATATATAGTGTGATTTGATTGGATCACTCACACTTGTTAGGTTATATGTATGATTGTGTTGCATGATTGAGATAAGATCAATGGCCCAATGGAAATAAAATTTTCAACAAGGTTGGTGGAATTTTTTACTTAAATATAGATATGTATGCACTTTCAAGTTTCAAAATTGTCCTAATCTTAGCTATAAGGCTTTATAAGAAAGCATCTCTTTAGATCAAATTAACAAAAGGAAACATGGTTGCATCGATACACAAGTGTAATCATAACCTAGATATATTTAAATTAAATAATTTAAAAATATTTAAAATAAATATCATATGCACTAATTATATATTATAACATGCTCTTATTTCATGACAATCACCAACAAAGCACTCATGTTGGACTTGTTGACAAATTTTGCCATCATTAGTCAAGATTGATTATGTATAGGTTTTAAATAAGGTTAAATTAATGGATTTAGGGATAAATAGGTTATATAAAAGTTCATAAAACATTCATTAAATCCTCATGAATAGATCACAAGTACAATTTATGACAGAGGTTTCTTTTATTCCTCTAACTAGCTAATTGTAAGCTAATGAAGGCAATTTTTAAATGCTCAATTCATAAAGGAAAATAATATTTGGTTATAACAGTATTATGTGAATATAGGTTCATATATTTAATTAATATTAAATTAATTATTTTCAAGTTATATGGGCTTAACTTTATAAACAATCATTAAGAAAAAAAGGTGTTTTAAAACCCTTAAACTCCAATGGCTCAGTATTAGCCAATATGTTTACATTTTTGAATTATTTATTTAAAAATAAAATTTATATGAGAAATTATATGGAATAAAAAATATTAATAAAAATTTATAAATAAATTTTTTTATGAAAATAATGGATAAAGGCAAAGGTACATGTAGCAAGAGAGACAGTCAGAAAATACTTTTTTTGAAAGATTTAAGAGATTGTTTAAGAACATACAATGGTTATAATGATGGGAGGGGATATTATAGGTACTGATTAAAAAATAAATAGGTATTTATGACTCATAAAACTCAATAAAATGTCAAAAATTAGACCTACATGTATTCAAAAATGAAATTATGTAAGCTAGGAAACATGAAAAAGTGCATATTTTGAGTTTTATTGAATGAAATATCTTAAAATTTCACTTAAAAGTATATTTTATTGTATTTTAATGTTTTAAAGTGGCTTAAGGTCTTTAATATACCTAAATAAAGATAAAATGACAAAACAAAAGTCTATTCATGAAAGAAATTAGGGGTTTCTCCCTAATTTGCTCATAAATGGAGATAGAAATGAGCGTTTCAGATCCTTAAAAGGTAAAAATAATAATTTTAGAGTGTGTATAATTAATATAAATGAATTATTAAATTATAATTAAATTAAAATAAATTAAAAATAGGTTCAAATCATTGGAAAACATCTCTAGGTCACCTTGCGAGTAGCAAGCAGGCACTTTTTTGTGAATTTTTATTTGGGAGCTTGGTGAAGAGTTTTAAAAATTTTCTAGGTATTAAAAATTTATACCTATAAAATTATAATATTATGACTATCTTGTGAGTCTTATAACTCATTTTATACCCCCTAATACAAATCAAGGTTTCTTGAGGCCTTGAGAGCACAAAATGACATTTTTGGAAGTTGTAAGTGGAATTTAGAGATAAACATTTGTTTGAAGGTATATTACACAATCATAATTATGTTAAAATCATATTTAAACTATTTATATATTAAAATAATGTAAATTTATCAAGTTATAGGTTCTCATGGTGCATTCAAAAACTTGCCAAAACCATAGAATATGAATATGTCCAAGAAGAACTAGTATAGAGAGTTATTATTGTCATCATCAAGTGCACTATTAAAAAATATGTTTCATGGAGAATTCAAAAAATGAATCATCAAATATATCCAAATTATATGCCAAACTTTGGTAATAAGATAATTCATAAGTTAAATTAATGTATTGTGCTTTCAAGAAGCTTATCTAGTCAAACACGTGTTTTTTGTTAAATAAAGATCAAGAAAGGGTTAAGTGTTTATTTTAAATATGAACTCAAGTTTGGAATTAGTATTCATCAGCATTAGATAATATTGTCTCATAATACACCCATTTTGGATAATTTTTTAAAAGGTCAAGAAGTCAAACATGCATGCAAGATGCAAATCAAGAAGCTTAAGTTAAACTCTAGGTTACAAGCCAAGATAAGTCAAGTCAAACTCCAAGATGAAAAAAAGATAATTGAAGTCAAACTTAAAGATGTATGAAAGATCAAAAGGAGTTAAATTAAGATCAAAATTATTTAAATATAGTTTTATGACCCCACCCCCATCATACTTTTACATGACTACTTAATTATTAATATAGCTTATGTATAGATGTTTGTTGCACTTCCTTGCTTAGTTAGTCTATGTTATTGATTTTGATGATGTGATGTCTAGACACAGGTAGATGCATGTATCATGTTTTAAATTATACACTTGATTTATGTATTAATTGATGTAATTTATAGTTTATTATAATCCATTATTGCATATCATTTTATCAAATTTCAGATCAAATACTGCTAATGTATATACTTAGTGGTTGTAGGTGTTGATTATGAGCTAGGCTAGATGTTGGCATCAACTTTTGGGGTAGTGGAGTGATTATAAGTAATAAGATGATTTTATATAGGTAACCTTATATTTTTGGTTAGTTTCATACCTTTGGACAATCATGATATTATGTAATCATATTTTAATTCATGACTTGTTGCTTTTTTATTTTCATGTCTTGTCATGTTATTATTGATTCCTGCATGTTTGCACAGTGTTGAACCCATCTAATTGAACTTATTTTTTTCTCTCTCTCGCACAAACACCTAACCACCCCATGTTTTTTAGAATCACCCTCATGTAAATCAGACTCCCTAAGGAACTACCTAGACATACCTCTCCATAACACCCCTTCTACATGAATTATTAATCATGGTGTCTTGATAATTGTCAATGACCTGGTTAATTGGCTATGGTGGATTTTAAACTTTTTAATATCATTTAAATGTTACTTTAATTTTATTAATTACTTTTATTATTTTATTAAGTTTGGCTTGAATTTTGAAAAGGTCATTAATGACCATTACCATTTGAGTTTTGGTGGTGGGGTCATGTGGAAGGGAGTGGATCAACGGACTTGGGGGAGACTTTCTCTCTCAACATTCAATGAGTAATTTAATGGGAGTATGGAAATTTAGGGAGAGGTAATAAATACAAATTTATATAGGTGGGTGGAGAGATGTATAGGTAGGAAAGGGAGAATAATGGAGAAAAGGGAGAAGAAAAAATATGTAGGGCAGTTGTTAGTTATGACATATATGTTTTACGTCGATCGATATTTTAAATCCATGTCTGATTATCACTATTAGATAGGAAGGTATAATTTTAGATAGTTTTTCTTGCATTTTATAAATTACTCTAGCCCTGCATTCTACCAGGTAAGTCTTTTCCAACTATGAGCTAGCTATTTTTTTAAGAATGAGTAATGAAGGATTTTGAAGTTAATATAATTATGAAGATGCTCTGTTGCCTATTAACTTGTAAAAAGATAATAAATTGAGCTATTTGGTTTTCACACATATCGATTTTGTTACACTCTTAACCTATATTTAGATTTCACCCTCTCTTCTAAAGATTTACTTGTACATTTAGATAGATGTGTTGCATACCTTTTGTGTTATTTAATTGAATGGATTTAGATTTAGTAAACCTTGCACTATGTTTTCAAAGATTCAAGTTTTGTGTTTTATTTTTTGGGTTTATTTACCCTAAGTATTTTCTTGATTAGTACCATACCCTATACTTGGATGACTTACAAATTTTAGGAGGGGTTCAAATGATAGAATAAAAGCCTGAATCATTTTAGACTCTGTCAAATATTGTGGGTAGAATGTTCGATTGCCAATTTATTTTCATATTAGAAATAAAACAATTTGTGTCCTTAAATATTCAAAGGTTGAGTTATATATTCCATTCAACTCCCTTAAATGACATATTATTAGGTATATTTGTTATAAATGGGTTACAACACCCTATCTCTGTGTTGGCATACAAAGTCACTTATTTTTTAAAATATGGAAATTCAAATTGGGATTTAAATCCTATGGCAGATTATGTATTTATCAATATAAATTTTAGATTTAAACTAAATTGACCTGGGGAATATTTATTCCTAAGACATTTTAATTAGTTGTTATTATATACTTTTCCATTTTTTTAATAATGTGATTTGGCTTTTTATCCAATTATATAGGTAAAATACTATTGGTTATACATATATACATACATACATACATACATACATACATATACATATATATATATATATATATATATATATATATATATATATATATATATAATTATAATTAACCTCCTAATGTGGAAATTTGATTTGGTTTTAAATTGTTAAAAGAGCTAAGTTGTTGGTGAATATTAGGTCTTTGGACTTATTTATTTCTGCATGAGATTGTATTTGGATTGGTCATGCAATGGTATTAAGTGAATGTTTTTTCTCATAGGGATGTAAATCAATTGGAGATAAATTTTGGTATATTTGTTTTATGTTGAATTCATTGTGATATATATAAATTTGATTGGCTTATTCCTCTTAATGAATTGATTTTTGTGGTTCCTTATATAAGTTGATTCAGCTAAAATTACCTATGTGTGGTTTTGTTTGGAACCCTCTATGTGCTAATTTAAATGATTAAAATTTGTTGGAATTTAATAAGATATCTATACACTTATATATTATTGAGCCATGGGGATTAGACAAAGCCCTATTGAAATCAACTTTAAAAAAAAAGGGTTTTTGGTTTTGATTAAAACCATTTAAATGACTTGTTGTTCCATTAACTCATATTGAACCAATTTTAATATTCGGTGATCATATGAGGTTGTGAGACCTCATGATGATCCCCTAAATCTCCTATATCAGTCTTTGGATTTGAAATCAATTTATTATTTTGAGTGTCTATTCAATTATTGTTACCATTTCAAAACTTGTTGGCATTATTGGAATTTAAGATGAATGCATGGATTGAGTGTTATATGTTGATTGTTTTGATTTTAGAATCAATTATGATTTATAGTCAATTATGGTTTTGATTGATTTCTAGAATCATTAATTTTTTACTTGAGAATGTTATATGGTTAAGTTCCCTGATTATCATGCTTGTATGATTTTATTATTGGATTCAAACTTGGTTGAGTACAACTATTAATTTATGTGTTATATTTGTTATGATTTATTGAAGCATATTCCTATTGGGTCACCATTCCCAAACTAGAATTGAATAACAAAGCATTACTTGCTATGCTTGTATGCCTAGGTTATAAATTTGTATTTAAGGGGATAATGGGTTGACTATATAATTGAAGGGGATTCAATTTAATTATTATAAAATCTATAGAAATGGATTGGTTGGTTAGTCCCTTAATATATCCTTCATTAGCCTATAATTAGTTATCCCCACTTATAATTTATATGATGATGGGCTGGTTATTTCTGTCTTACCTTAAAAGGGTGATTGTGTCTTTTGTTGGTGTTATGTTATTGTATTATGATGTTCATTGGTTTGGAATCCAACCTATTCAAAATTCCTTCCTTGACCTTGGTTTTTAAAATGACCATTTAGCTAATGGTTAGGGTGGTAAGGGCCACCAATGTTTGAGTTCATAGGGATAGTTGGGAGGGTTTATATATTTTGGTTTATGTTGCTCCATTCCTAGATAACTTCGTGGACAGGTATAATGAAATTGGCAATGTTTATTACATGATGTTTATCTCTTTATTATCATAGATGTTATATTACTTTCATATAACATGAGTAGTGGATGAAATTGTACTTAGTTTCATTGGATTTTAGTTTAGTTATATTTGGATTTTGGTATGCTAACCTTGTATTTAGATAGGGATCCTTTGAGAATAAGTAACACAAGCTTATAATGATGAATATGAGGTAATATGTGGAAGTTACTTTTAATTTATAAATATAATCAGTTATATATACACTTGGATTTTATCCTTGATTTTAATGTTTATCACTACTAATGTTATAGTGGTCTACTACATTATTGATCATCATTATGGTAATAACATGTAGTTGGTTTTGGAATGCTTAGGTTAGTAATTACTCATTAAGCAATCTTACCAAAATCTTATATGTTCTATTGATATGTATAATCTTGGTACCTTGAGTAGATACTTGTGTAGACAATGAATCTCTTATTTTGGTGTTTTGAAGCATATTGGAGTATGCTAGCCTAAATTATCAACAAATCAAAATATCAACTTGAATTATAGTTATTGATGAGTTAGTTAAATAAGTCCTTTGGATATATATATATATATATATATATATATATATATATATATATATATATATATATATGCTTATAGTTCTTTTATGTAAGTTAGAATTAACTCTTATGATAACATGAGTATATTGAACTAATCCTTAGTTGGGTTTTGACTTATTTGTGAAATATATTTACCTTTGGATGTTTTAGCTTGCATATACATATATATGAACTAGTTCAAACAAGTTATCTATCACGCATATAAGGAAAGTGTAAGTAAAAGACTATTTGCATACTTGGGTCTTGTGAGCCTACATACATGGGTAGGTATGTTGTTACTAATCAATTATTTTAGGGTTGATTATAATTTTTAATCTTGGTTGAATTACATTGCTGAAAAGAACAATTTTATGAGTTGGCTAGATTATTAAGGTTGGCTATTATGAGAGTATTTACATTTTAATGTTGGAACAAATTTATAGTTTATGGATGAATAAATTAATCTTAAACCACTTTTAATGTGAGGTAAATGGTAATGTTAGGTGATACATTCCCTTGATTAAATGTTTTGATAAGTGAAGGGGCTGAAAATGTATATGTTGGATATCAATTTTATGTCCTATCATGTGTATTGTCCATTTTTCTTCTAGCTTGAAATTTCATGTTGATTAAGGCATTGATGATGATGTGAGTTTTATATGTGTGTTTAGTTCATGTAAAACCTTGATGTTTATGTGTTCTATAAACTGGTTCATGTTGGAACCTATTGTATGCTTAAACAAGTAACACTTGTACATAGGAGAACATGCTACTCCTTCATGTTGAATATACTTAGTATGATGTTGAATGAAATTGGGATTACTCTTTACTAAACTCCTTTGTTGTACAAGAGATTATGTCTCACCATTAAGTGTTCATAATAAAATTTTGATTTCATACATGGCTAGAAATTACTGAAGTAAATGTGAAATTTAAAATGACTAGTATGCCTTCCTCACCTAAAACATTAATAGATAAAATAAATTAAGTTATGGAAATATATATATGGGATGAAATGTACTTTTTTGGTATTGACATACATTATTAATTACTGTATTGCATTATCTATTTGATAATATAGAACTATTTACATCGATTCAATGATTGGCTACCACCATACCTCATCCATTTTATGTTGAAGATGATTAATATAATAGTATTGATCATTTGATTATATAATTTCATTCATGATAAATTAATTGGAAGATTTGTGAGTTTAATCTAGTATGTGGTCAATGGTGTAGTGACCCTAAGACAAGAGGAATTGATAGCCTTGACTGGTAGCACTTGGAGAATTACCTACAGTTCTATGTTTTTCATTCCATCATGATTATGATCTATTTTATGTAGATGATGTTCAAATTATATGCCTAAGGGAACATAGCATATTCTATATTTGCTCAATTAATATCTAGTTGCTACACATGTTTTACATGTTGGATATTTACTTGATTGTTAACTAGGACAATGTTACATTTGTTTTCTTTCTATGGACTTGTTTTGACCAAATGATGTCATAGGATGTTAAAGCTAACCTTTAAGGTTTCACATATGCAAGTATGCTAAGTGAGTATCACTTGATTTAGTAAGTGAGGTTTGGGCCCAACATGCATCTATAAGCATACTTTAATATGCAATTCCAAATTTGTTTTGGGGGGTTGTTTCATACAAGTTGTAATATCAAAGGGAGTTAACTCAAGACTCAACTAAGATGCATGCAATAACCTTTGACCTTTTCAAACTTCTCTCTCTCCTACTATGGCATAATCTAAGAAAATATGTTGAAACTCAAAAAGCTACATTATAATTTGGGTAATTTGTTTGGAAGTTTGAAGGTTGAGTTGGTAGTGGAGTTGAAGCAAGAGTGAACTATGAGTTAGCATGATGACTCATCTAGTTTAGGGCTACTTTGTATTTTCTCTATCTTTTTATTTTCTATACATATTTTCATTTTGAAAATTTTATTATCAGATTATGTTTTTGGCTTATAGAAACTTTGCCAAAATTTGTACTACATCACTTTGAATCAATAAAGACCTAAATTTTCCTCTATTTTTAAGTTGTTCTTGAAGTGTGTGATTAATATTAATTGATGTAATTTAGTTAATGACTAATTTTATTATGTTTATGTCTAAAATTTTCACCTTTATATAGTAATTTAGAATTATTTTAGGTCATATAGAGTGTTTAAGTATGATTTTTACCTAATCTAGAAGTGAATTCAACCATTGTTCATTTCTTCCAAGCTAGTGTGAGTGTTTGTCAAGACCTTTGTGTGAAATACTGATGAAAGAGTCATTATATAAAGATGAATTAAATGTGTGAAATTTATTTAGCTTCTAAAGTGTGTTAAGTGTCTGCATAATTGATTTTCATATTGTTGCATCACCCCAAATTTATATTTTAAAGTTAAATTTCAGCTTTATTATTATTCCTTTTCCCCTTTTTTGACTCAAGAAAACACATAAATTAGAGAGTTTAGTGAGAAGTGGGTAATTGTACCAAAGGGAAACACCTTAGAAAGTTTACATTATATCAACATGAGTAAGAATAGGCACATGTTCTTTCAAGGGCACACTTCTGAGTGATAATATGATTCAAGCAAAGGTAAGGTATATTATACACAACTAGGTAAGCATTTATTTTATTTTAAATTAGTAATTTCATTAATAGATTAAAGGGGGAGGGAAATTTAGACACTAAAATATAAATTATATAGCACCTTAGTATTGTATACTTAGAAAATACCTATCATGGTTGTACACTTTAGTTCTAAGACCTTCCTACTACTAAAAGGCTCGTGTTCACTATCTCTTTGTGAAAATTTAATTATATATTAGTTTTAACACTATTATTCTAATGACAAGGCCTTGTATACTATGCAAAATGTTATAAACCTAATCATTATCCTTATCTATCAGTTTTGTACCTTTACTTGTTTTATAGCTTTCTAGACACACTCATCCTATCTAGACACCTATGTCGATGTAGGTGCCCCTTTTATAGCTAAGTGTTGAATGCCCAAAAATTCATCTAGTTTTCAAATGAAACACATCATAAAGATTAGCCTAAGTGATTTAGTGGGAGATATTTTCAAAAAGGATTGGTATATATGAGATCAACACTCATTAATTACTCACCTATAAAATACCTCAAACTCAAAAGACAAATTACCAAGAGCATTTAATCAAGCATTCAAGTGAAAAAATATACCATATCCATCCTTATTTCCATATAAAGAATATGAACAATATCCCTTCAAGTTTGAGTTACTAAAAGATCCTCTCATGAGCTATATTTTCCAAGTTACAAGCCAAATCGCTATATGTACTTATTAATAACACATTGCACCTTTATGCACACACAAGACAACACATAGGGGAAAACTATGTAAGATTGAGGACTTGTTTGGAGTATTGGATATGTAGGTAATGCCCATTGAGAGATGGGTCCTTGGGGTAGCTCAATGTCATGTGTTCACTAACCCATTTTTTCCATAATCACTCTAAGTGTGAGGAAGCTATGGTTTGGATCATTTAACAAAGAGTGACAGCTTGTGCAGATGATATGTATACACCAAAATAAATGTGACATAAACCCTAGAACATACCATGTGGTCACACCTCTATCCAATCACTATTATTTATTGGACACCTATGTTAAACACAGACACCAATATTGATGTAACCCTCTAGATTTAATGCAAACATTTGAGGCCACATAATGAAAAATTATAGAATATGATGACTATTATAGAATCTTGATCTAGTCTACTTCCTATTTCAACATAGAACTACATACACATAGTAAACCTATTAGGAAATAGTTCTAACATTAGTTTTTTTACATGTGGTAAAAAATCTTAAATACTATTTACCATGTGTTAGTTACCATGGTTATATACAAAATTATCTATTAGATTATTTATTTAAATATATTGATAAAAATATATTCATTTAATAATTAGTTGATTAGCATGAGTTAGTTGTGTGAGATATTGGTGGAGATTGTATCTCCCAAATTATATGAATAGTTTTCCTATATAATGTAATTAATAAATATGTTGATTTGATCAACCAAAAAATTATTGTGCTTTGCACATTATAAGCCTTCATCTCTTCACTAAAATGGGGTAACACCCACATCTCGTATCAGAGCAGGTGGTCCACACCTCTCTGTATTTTTCACTAATTTGTATGTTACATCAAAATGGATTTTTAAATAATGTTGTAGTGTAGACCACATGTAACAACTCTTACTTGTCTATTCACCTCCAGTTGCATACTACCAATAGTTGATCAGTGCAGACCATATGTGACCTTATTGACTCCATCATTACCTACATAATTTCTCTCAATACTCCACTCTATCCACTCTTTCTTCATAGTTTTCCCACCCACCTTGTCCTTAGTGAGCATCTTAAAAAATCATTAAAAAAAATTAAAAAAAAATCTTATTCTAAAAAAAAATTATACAAGGTGTACATAAAAAAAGAGGAACACACCTGAGCACAACTTCTACACCATACATCATCCACAGAGGGGTTTTGATCATATTTTGAATTTTTGTGTTTATATGTTCTCTTCCACTTGGCATACATGAATATAGATTGACACTTGGTGGATCTCCTTGGGATTTTTGTCTATTGTGAACCAAATCTGCAATCTCCCATTAGACATTGGCATCAATCTATATCATTTGTATCACATTGTGTACATGGATTCAATGCCTCCAATAAAATTTCTAGACCTAATATCTTCCCCACCCAAGCTTGTGGCTTACCCAATCCTCCCACGACATTCTCGACTTTGTCCTCTTCATTCATGGTAACTACTCAGCCCATCCTCTACTGATTCATTTAGTAGATTCACCTTATCATTGCTAGATACTTCCAAGACTACCATCAATATCTCTTCCACTCTACTCAATTGAATACTACATTGTCATAGGAATTTGCAATAAATAAATAAAAAAAGGATTTTAGGTCAAGTATGTATTAAGTCATGTCTTTAGATTTAGGGTTCGAGTTTAGGTTTTTGAATTTTTTTATTTTTTAAAAGAAAAAAAATGTATGTTGAGTCTTTTTAGTTTTTTATTTATTAAGTTTTAAGCTTTTAGATATACGTAAATTTTTGTTTACTTTATAATTATTATATTTTATAAAATTGTTATTAGGTTTAAGATTATTTATATTATTTTTTAATTTTATTTTTTAATGTGGTTTAGTTATAATTGAGTTTTAAGGTTGTATAAAGTTTTATTTTTTAGATTTATATTAGAATATTAAGGTCTATGTTTTTTTTATATTTGGTTATATATATTATCGATAAGAGTCCTATGTCATCATTTATATTTGGTTGTTAAAAGTTAATAAAGTCATTTATGTTTAGAGTGTCATTTTGTTTAAAGTATGAGTCATTTTTTTTAGTCAAAGTTCTCAAATAAGTCTTAAAAGACAATCTTCAAATAAGGCAAGATTTTCAAAATCATATGTTTGTAATCAAATGCATTATTGGTTGAAACCAACATTTAAATTTCTCACTCCATGTTAGAACTAGGGGGTGAATGTTAGGAAATAATTCTAACATTAGTTTTTTTACATGTGGTAAAAAAATATTAAATACTATTTACCATGTTTTAGTTACCTCAATTATATACAAAATTATCTATTAGATTAATTATTTGAATATATTGATAACAAAATATTCATTTAATAGTTAGTTTGTTAGCGTGAGTTAGCTGTGTGAGATATTGGTGGAGATTATATCTCCCCATTTATAGGAATGGTTTTCTTATATAATGTTATATTATTTGAATTAATAAATATGTTGATTTGATTGACCAAAAATTTATTATGCTCTACACATTCCTAGCCTTTAGCTCTTCACTAAAATGGGGTAATACCCACAAAACCAATTAATTATTATTTTTTTTCAATTTATTACAATATCAATCAATAGTTGTAATTTATATTTTTGACATATCTTAGTATTGTAAATTTATAATATTATTTATCTAAGTTTTAAAATTATTTGACCTACTATAGATATATTTGTTACCCTTGTATTTATTTATTTCTATATTATTAAGCCTATTTACCCTTATACCATTAAATTTAAGGTTAAACATTTTGTAAAACCATATCTTTATGCAAACCCTATCTTATCCTAGGGTATCTAGCCTTTTGAGGTTTTTCATTACTATATTTTTCTAGATCTAATCTATCATTTTTATGCAACCTATGCATAGCCATAGATTAACTTATGTTTCTATTAAACACTTAGAGATTCCTTATTATCAATCTAAGATGACTCAAAATAATGAAGTAACCAATCCTATACCCAATGAAGATGTCAATAAGGAAACTAAACCACATATCGAAGAGGTTGTCATAGAAAATGATTCTTATAATGAAAATAATTAACATGAACAAAGAGATCAAGAGAAATTACAAGCTATTTTCTATGTTGTGACACTGTATCTGGTAAAACCTAAATGACATTATTGAGATTCTCAACACCATATTGGAGAATAAAAATAATAAAGTGTAGATGAATAAATAGGTCCATATATTGATCATGATATTAGAGATATGGGCCATCCCCATATACTAATAATCCTCCATTTGAGAACATAATTACTTCATACTTCTAATGGGGACATTTTTTATGTTTTTACACCATTGTTCCCTGATTATAAATACTATGGCTAAATCTTATATGGGAAACATTAAAACTTCAACCCAATTACCATATTCAATGCCTATATCAAATAAAAATATGGGCATACCTCCTTTGGTGACTTCTCAAGATTTAATATTTAGTGATCAAAATGTGCAATATCTTGTCCAAATTAAGGTTACAAATATTGAATAAAATTGTATGAGATTAGCTTATGATATTGATTCACTAGATGTTTTACATGACCCTATGTCACCTAAAATATATTTAAAACCATTTCAAACTAGTTTTGTTGAATCTAAGTTCACATTTTATGATGGCAAGGGTGATCCTGAATAAAATATTTGATCTTTATATGTAGCAAGCCTTGATTATGCCTCTAATGATAAAATTTTGAGTAAAATATTTAAAAGGATCCTTAAATACTATGATCTAAGGTGGTTCTATGAATTACCAATCAAATCATTAAAAGCATTCAAACCTCTTATAGATTATTTTTTCGCACACTTCTCTATCAACATTACCAAAAAGGTTTCATACATCTAGATTACAAAAATAAAACAATGAACCAATGAGCCAATCAATGAATATGTCTTAAGGTACAAAAAAATGTTGGCTAAAATGACCAATCGTATGGAAGATAAAGATCTTCAAGACATATTCAAGTAAAGTTTGCCTTTCCCATTACATGAGTCTATTATTTTCAAAAACTTTGAATTTTTTGATGACTTATGCCATAATATTCATGATCATGAAACGAAACTTATCTCATTGAAAAAAATTAAGTATGTAGAAAAAAAACCAACTACATATAATACTAAGTTTAATATCAAACCAAATTATAAGGTAAAACCTATAGAACCTAAAAAGGAAACAACTACTAGTTAATTCAATGTCACAATAAACTAATCAAATTATCTTATCTAATGCACCAAGAATACAATTTCACACTTACCTAAGTCTTCATCTTTGTTACTTCTAAAGATTTTGGAGTGTCACCTCATATCTCTCCCTCATCTTATAGACATTGATATGAGTCAACCTATACCCAAATGATATGATGTAAATGCTGATTATGACTATCAACATGGCCTTGGGCATTTTATGAACATATGTTTTACCTTGAAGTATAATATCTAAGACCTTATCGATGATTGAAAAATTAAATTTTATGATCTTCTAAAGGAATAAGTTTCACAACCTAGTGATCAACAAAATCATAAAATATTTAACAACCCTTTGAAAGACCATTAAAAGATGAAATAAAAAATAAAAATCACATATAATTTACATATTCATATACCAAATTATGGGCACCCATTTAATGGTATTATTATTAATTATACATGACATACAACCCCCATGATTTTGAGACCTTATATTACTTTTTATAATAGTGAGATTGTGGATGATGACTTAGATCTCAATTCATTATCAATTTTAGCATACCTTGACCACCAACATATACACATTGCTATGATTAATAATGGTGCTAGAAATAACATTTTCACCATGAAATTACTTACACATTTAGGATATACACATGATGATTTACACCCTTCAACCAAATCAGTTAGAGCACTCGATGCAATATCATAATAGGTCCTTGGTGAGATTAACTTACCTTTATAGGTTGGACCAATAAATTTGGTCACTATATTATTAGCTATACCATAAATTAACATATTTAATATGTTACTAAGATGACCTTGGATACATTTACTACATGTAGTACCTTCTACAGTGCATTGGTGTGTTAAATACAGTCATACCAAGAGGGTAATTATAGTTTCTAGAATTCCATATGAACATCCACTTGAACAAAATAAGTTTATACTTAGGAAGTTAATTATAAAATATAATAAGGTTAATACTCCACAAAATGGTAAGCAATAAATAATTCCCTTTCTTACGTGGCTAGTACTTTAGATACCATTGCATTAGAGATACATAGTGGATTCTACAAAATCTTGATCTACTACTATGGAACATATTCATTTACCTAGAGAAATAAAATATGTTCCTATTTTTGTTATTCCCAATAAATCACAAAGAACTCAATGATGGGTTTTGAGAACCCCCATTCCTTTTATTGTTATATCATGACCAAAAATCCCTATTATACATACGTAGAAAATAACAGATCATACAGTTCCATATATCACACCTATACATGGTCCTTGGTAGTAGAATAAATTTATTGTACTAGGTTCCAAGTGGAGAGATACCTATGAACATACATTAGATGAGATCAGAAGATAATATTTTATTTTCAAATATTCTAAAAATACCAAAAAAAAAATTAAAATTAAAAAATGCAATAATATTTAGTATTTCCATATCTTATTAGTTCCTTGGAATCTATGTTGTTGGTTCCATGTTGGTAGATATCATATCATTTATTTATATATACACATATGAATTTCACACAATTTTGAGTGTGATACAAGCATACCTAGGCACATAATATATACACAAGAATGTTGGGCCTTCCCTTTACTCACATCATCAGTACATTGGGGGAATATACTTATTTAGTCATGATACACCCATGTTACATTATTATATGATTATTTACATTATCATGTTTGATCTTATGTACTTACACTTACATTTATCCATGCTTATACATTTCATAGTGTACTTGATATGCTATATACTTAATGTTTCTTACTACCACATATATCTAGGGAATAATATGATATGTTTATGTTGGTTACTTATTATTTTATGTTTTCCTTTTTTCACTTCACTGATTGTGTTCCTTGCTTGCTATTGTCTAGCATTGTATTACTTATTTGATCATTTGAATATGCTCCATTGATTATGTCCCCCATGCCTATATTTGCATATTTTTACATTTGAAAATGTCATAGTTTGTTGTATGTATACATTTGAACATATTTTTTTATACTTTGTGGACATTTAACTTGATCATATCCCTTTGATTATGTAACATTTAAACATGGCCCCTATATGAGGTCTCCTTAGACCATTGCCTTTTGTTGTGATTTTGAGTTATCTTATATGTGTGCTTGATTGATATATGATCTTATATTATTACTCTCTAGATGTTTCCATGTTTTAAATCATACATCTTAGGACTTGATGTGATCACGCACTATGTACCTCATTTTTATATCTACCTAGACATGCTACTCTTATATGTTATATGAGCCATACAAAGATTATATAGTTATATTATTTTTTGAGGTAGGGAATATACTAGTTTTTACTTCCCCTCACCTTAAAATGGTCATATTAGTCTGGGCATGTTAGAGAGGCCTGAATTCCACATTTTTCATAGTTTTAGATTACAGTGGGGAAATGTTATAGAAACATGTTCTTAACTATTACACTAGTTCTCAAATTTTTTAGATTTAGTGGCGAATGACATGGGAAATGTATTCCATACTTGAAAAAATTAAAATTTTCAAAATTTCATAGTTATATGATTTATATACACATTTGTGGAAACATTCTTTACATTGGTCCCATTGTTATACTCAAGTTTCAACTTGAAACATATATGAGGTGAATATGCCATGCAAAAGAACACCTTAAATTGCAAAATAAAATTATATTTTAGATTTAAAATACTATAATGGAATGTTATCATACCCATGATGGAATTTTATGAATTTTTATTGATCTAATATACCACAGTAGTTAGTTCAAAATTTACCAAGGTTGAGGTGATTAAAACACTCAATATTACCAATTTTATAAGTTAGTCTTGATTAAATAATCCAACTTCACTATATTTGTAGGATGGAGTGACTAAATCATCCACCCTTAGTGTGTGTGTGTATATATATATATATATATATATATATATATATATATATATATATATATAGTGTGATTTGATTGGATCACTCACACTCACCAGGTTATAAGTATGATTGGGTTACATGATTGAGATAAGATCAATCGCTGAGTGGCAACTCATATTTTTACCAAGGTTGGGAGCATGTTGTCCTAAAATATTTATATATATGTATGCACTTGGAGGTTTTAAAATTATCTTAATCTCAGCTCCAAGGATTCATAATAAAATATATCTTCAAATTAAATGTTTAAAAGGCAAGATGGTTACATTGATACATAGGTGTAATCTGAACCTTGCTCTATTTACTTTCAAACATTCTAAATTATTTCAATTCCAGATAATATGCATTAATTATAAACTATAACATGTTCTTAATTGTAGGCTAGTCACTAAAAAATAACCCAAATTAAAATTGTGTAAAGGCAAGGTGTGTTATACACACCCATGTAAGCATTTATTTTCCTTTGAACTATAAATTTAATTACTATATTAAAGGGGGGAACGTATAGACACTAAAATATGAATTATGTGTCACCTTAGTCTTGTATACATGGAAAATACCTATCATGGATATACCCTTCAATTCTAATACCTTACCACTATCAAAATGATCTTGTTCACTATATATTTATGCCAAATTACTTATCTTTTAGTTTGACCATTATTATTTTGATGATCAAGCCTTCTATAATGTGAAAAATACTATAAACTTTATCATTATTCTTCTTTGATAGTTTTGGACCTATACTTATTTTCTATCTTCCTATGCTCTTGTGTCCCAACTAGATGCATATGTCGATTTAAGATCCCCTTTTCTAACTAAGTGTCCAGTGATAAAAAAGTCATATTTTACAAATGAAACACATCTTAAAGGTTAGCCTAAGTCTTATGAAAGATATTTTCAAAATGGATTGGTTTATATACAAGATAAAACATCATTCATTCCTCATCTAAAAATAATAGGTATATCATAAGGTAACTTATGAAGTTACTTAATCAAGCATTCAAGTGAGAAAATATACCCCATTCATCCCTATTTGCATATTAGGCATGGAGTCACTATCCCCATAGGTCTGAAGTATTGAAGGAGCATCCCATGAACCATATTTGATAAGTTAAAATCTAGGTCACTCTATGTAATTTATTATCACACATTTCATCCTTGTGCACACACAAGATAACACATAAGGGACAACTACATAAGTTTGAGGCCCTCTTCAGAGTATTAGTTATGTAGGAAACATCTAGTGATAGAGGGGTCCTTAGGGAAACTTGAAACCTTGTGCCCACTAACCCTTTTTTTTCATAGTCACTCCAAGGGTGAGGAAGCTAAGGTTTTAATAATTTGACAAAGAGTGATATCCTATGCATGTGATTTGTATACACTAGAAGAAAGGTCATAAAAAACTCAAAAGGCTCTAGGTGGTCACATCTATATTTGGTCACTATTTTATACCAAACACTTGTATCCAAATCATACAAAATCATCAATAACACTATATATATATCTAATGCAAACATCTAAGGCCACAAAATATAGAAGTACAAAATCTGATGATTATTCTAGAATCTTTATCCTATCCAATTTCAATCCAGATTTGATTCACACAATAAACTAGCTAAGTACTCTTGTTTTCAAATTATTGAGATATAAATCCATAGCTATACTTTATATTTTTGACATATATCAATATTATAAATTCATAATATTGTTTATCTAAGTTTTTAAATTAATTAACTTGTTATAGATCTATTTATAACCCTTGTGTCTATTCATTTGTATATTCTTAACCTTATGTGACAACTAATTTCCAACTAAATCTTGTAAGAGAAATTAATTTATTACCAATATAGAAATTATTTTAGGACAACCTAGCCATAATGAATAAAATTTATGATGTCTCTTGGATATTCACTGTCCTACCCCAAAATATAACTAATCACCAACCTTGTTTTATTATAAACCTTTTTTTAAAACTTTTATTTAATTTTTCTTTTACCTTTTCAATATTTTGAAGTGTTATATATTTTTATTAATAAAATTCTAGAAGATAATATAATATTACTTGGAGAAAATTCCATATTTTATCCAACATTCAAATGATTAAAATTACCTAAAGTGGAGAAAAGTGCCATCTAACATTGAGAGGTGCCATGCAAACATGCATCCACCAGGAGAATACAAGGCAAAACCTAGAGAAAAGTGTTCAACCTGAAACAAATAAAGTTTTATATATGATAAAAATCCATCTAAGACAAATAATTTTATGTAGGGTTCATTTTAGGAAACAATGCCATTCTTCCTTCTATCATGACTTCCTTCTATTTCCCAAGTCATAAAAAATCGTATTTCATGTACAAGTGTTTATTATTGGCTAGAATTAGTTATTAGGTAAATATTATTTGTTAAGGTTTTTAAAACTTTATAAATTTTAATTTTTTCCCTTAGAAGATATTGTAAAAGATGTTTAATTATGCATCTATAAAATTTTAGTGAGTAAGAGGTTATTTTTTCCACATTGGCTGAATTTAGTAGAAAAAACTTGTAAAAAAGGAATGTTTATTTGAAACCTTGTCAAATTATCTACTTAATTGTTTACATAATTTACCTATTGTAATAATTTTTTTAATTTTAATTATGTATCTTTAAAACCAAGAGACATTAATCCATAAAATTTTTCCCACCTATTTAAAATTGCATATCAAGTCACTCCCCAAAACTATTTTATTCCATCCCTCATAAATTTTTAGATTTAATTATTTACATGATTTTTAAGGAATAAAACAAACCCATAGTAGATCATGAAACTTTAAAATATAAAATAATATGCATACCTATAAACTAAAGGTTTTACTTGAATTTTTAAATAGGGTCATCAACCAAAGTGTATTTAAAAAAAAAAAAATTGTTAAATTTATGGATTTAATTATTTTTCAATTTTTCCATAATCATTCATCATGGCCAAAAATATCCAAATAATTGGATTTAATGATACACAAACCATGTTGATAATTATGTTACCTTGAATATTAAGGTGATAAATCATTTGGAGTTTGAAGATAATAGGATAATTGTTGACAACACATACACCTAACAAGCCTCAAACATTAATTAAAAATGAAAGTTTGACAAAGGGAATTAGAAGGTAAAGTTTATCATTATGTTTAGGGTAATGTATGAGGTCTAATATCATATCCGATATGATATTATATCTAGATATTCTTAGGGAAAACTTATTATTATCTACAAATCCAAGAACTAGAATACTATCCTTCATCTACAAAGTCAGCTTCACTATTTCAAGTTGAATACAAATGAAAAAATTGAAGGTTTTCTTCATTATGTTGAAACACTATGTTATACGTATACATATTTTCATTTATATCACTTACAAATTTAAGTTTCAATTTGTCTGAGTGCATGCTTTAAAGGGTGTATTAGGACAATGGTGGGTAGGCCCTATGTGTTTTGTGATAGATGTTGATATCTATGTCATGATCACATAATTAATAATATCATCATAACTTAATAAGAGTGTCTTTAAATTTACCTTCTATTATGTCTCCCTAAAATCTTAAAACCTTGAAATGGCTAAGTCTAAAATCTAGTAGGACTCTCCAAAACCTAGAATTTGAATTATAACTCATAGGGGTTAATAACCACTCTCAAACATCTTGAAAGTATATATATCAAATATAACTTAAATTATAATAAACTATATGTCCATACCTAAATGTTAAATGTTTATTTTATATATATATATCAAAAAGAAAAGTGTCATTCCATAAAGATAAAAATATACATCTAGTAGGTGCCCTTTGTAAATAAAGGGAATAGAAAAATAATATATGGATAAGAAAAAAGTGATAGAGAAAGGAAAAACCTTAGAAAAGAACCATTAAATAAGGGGAAGTATAAGCCTCGACTGAAAAATAGAGAGGTATGGTAAAACACCCACATGGGAGTGATAAATCAAACCTGTGATGGGAGGTGGTGACTAGACCAATTACCTAAGGGATATCTCCCTCTCCATTAGGGAGACATCATCATGATGAAAATTGATGCTTATCTTACCTTCTTCTATGTTACACACCTCCTTTTCTTGATACGTGTCAGAAGTTTGTATCTAGCTCAAGAGTGCAATCCAAGTGATAGTGAAGAGAGATATTAAGTGTGCTTTTCTTGTGAGCCAACTACATACATTTTGAGAGATATTAAGACATCCAAACCAGAAATACCATAATCTAGTTCTAGATTTAGAGCCATGTGTATAACCTACAACTCTGCTGAATTGTTTGTGTTCCATCCCATCACATGCTTGAAAGAGATCTTGTGCTCATATAAGCATATTATTCCATATATTCCACTAATACTTAGGTTACCTTGAGAATATCCATAAAAAAAAGCATGAGGGGATGTAATATCCACTTGAAAAGCTATAATTCATTGATGTGTCTTTTTTATGTGTTGTTTAGAGGGCATTTTGGAGAACTTTAATTTGTATAAGGTGGATAAGATAGAGGGACTCTTGTCTTTGAACATAGCTTCATTCTTGGTTGTCCATATGGCCCACGTGATTTGTAGAGGTAAATTCAAAGTAGTTGTAGAAGTGCCCCTACGTGCTAACCAAATATCCTAAGAAATTTGTAAAGATTCACCTTCCCATGTATATCTAGGTTTTGGTGTGTTTGTGGAATCCCAAACTACCCTAGTGAATGGGAAATTTACAAAAATATAATTTATAATTTCAACAATGTATCGATAGAGGTAGTAAAATCTTGATCCACTCCATCCCCTACACTATAGGTTGTCACAAGTAAGAATGATATTATTGAGTGTGATCCAAAAATGTAAGATGGTCTTTGATGGAGATTTAATATTTCATAGCCCTTTCCACCACCAATGTGAGATAGAATCCATGCATGGGGTCCTTAATGCATTGTAACCTTGCTTGACATAATAATCCCCACCATTTCTATTGTATCCCCGATAAATCTCATCCTATCTTTGTGTGAGTCAAATTCCACCCTCAATGAGTTTATGCTTTTAGGATTATTATTAGATATCAAGTTGTCCTAAGAGACCCATCCTCTCAATCTCAAACCAACTTGAGTTCCATTTGTCTGCAAGGTCATGATCAGAAGCATCAGATAAATATATAATAAGTTTTCATTATAGAGCATGTTGTAATTCTTTCATGAACCATAGCTCACTTAGGATACCATAAATGGAATCCATGCCAATGTGAATTTCAGTGACATCACTTGTAAACCATGCAAAAAATTTACCAATGTTATCAAAGGTTTGAATAGTAGATTTCCAAAAAATGGACCCTCTTGTAAGTCTTTTTTACTCAACTTGATCCAATCCATGATCATGAGGGGATAAATATATTTGTGAATCATACTTTTCTACCACATACCTATAGATTTTATTTACTTCCATACACCTTTGATAGATATATCTCAAAATAATATGTTGAAATATTTAATCCCTCATCCACTGTTAGCCTTGGGCTATGAGATAATTATCTACTTTATGAGTGGAATGCCTTTACGATATTTATTCTTAGTCCATAGGAATTTTAAGCAGAGCTACCTGATGTTATTCATAATTTTCCTTAGAAGATAGGATAAAGAGATCCAACAAACTAGGATGTCTTCCAAGACATGTATTATCAAAACCAATATCCCTAACATAGAGATGCACAAATTATAATAGATTGTGATCCTCTATTGGATTTTATCAAGCAGCCAATGTCAATCAAAAATTTGGTAGTCATTTGATTTCAAAAAGAACCCCAAATATTTTATGCTAGTATTTAAGGGTGGAGTAGAGAAAGGTAACACCACTTGCAGGAGGTTTTGAGTGACATGGGGGAGATTGTAAAAATATATAGTATATTTTTGTAAATTGATCACCCTACTCATAGAAGAGGTGAAGAGATATAAAATTTTATCAGGATATTTTGATTTTGGTAGAGTACCATTATCAAAAATAAGAATTTCATCCATGAAGAGAATGTGGGAAAGAAAAGTATTGGAGGCCATTTTGATACTCATAATATTACTGACATTGTGTTCATGGTTATTATATCTGTTAAGGGCTTCAAAAATGAGTAGAAAGAGGAGAGGAGATAGTGGACAATCCTATTGTAGACCTCTAGTAGGGATAAAAAAAGTTTAAGTAGATCCATTTACAAGAATAACATAGGATACATAGTGGAAATAGTCCTTAATCTAGTTTATGAAAGATGGGGAAAAACCTAGGTTAAAATGAACCAAAGATAAATCTATTTCACATGATCAAAATCCTTTTAGAGCTCAATTTTGAGGAGAAAAGTTGACCAATTCTAAGTTTTGATAGTGTGTAGGGTCTCTTGAGCCAATCTAATGACATCATGGATATTAAAATTATTCAAGAAGCCAAACTGTTTTAGGGATATATGTACAGAGAAGATGTGATTTAATTAGGCAAAGATGATCTTGGAAATAATTTTGTAAATACAATTGTATAGAGAGATATGAAAATAGTGTTCAAAGATGGAGAGGTCTTCATACATTGGAAAGTTGGCTATGAAAGTGGTAGATAAAGGGTTGTAGATTCTAGCTATGATCCTAGATTCCTCCACTTCTTGTAGTAAATCCTCTACTAAAAGGTCCTAGAACTTGGTGAAGAATTCCATCATCCATCCATTTAGACCAGGGGCTTTCCCAAGATGAAAAGTGTGGAGAGTGTCATGTAGTTCCTACATAGTGATATTTCTCATAAGCAATTTATTCTGATCTTCATCCACCCATCTATAAAAAAGGTGGTTGTTGCCATTATATCTCTAATATTTTGCCTTAGTGGTTTAAAGTAGATTTGTTTAGTGCTGTATAATAGCCTTGGAGATAGAGGGAATATCATGGCATTCCTATCCTTGACCATCATGGATTTTTTAGATGGTACTTTTAGCTTTCCTAGCCATGACACTCCTATGAATTTTTTTTTGTATTGTTATCCCCTTTTGAAAACCATGTATTTATGCTCTTCATTTTCCACTTTTCTTCCTACCAGGCCAACAATCTAGTTTTTTCCCTCTCTAGACTATCCATATCCCTGAGTGCTTCAGCATCATGATTAGCTTGATGGTAGGAATCCACATTGATCTTAATTTTCCTTTCTAGCTATTATAGTGTAATTTCATTATCATAAAAATTCTAAGACCATAATTTTATAGTTGTCTTTGATCTATATATATTTCATTATAGCCATACCATGGGATGTTCACCTTGATCCTTGTCATATTTTACCCACGTTTGCCTAAATAGGTCCCTAGATTCCTCATATTCCAGTCAATGCAGGTTGAACTTGAAGGGAAATGGTGGTTGTTTTAGACTAGTGATCAATTCTAATTAGATAGGATGATGGTTATAATTTTTTTAAGGTATTCACCTTGTGAGAGATAACCTTTAGCAAGAGGGCTCCTTTGACCAAGAAACAATCTAGCCTTTTTGATATACCTTGTTGTACAAAATGGTGATTTGACCATGTGGGTTCTAAAAGTGAAGGAGAGACATCCACCATGTTGAAGAATTATATGAACTCCAAGAATAAATTTTCTATAGGGTCTACCCTAAAATTTGTATCCCACACCTTTAAGAGGTGTGTGGTGAATTTGAGGTCCCATCCCAAGATAAGGTGTGGCATGTCCATGATGTTTGAATTGCTAAGATCATTCCAAAAACTTTGTCTACCATGAGAGGGTGCATAAATATTAAGGACATCCAGGTCGACATTGTGTTCTCTCAAAAATAAAGTAGCTAGGATATAACTAGATGTATTGTTAGAGGTTCTCAAGACTATGCTATGCTTCCACCCAAGCAATACCCCTAGAGTTACCCACAAAATCACTAAAAACCTCAATCATTTTAGGGACCTTTATTTTGAGGTCATACCCAAACCTCTGATATTCTATGAAGTGATGATCATGTGTAACCTACCTTAGGGGCTACTTTGCTAAGGGTCTTTTTGATAGTCTACTATGTACTGGTGATAATGTTCTATTTTTCTTCCTTTTGAGCATGTGAGAAGAGTGTACACCACCCTCTATTGTGTGGAGTGATGTGACACCTAGATTCTTGTAGTCCTCTCGAGTCTATGAGAAAGTAATGACTCTTTAAAGTGGCTTTGGTTTGTGACTTGGTGAGATATATTATTTACTTTGATGACCCTAATGCACTATCCATGGTGAAGCTAGTGTGACCCATGGAGGAATTTAATTTTCCTTTTTCCCCTGCCATAGTATGATAAATTTCCATAGAAGAAAAGTGTGAATAATTTATCTCTATGTAGGGTGCTTAGATGGAAGTAACCCATAAACCCTTTAAAGGAGCATTATTCATACACATGAGAATCATATATTACAAAGTTTGGTGTTTCATTGCATAACATATGTTCCTCAGTGTTTTTGGTAAGCTTTAATGGGTGAGAAAACTCTATGTTTTGATCAACACATTATTCCATCCTTGATTATATGTAATATTCAAAATTTTCTTTATATGATCCTTTGTAATAAGACCTTTGCATAATCCTGAAGTGGGAGACTTGATAAAAAGATATTTTGGAATGAGATGTTTTTTAACCTTGATTGCATGCATCCTTTTAAGTCATCATCGTAGTCCATATACCTCTCCTTGACCAATGAAGAGTTATACCCAGAAGGATGAAAAGTTGTGTCTTCTGGTGGTATATGAATCTACTCTAATAGTTTTGAAAAAAAATAATTGAGTAGGTCCCAATGTCTATATAAATGGCCTATGGAATTTATGGAAGTATACCCTACCTTTGTGTATTTTCCCAAGTGATCACTACTCAGATCCATTTTAAGATTTATTTGATATTCCTATGGTATATAACTCAAATGGTCCACTATGCCATGTGTCCTATGTAAATGTTGATTGCTATGGTGGGGGAAATTATTCCTTAGATGTCCATGTATTTAGCATTATGTACATCAAAAGGGAACTTTTATGTAATCTAGGATCTATTTGAAGATTTATCCATCAATCACAATCTAAATACTAGTCAGAAGGCCTTTGGATATGTTCATCTCAACATAGATGAGAGCCACTAAAGTACTATTTTATGCCAAGTGTTGTGATGGGTTTACACACACACACACACACACACACACACACACACACACACACACACACACACACACACACACACACACACACACACACACACACACACACACACACACACACACACACAAGTGTGCCCCCAATTCTATAAAATATTATTTTATCCCACATCTCTAATGACAGACCCAACATTTTTACCCAAATAACACTTTTGGATATATGTTCCCTTTTTGGGTCCAAACTCACATGTCATCTAGTGATAATAAATGTAGATTTTCCTTAGAACCATTTCCCACTGTGTTCAATGGTTCTTCTATCCTTGATCAATTTAAAGAGTATAATAAATAAACCCCTAGTACCCCTTTGAACAGTGGGTGCATAACTTAATATAGGGCTAAATCTATTTTGTAGCCAATGTTGTAAGTTGTTGTCTTTATAGATTCAGTCATGGAACCTCCCAATGAGGGCTTATTTAATGTAATAGAGTATTTTTACACTACAAAAACCAATATCAATGCTTACTTTGTATGTGGTATCAGAGACCTTGATGCATTTTTGCTTCCTCTATCTAGGATGCTTGGCTTGGATAGTGGTTGGCTCCTCCTATACTGGTGTATTAACTTTGAGATTTTCTTGTGCTCCAGCAACCATTGAATTATTAAGAGAGAAATGCGTGGGAGAAAAATAAGTTCCATTGTTTTTATTAGTACGCTGTGTTGTCTCACTGAGTAGAGCATCAGTGGGGATCCTGATCTAAGGTGATAGGAAACCATAAGGAGCTATGTGGGGTTGCTCCTCCTCTAAACCATGATTGTTGAGACTCAAGGATTTTTGACCTGCCTGATATTTTTGTGTGGGATTACAAACTATTAAAAACCTAGGTTTTAATCTTGTGTGTTATTCCTGATGCTCCTATTTCATCGCTCCCATATATATATACTATTTCAACACCTTTTCATTTAACTTATCCTACTAAAATGGCCATGGATGATACCATCATTATATTATATCTTCTAGGTAGATAAAATTTTATGGTATTGGTGTAATTAAATTTAGTCTAAAAGTTATGACATATGCTTTGCAACTAAGATAGCCCAGGTCGACTTAGTTCAAGGTTAAATGGTAAATTTTAAACTATGCTAAGGTAGGTTAATATTGTCATATAAAATTATGGGAAGGGTTAGGATCACTCACCAATATAAATACAAGTTCTATTTAAATTTAATATAGAGGAATTAATTTTTCACACTATTATTTCTCACAATTCTACTTAAGTCTACATTTGGAGAAGCCATTGCTTAGATTTTGTTTTGGAGGGAAAAATCTTATTTTATGAAGTCTTGGATGTAATAGGAGGATTTATTTTAGACTAGAGATTGATTCAACTATTTTCATATTTAAAACCATAAAAATCTCTTGTCAATAACCATTGGCCAAGGGAGAGATTGAGGCTCAATAGGTTCTATTTAAATTAAGTAGTTCTAACCATATCGATTTCATTTGATAGATAGACATTACATAATTAATAGTTCAAATGTATAACTCCATATTTAAATATCCTCCACATTTATACTTAGTGTAAATTATAGTGTTTTTCAATCTTTCCATTTCCATCTTTAGGTAACCTAGGCCCCAATTTTCCTACCATGGTTCCTTACCCCTTTTTAATTTAATAATTCCCTTTATTTGTATTAATAGCTTGGTAGTACTAAAATAGGTTAATATTAGAATATTTATTTTGGTTATTCCATTATATTTATTTCCTAGAAGATTTGTAACCTTCTCCATTGATGTTTTGATATAAGTGATCCTCTAGCTAGGTTTAACATATCCTTTTGGTGATGATTGGCTATAACTAAGTACTAACAGGCTCTATTTGATTTATCTGCTTTGAGTCCAAATTTCTTACATATGATAAGTTATAGGTTAATCCTAGCTTATTGAATACATTATAGTGAACTAACCATTGTTTTCGTCTTTCAACAAACTATATCGATGCAAGTTGATATAATTTTATTTTTTAAACTAGATCAACTCAGTTAAATTCAGTCTATTTTCTATGTGTTTTTTAGAAACTACATCGATGTGGGTTAATAAAATTTTAAATTTATATTTTTAATCAAGCTAAATCAATGCAATTTGATACATTATAACACTCAAATATACATTATTTTATTCATTCAACTAACTATATCGACTAGGTCGGATCTAGTTTTTTTTACCAGGTTATTTTCTACCCAACTATATTGACAATATCCAAAATAGTTTTAATTTTCTAGTCAAATTTATTAAGCAACTTGATTTAGTTCTATATCTAATTTATAATAATGTCAAAATTTATTTTAGTAAGACAACTATATTGACCTTGGATGATATAGTTATAAACTAATTTTCTCCCCATCAAACTATATCAACCCTAGCATATATAGTTTTGTGTTTGCATCTTCCTACCAAACTATATTGACCCTGGTCAATATATTTCTATGTTTTCCTTTTTATCACAAAATATATCAACCTTGACTGATATAGTTGTGTGTTTTTATTTTTTGTAACTATATTAACCTTGTTTGATTAAGTTTTTTATTCTTATTTGTAGTTATTTTTACATAGACTATGACAACCAACATCGATATAGTTTTGCACTATTTGAACTAGCACATTGGCCTACACTAATATAACTCTATATGTTTTCATTCTTAGCATAAGAAATAAAAATCAACTTTCTTTTTTTAGTAATTAATAAAAAACTTTTCTTTCAAGTTGACTTCTTGTTTATTTATATTTATTAGAAGCTGTAAATTGATTTTTGACATTGATTATTGACTTTATTTTATTTTTGTTTAGATTTCCCTAGAAACTATGTTCTGATAATTTTAAAACTATTTAAATACTACCTTAAAGGGATACATAGTTCTCTATTTACAATCCTTGTGTATTATTTATAGACATTATGGTGTGAGGGATTTCCCTAATACTCATAGCCATAATATAGAACTAAAAATAGACTTTATTTTCTACATAGCTTATGGTATTTAAGAAACACCTAGGAATCCCCTTTTATTGAAACTTAAGAATCTAGCCATATATTTGATTATGTAGTACACCGGCTAGTGGTTAACACTAATAAGTTACTCTCAGATTACCCTTGAAACTAGGGTTAGTGGTTTATGGGAATGATACTTTATCCATAGTTAGTGCCCTGAAATATTGGGCCAACACTATCTAAAGGAGAAACAAGTATTTTTGAGAGAATAAAAATTAGTCACATAATTTTATTACATCTACCTAACTGTATTCATATAAAATGTGAAAATTGGTAAATTGAGTGGGACTTGTGACATCCATCCCATAAGTCCCACCTATTTGATTTTATGACTCTCAAGGCATATTTTCATTGATTCCCATTCATCCATAGCCTTCTAGACCTAATCCCAAGTAAGCCATACTCCTCTTTCCATGATAGATCTATCGCCATAGGTCTCATTAGCTTGAGACTATAGATCCCAACTTGGACTATTGTATCAGACCCTAGGGTGTCCTATTTTTGGTGCTCCTATCTAATCACATTTTGAGCCCAAACAATAATTTCCTTTTGGTTCCTATCTTTCTTCTTATCAACCTAACACAAATACATTCAACCCACAACTAATAGGTCCCTATAAAATCCCATTTAAAGTTTATTAAGAAGGGTTTGGTAAATATCACAAAGCAAATAAGAATACAAGCAAGACTACTCAAGCATAGTTCTCTATTCTCTACATACAACCATATAATACCATTTATGACTTATTCAAATCCTTAAACCAGTCCCTAGTCACCTTAATCACACTTAGTTTAGTATTTTTCATCTTTATATACATAATTTCATAAAGCAAATCAAGTGGGAGAACTACATATGGCTTGATCCCTCTTCAGACTATTGGTATGTAGGCAACATGCCCACACAAGGGATGTGGATACATGTTTAGTGAATATTACAAACTAATCCCCCCTCTTTCTCAAAATTGGTCAAAGCACAATGGATTCTAGGGTTTGAAGATAAAATCATCTCTATAGGGAGTTTTGTAAACATCCAATAGTCAAAATTTCATAAATAGGGTCTCACACACATTGAATAAAACACAAAAAGCTCAGGTCTCCTAGACAACAATGAAAAAAGAAGATTATAGCACTAGAGACTAGGGTATCTTATTTTTTACACTCCTATCCAATCATAAAATGAAGGCTAGATCTGGATTTGTAATAGTGTCTCAACCCTGCACAGTGAATTCTAGCCTCTGTCTCAGTCATATCAATCAGTTTCTAGCTAAGTGTTATTTTCTTTCCCTTATTACTATTTTATAAAATCTACAATAAAAATATATAAATTAGTAGATTAATTATTGCATATTTATTTACTAATATTACTACTCACCCTTCAACTAAATTAGTAATAATACACCAATATTCCCAAAATTGTTAAATAATTTGGTGAATCTGACTTACTTCATTTGTGCATAAAAAACCTAAAAATCCTAGGGTAAATTTCCTACTGATTTTTCATATTTTTTTCTAATTTTTTACTTGCATAATAAAATAAAAATTAGCATTAAATTTTAAAATTTCATAGTAATTTTAAAATAATTTTATTTCAAACCCTAGTTGCCCATACTAGGTCCCGATATTTTCCCATTATTTTTCCTATAATTTTCTATTTTTTTACTAGCATATTGAAATAAAAAATACACTTCAAATTTAAAAATTTAATAGTAATTTTCAAACATAATTATTTTTCAAAACCCTAGTTACACATACTAGGTCCTATTCAATCACAAATTTTCCAATAAATTCTTGATTTCTTACTTGCACATTTAACTTAGAAATTCACTTTAAATCTCAAAATTTCATAGTAATTTTTAAAATAATCACCTTTAAAACCCTATTTGAATACACTAGGTCTTATTGATTTTGAGATATCATGTTACATTCTAAAATCATATTTCAAAAATGGATCTCCCTTATTTACAATTTTTTCTTACATTTCTTGAAAATAATAAGGATACCATAATTGGTCCTATTATGTACATTAATGATGAATTTTAACATAAATTAGTACAAATCTTCATTCTTTACATTTCATGCTTACTTTTCATAATATTTGATGATGTTAAGAAAGTTATTATTAAACATGCTAAGATACCTTTTGTTTCACCTACCTTGGAGCCTCTATCATATGTTGAGTCATATTGCATGGTCCATTTAACTCTTCCCTAGATCACTACCCATCACTAGAGAGCCTAGTTGACACCCTTTGTCCCTCTAACACATCAACCTATCGATTATCTTTGCTCTCCTCCTATAGCTACTACTAGTCATATACAGATGGTAGATAATGTGGTTAGATCTATTACTCAACAAACCACCATTCCTCCTCCACCAAGTTAGAAGCCCCACCACCCTCCCATTCCTTCCCATCCTAGGCCCAACCCACCAGTATAGGCATATCCACACAAGGCATATGATTTTGTTGATCAGCCGAGAAACACACCAACTAAGATTTCCATGTTAAAACTACTTTAGAAAGCTAATGTATTCAAGGACATTCTCTATTAGGCACTCACTTAGACTTTTATGCCCATTTATTTAGAGCTTGCTTATTTTTCATTAGTGGTTAATACACAAAAAACTATAGAAGATGATATTAATTTTGATCATTATGACATGCCATCTTAGATATTTATTGATCAAAATTTACCACTATTTATACAAGCTCAAGTCAAAACCAATGCAGTTAAGAGAGTTTTAGTTGAAAATGGTTCTAAACTTAATATATGTAATATTACATTCTTATAGACCATGGGAATGGATATGGCATCTATGAAAAAATCATATAAAAATATTAGAGGGTTTGATGATATACCATGACAGACATTGGGTACCATTGCTTTGGATATCATGGTAGGACCCAAAACTTCTCTACATAGTTCCAAGTCATGTTAGGTCCTCTTCATTATAGTATTTTACTCAAATGAACCTAGATACATACTATGGGGGTAGTTATTTTTACTCTTCATTTATGTGTTAAATTTATCCATGAAGGATATACCTATACACATGTCTAGTAGATAACCAACCATTTAGATATTATAAAACTACATAATCATCTTTGACTATTTTTATAGATGGGACACCTCATATCATAGTTTAACCACCACCTCATTGTATTTCTCTTCATCAAATGCATTAATATGAGGCTAGAGAAACTAGAACTTCTCACACTCCACTTATAGTTGTGTCCTCAGCCTTAGATATTCATCCAGTCATAACAACTTTAACCATTCTAGTTACTCCATCAATCATGATTCCTACACCTCTTACAATTATACATTCACCAAAAATAATTCTATTAGTACTAATTAATTATATAAATATGGTTACTCCATTAGTTACATATACTCTCACAACACCATTATCTTCTACTACTACAACTGATGAGACTCCCATACCATAGTTACCCCTTATGGTAAATTCTGAGTTACCCTATGTATATGATGTTGATACAGATTCCCAAGATTCTTTAGATGATGATACAACACCCACACTCATAGATGACTATTTATGTGGATTTATATTTACACCAATATGCCTAAGAGATTACCAAGATAACACTATATCTCTCATTACACATCCTACATCAATCTTATCATCTCACACTATACTTATAGGATATACTCCACATTTACAACCATAGACAAATCACTTATCACATACATTTCACATGGTTAACTCCATGGATATAGATCTAGTCATTTAGATTTAGGTAGGTAATACATATCATCAACCACAAATTATGTTATAGTTGTTACATGATCATGGATTAATCACATTACCTACAGTGTGACATAGATCTATTAGTAGATTATCATAGCAAGATGGTCACCCATTTTGTCTTTTTCATAGGATCATGTGACATAATATAAATTCATGTACATATTTATAGTAGATATTAGATAAACCATATGTTTAGGGTATTATTTTGATTATAATACCACTAGTACCAGTTTCACCACTTCTACTAAAATAATCTATTACCAGAGCTAAATTTCCTAGAGGAGAATCAACATCTCAATGACCAGAGCAACCTTCAGTTCACCTTCGATAAGATGATACCACATACACAACTTATACAACATATGATGATACTTATGATGATGATCTTGAGGCATTTAATGATGGTCATGATCCCTTCCTCCATCTCTATCCCTAGCAAGTTCCACCCTTGGACCCTTTACCCCCTCTAGCCTAGTCTTTCATGTCATCATGTACATATTAATTTATTCATATGCTTGTATATAACCTTTTTTTTTCCAATGTTTGTACATAACTTTCTTTTATTTACTTTTACATAGTTTCTCATATATCCTTGTACATAATCTTCATATGATTAATTTTATATAGCTTTTTTTCAAATTCTTTTACATAGTCTTCATGTGATTGATTGCACATAGCTCATAACATTTCAAAATACAAAACAATACAACATATCAAAAACACCAAAAATATTTATATTATATGCATTATCCATGCTTTACATTTCTATTACTATCTTAGACTTAGATTTATTGTTTTATGCTATTATTTTTTGATTTAGATACATTACCATGATTCACTTTATCTCCTTTGAGTGTGTGCACTAATATATATCTATTTGATTGCTTCACTCTACCCATTAAGGGGGCATCCTACTTCTACATTTGAGACATCAATACATATACCCACTGGGGGCATCTTCTACATGACTACACCATCTAGGTTATGTCATTCCTACACCATACCATCTAGTTATCATGTTGATGTATATTAATTACTAGATTAGATAGATTACTCTATCGACATTCACTAGTATATAATACTTGTGTATTTCTTGGAATATACCTAATCTTGTATTCTATGTCTTGCATACTCTCATTTCTTGTTTTGATTAGTTAGATGTGATTGTATTTCTAGTATTTATATGATTTCCTTTCTTGCTTTATGTAGATATATTGATTGCATTTATCAATCCTTATTTTATCTCCTATATGTACCTTAGGACATTTGATAATGTCATTTTCTTCTATTCATGTGTGTACCTTAGGATATTTGCCAATGTCCATTACTTGTAATCTTCTATGTGATTGTGGCTTTCATGCCAACCTTGATTGTTTTCAAATGTATGTGTATGTAGAATTTGAACATTACTTGTATGATTTATTTATAGTTTGAGTGACATGGGTCCATATCCCTTATTTTCTTGGCCCCTTGGCCACTCTTGTATGCTTCTTAATTCCTACTTTGTGTGCTTGTTTTTTATTTAATTTTCAATTATTTTCAATGCCATGATCCACATCATGAATTATCTTGATATATTAAAGGCCATGATGGATATCATGTTCCATCCTTCCTTGCCAACTAACAAATAAAAACTAACCAAACTTGTAGTTCTAGTTTCAATTCAGTGCATTACACATACTATTACATTGTTATATCTATCTAGGCATACCCATGTTGATTTAACAATCTCATTTACAAACTATGCTATGTCTTGAGATATCTTATCGATTATCATTGATATATAATATATTTCATAGTATAATACACTTTTAGAGCTATTTATTTTTAGGGTAGTCATTTTAGGGTATTCATTCCTACCCTCATAAGAGGAGGCAAAAAACAAGTGTTTGGACATAGAGATTAGAGCTCCTACTAGTTTAAATACTAGTTTTAGAACACTCATAACAATAATAAGAGGTCAAACTAAGTAGAATAAACCAAAAAATAGTGATGATTCCATAACAATTTTTAGTTTTAGCAAAGGACAATAGCTTTAGACATGGACAACATTACTGGACACTAGGGTGTCCTATTTTTGTTGCTCCTATCCAAACAATAGAAAAACTAGATTTTCTAGAGGCAGGAAAAAAGTAGGTTCAACTATACTTTTTTCACTTTTAAACCAATTCAAAATCAATAGTTTTTAGTACACTTTTACTTAGAGAACCTAGATATAGGGGGTATCATGCATGACATGATGGATCTCACTTCTAGTTTTAGATATATAAATTGGTATAACTTTTAAATTAGAATCTATATTCTAGACACCAGTGATTGGGGGAAATGTACATGACACATTTGTTTTATTTTCTTTCTACATTTAGTATTACCAAGACATTCTAAGTAGTTGCATGAATTATTTCATCTATAGGTGGTTGGCATCATTTTTGATTGGCTTTCATACAAGCCTAACTTCTACATTTTGAAGTGGCTTTCATACAAGCCTAACTTCTACATTTTGAATTGGCTTTCATATAATCCTAGTTCACTAGTTTTAGAGTGGCTTTCATACAAGCCTAACTTCTACATTTTGAAGTGGATTTAATATAATCCTAGTGTACTAGTTTCAAAGTGGCTTTTATACAAGATTAATCTCCATCTTTTGGGGTGGCCAAGAGTAGCCTAGTTTCTAGCATACATTCAGATATCCATGCCAACATTATCAGATCATAGTACATTCATGGTATTTAGGATCCATCTCATATGACATACATTTCATACTAGTATCTATTCATAGCTTTACTTCATGAAGCAATGATGGAGTCAAAAGGCCAGCCTTTCTAGTCTTAAGCCACCTATTTAGAGGGATTAAACACATAGTCCAAACATCAATTAACATATGCATGATCACATAGATACATTTAGTGGGAGACAATGGAGCTAAAGGGCCAAACTTATATTCTTGAGTAACTCTCAAGTAATTGAGCACTTAGCTCTATTCACGATACTACTCTTGATACAACATCATTCAACATTAGTCACCATCATCCAACATCATCCAAAATCACTCAACATCATAATAGGTTTTGTATTGGTTTGCATACCTAGTGAGGTGTATTCATTCATTTCTCTTCCTCTCTCTTTACCTACCTTTGTACATTCTTATTTTAGATATAGTGTATCTAGTAAGTACTGATATACTCTTTATTTTCTTTTATAGATTCACACTTCATAGCATGCTCTCTCTATGTACACCTAACATCACAACAACTTCATGAGCTTCACCCTTATAGGTAAGTTTAGCTATGCTTTCTATTTTTCCTTTATTCTAGTATTTTGTTTTGATACATCACTAGAATAAAGGGGGGCAAATGTAGTTATATAAAATGCAAAAATTGGTAGCTTGAGTGTGAATTATGACATCCATCCCATAAGTCCCTCTTGATTGAGTTTATGAGACTCATAGTCATCTTTTCGCTAATTCCTAGTCATCCATATCCTTCTAGACCTAACCCCAACTAAGATAGACTACTCTTTTCATGATAGATCCATCCCCTAGGACCCATCAACTTAAGACTATAGCACCCAACTTGGACTATAGTGTCAGACCCTAGGGTGTCTCATTTTTGGTGCTCTTATCCAATCACATTTTGAGCCCAAATGGTCATTTACTTCTAGTTTCTATCTTCCTTATCAATATAACATGAATACATTTGACCCATGACCAATAAATCCCTATAAAATACCATTCAAAGTTCATTTATAAGGGGTTGAAAAATATCACAAAGCAAACAAGAATACATGCAAGACTACTCAAGCATATTTCCCTATTCTCTACATACAACCATCTAATACCATTTATAGCTTATTAAAATCCTTATACTAGTCCCTAGTCATCTCAAGCACACTTAATTTAGTATTTTACATCTTCATACACACTATTTCAAAAAGCACATCAAGTGGGAGAACTACATATGGCTTGATCCCTCTTCATAGTATTGGTATGTAGGTAGCAGTCCCACATAATGGGTGTGGATACACATTCAATGAATCTTACACACACTAACCCCCTAATATTTCTTAAATTTGGTCAAAGCACAATGGAGTCTAGGGTTTGAAGACAAAATCATCTCTATAGGGAGTTCCATAGACATCCTATAGTAAAATTTTCATAGGCTAGGTCTCATAGACATAACAAACAAAACCCATAAAGATTAGGTCTCTTGGATAAAAGTGGTAGAAGAGGACTATAACATTGGAGCCCAAGGTGTCCTATTTTTGGTTCTCCTATCCAATCATAAAATAAAGGCTAGATCCTGATTTGTGATAGTGTCTTAATCCTGCATAGTGAATTCTAGCCTCTATCTCAGTCGTATTAGTTAGTTTCAAGCTAAGTCTTATTTTCTTTCCCTTATTACTAATTTTTAAAAAGTATAAATTACAATCAAATTGTAAAAAATGGGAGTTGTTTAACTAAATTAGGAATAATACACCAATATTCCCAAAATCATTAAATCACTAACCTTTATTTCAGATAAATAGTTATAAAAAATAGTTAAATTTATAACTTACTACTTGTTACTACATTTTGTATTATAGTCTATATCATCCCACATCAATAAAATTTTGTGCTATGTGTTCTAAATTCATCAATTAACATTAAATATAATTATCTATGTGAATAGAATCCATCAACCATGTTCAATATAGTCTAATATTTTGGTTTTCTTTTACCTTTATCTATTAGACTATATCAATAAGGATTTATATAGTTTAGTCACCATACTATTAAAATTTTCCTAGATCTGAGTACATAAACTAGGCTTGATATAGTTTTATATCTACATTTTAGTCTATATAACTACATCAAACATAATCAATATAGTAAATTTTATTATCATTATTTTTGCTTCTTCTTTACCAACTACATCAACTAGGATCGATATAATTTTATCTCTACCTTTCAATCTATATAATTACATTGATAATAGTTGATATAGTACATTTTACGACAAATATTTATTTGTATCATTTACCAAATACATCAACTAGGCTCAATATAGTTTCATCTCTACCTTTCAATCTATGTAATTACATCGACCACAATCAATTTCTTAGGATCAACTCTTTTTCATCAAAATTTTTAGTCATCTATCATCATGATGTCACCTCTTAGGATATTTTTATCCAACCTCAACCCAATCATATACTACATGGGTTGTTATTTTTTTCCCACGTTGTCCACCATGTAAGAAAATTATTCATGGTGAAGGTTTTACCAAAATCATTCTAAATCTTGTCAACCCAAATCTTGATCTACCTTATATTATATAGTTGATCCAAAAAATCCTTAAAGATAAATTTAGAATCATAACAATTATACACCTTATACCAATTTTACACCTTCTAATCTATAATTTGTGAGCTCATAAACAAAATGAATTAATAGTTATAACATCACATTATGTTCCACCCATTAGAACTAATGTTCATAATCCTCTATTTACACCCATAACAAGAACACAAATCATTATCACTTCAAAAAGTAACATGGTTGAAATAAATAAAATTAATAATCTAGATGATTCTTAATTCTTCAAAAACCTTGATGATAATACCAATTACACTCCTAACAAGAATGGTGGCTTCGCCAAGAATCCTTTTTCTTTTACCACATTGGGGCAACTGATACTAAATTTGAGAATCTTCTTCCCAATACCAATATTATAAATCACCTTCCTAATAAAAATACACCTATTAATACGACTCAACTCTTTAAATGGTTCAAAAAAGGAACATTATATAAGATTTTACTATCTCCCAAATTATCCAAATGCAAAAACAAATTTTTCAAATGGATAATAAACTTCAATTCATCATGACCTAACCGAATAAAGTTTTTTTTCCACCTCTTCCTAGAGATGCCAATGGGAATATCATACTTTAACCTCCTTTACATAACAAAATGATTTAACATATTTAGAATGATCATTTGGATCCTTTGATTGTGTCCATGTACATTGTAAACATCTATTCAACTATCACATGCGATGTAATTAAATTTCTTCATAATTATAATAATAAATGACAAAATAACTAAAATATAGCATAATATATGATAAGCCACTTCAAGGGGGAAACCTCCGTGATCTCTTAATAAGAATATAATTCATGAATGTGATGTTTTGAGTGATCCAAAATGATACCTATACATATAATTAATGGGTAGAGTCACACCTATTCATCCCACCCTTATATCTTAAGAATTCGGCCTAAAGCAATAAATAATTAATGAATGTAATTAAAAATGAAGAGTGTGTCATAGGTTAGCCACCACATATCCTTATGGATAATATACATTAAGGGATTAATATGCCCCATATTAAATTTTTTTTCCATCAATGTTAAATAAATCTATATATTTTTTCAAAAGGTGGTATCCTCCCACATGACATCCTCATAGGAAGATTCTTCCATTTGATCAAATACTCCTTAATCTCTCTAGTCCATATCCTTTTAGTGCATGTATAAAATATATTATTATGTTCAATAATGACTTTTCCTTCCTCATATAATTCAATTAGTTTATATTTTATAGATATTTTATGTCCAATTACCTTCTTTAAGTAATAAACATGAAAGACTAGATGGATGCAAGTAAAATGGGGGAACTCCAACTTAGATGCGATAATTATAATCTTTTCTTGGATTTGATAAGGACCATAATACTTAGGAAATATTTTTTATTTTATTTTAGGGATAATTTTTTACATGTTTGTATATCAATAAATACCTAATCACCTACTTCAAAATTCCTCTCACTACGGTGTTGATTTGCTTGTTGCTTCATTTTATTATGTGCCATGTCTAAATTCTCTTGAGACTAGTAAGGACTTCTTGTTGGTGGTGAATGTGTTATTCCATAGCACAAACCTTGGTTTGGATCCAAAAGTATGAGGTGATGGAATGGGTTTGGTACCCATAGATTTCTATAAATTGAGACATTTTATAAGAGACATGGAATGAAGTGTTATACCACCATTCAACTAGTGGTAGCCAATGAACCCATTTTTATTGTTTATTCGATACAAAATAAAGAAGATAAGCCTCTAGGAATTATTTAAACATCTTAGTTTTACCATTATATTGAGGATGACAAGATGAACTATGAGCCAATTTAGCATCCAAACATGAAAATAAACTAGTCTAAAAATTAATGGTAAAGATTGGATCTCGATCACTCACTATGATCTAGGTGGTACCATGTAGTTTTTGAACTATATGTAGAAAATAAGAATATATTGTACTACTATAAATCACTATGATAAGGCACAAAAATGGGTATATTTTGTGTCTATTTACTATCACCATGATTAAATTTTTACCATTTGACCTAAGTAAACTAGTTATGAAATCCACAAATACCTCTTCCCACTCCTGGATCATAATTAATAAAGGTTGGAGAAGACCTGATGCCTTAATAATTTCCCCTTGTTTTGATGGTAAAATAGGCATTCAACCATAAATTTATGAAAATAATTTTTGAGTCATATTATTTAAAACATGACCCATTTTCATATTTTGAAATGAGGACCCTTTATTAGCTTAAAATTTCCATGTTTAGGTCTTGTTATGAAATGAATTGGTCCAAGTCTAAGATGAAAGTCATTGTCTTAGGTCTAAGTTATTTTTCATATTGAAGTCTTGATTTGATTTTAAATTGGCTAAATATTACCATAGTTTCTCTAGTAATGTGACTGATACCTAAGTCTAAGGGTTGAAATGCAAAAGTTTATTAAAAATATATTATGAATCTATCTAGATTTTAGTATTATGGTGTTCATCAAATTTAGATTTTGGCTTTAAGGACTAACTGAGCTAACTTTTTTTTTGACTAAGGTTATTTGTTATTCATAAGATTATTATAACCCTATAGGGACACCTTAAAAAATATTACTTGGTCCAACTAAAAATTATCCCCACATATTATGAATGACTTTTCATACTTAGGCTTTTTATTGAAACTTTACTTGCATAGACTATCATTTCATGTCGCTCTTACAACTTAATAACTATCAGATTTAAGAGAGATAATGAATTCAAATTATAAATTAAAATTCCTTGAGTTAAAATTATAATGGATAAGTCCCTAATCTCTAGGATCATTCCATGTGTTAACACCTAACTTCCTCATGAAGGATTTTTTAAATGACTAAGTTTTTTCTTCAGCGACCTCTAAAATTCATGAGATTAAAACATGTGTATTAATCTCACTTATCCATATTTGATAAGGAAAAGGGTTCTAATTCCAATTTTATTAATCACTTGAGTAACTAATATTATATCGTGTCTCTTCATATTGATTACTTATTTCCATAGACTTAAAACAACTAAGGCAAAGACTCCATGAGGCCTTAGATTAAAAAGATTGAGCCATGTGTTTACATTTCATTCCTATAAATCAAAACACTGAAGTAACCCAAGTATTGAGTTCCCTGATCACCTAGATAAATGAAATAATGCCATGTGGAATGATCCCACTCATTTTTGGATAATAGGTAAAGGCACATACTCTAAAGGTAGGTGACCCTCAAGATAAGTGAGATCATGCCATGTGGTACAATCCCACTCATCTATAGCTAATAGGTAGAGGGAAATACTATGAAAGCAGGTGACACTATAGATAAGTGAGAACATGCTATGCGGCATGATCTTACTCACTCAAAACTTATCATGTAGACTAATCACTAGTCCCATAGTGAAAGATTGAAGACCCCATAAAAAAGTAAAGGTCATTCACATGGTATCATCCCACTCATCCAAAGTCTATAGACATATAAAAAGACAATATGAATTCTATGAGAACTCAAATTAATGATATTAACCCACATGTTAACATTTAATTCCTCTAGAGAAAAATAATGAAGTATCTGAAGACTCGAGGTCCTTGATCACCCAAAAAAATGAGATCATGTCACATGGCATGATACCACCCATCCATGACTAACAAAAGATGACCAAAGTATTTAGGTTCTCAAAACACTCAGAAAAGTGAGGGCCATCCATGTGGTAGAATCTCACTCATATAGAACTTTAAGATAAATTAAATGACTATACGGACCCTATAAGTTCATAGATTAATAAGATTACACCATGTGTTGACATTTCATTGCATCACAACCAAAGTCCTGAGGGTACATGCATAAAATCTCAACAACTAAGTAGACTATCAATATTAATCCATGTGTTTGTATTTAACTAAATCATGGTTTAAATGCCATTGATGAATTAAGGAAGGCTTGAATGCATGAAAAAAATACATGTGGCAAAGCATATAACTCAGTAAATTGATTAAGAGGCTAAAATAAATGACATTATTCCACGTGTTTCTCTTTGGACAAAGTGGATTAAAGACATAGAGATGGGTACTATGAGAACTATAAAGACATATTTATCATTTTAAGGATGAATTGGCATCCAAACCAATTTTAGTCCATATGCTAAAGACAAGGTTTATAAGTCCTAATTGAGTGACAAATGGATAAGTGTCACAATCCAAAGGAACTTGACTAGGATACTTGACTGATTTTAGTATATAATTAAAAGACAATAATGTGGAGTAAAAAGCATTATATCTAGACAATTTTATTTTTTATAAGGACTTTGTAGTCAAAGATATTAGAAAAGTGTCACGTGGCCAATCCCTCAGACATTCATAATGATACAAATGTAAAAAGGTGTGTGCTCCTCACACTTACTACATGTAATAGCTACAAAAAATATGTTCCTCCATTTCAAATTTTAAATGTTTGACCCAATTTACTAATCATTATTAGATCCTAATAATATTTTTAGGACACAATCCACATCAGATCTCTCCTCAAGGCTCCTTAGTGGGCCATGGAATTTTGTTTCATCTTATTAGAATGAGGAATATTTTTACATAATTTTGTTTTTCCATTATTTTAATCCATCATGGATAAGAGTGAGATCTCGTGCCTCTTAGAGGAAAGACCCATATCCCCCTTCTTTATATACTAATACCTAGTATATTAGAAGGGTTGACTCTATTTACAAATGAATGATATCAAAATAATGCAAAAATGATTTTATGTGTAAATGGATTTGGTTGCCTTTCAAGTATTCCATTTTATTTTTGCTTTAATGGATGAAAACTAGTGCTATAGGACTATAATTTATGCTTTTATACAAATTTTATGCATTAACTAGGATGTGTTTCTACTATTTTAGTTAGGTTCTTCGACTCTTTTCAATTTATTTGAAGTATGTAAGGATTTTTGTGTCATTAAATACAAACATGTTTGTATTTCATTCATTAAAATATTATTATAATTAATTATTTTCCCTTAGTCCTAAAACTTTCTCCTTATGTGACTAAATCCTGAGACATTATGAAACTTGGAATACAATGGTGAAATTATAACTAAGCACATTGGGTTCCTAGAATCATTTACCTTACCCTTTTAATTAAAATACTTTATTTCTACCTTACCCTCCCTCTCTATTGATGTTTTTTAATGATGAAGTGATCTATCCCTTTATTTATAAGTGGTGAAGTGAATCAGATTAGAGATATGGAATTCAATATGTTGAAACAAGTCTAGTTATAAGTGTAGACATTTTACAAGTCAATAAGAAAATTAGTATTAGACCTCTGGTGGTAGCGCTACATCTCTTGGAGATATACTAAAAAATGATATCTAGTGGAGTTCCATACCTTTATTTCATGCCCTAGATTATCTCAATAACAATCCTAAAATGAGATGATGTAAGTCCCCCTATTGTTTTCTAAGCAAAAATACTAAAATGAGAGGATACAAGTCCCTTAATTTTTCCTTGAGTTTAATTAGTGCATTTCACCTCATAAGCTAAACTAGGATTTATATATTAGACTGAACAACAACTAACACTTAAAAGAGGGAACCCATTATCACTATCTAACAAAGATTTAAACTAATAGTATATCTATAAATAACTTAGAGGCTACTATGTAGATCACTAGATCCTAATCTAGTTATAGACAACATATAATATCCTCATTGTAATTACATAGGAGAACTAGAACTGATAGAGGGTTACCAAGCCCTATTATTATACCTACTAGCTCATCCTCCTAATTTGTCCATAATATACCTCCATATATAACTTCACCTATGGAATGGTTGTTTGGGTCTGATTTAGACTTTCCTAGGGTTTTCCATGGCTTACCTAAGAACCCAAAAATATACCTTCTAAGATTTACACTAGGTGTGGGTCATACCGCTAAGGAACATGTAACCTCATAAAAAATTGTTCTTAGGATTTTAAATATGGAACATGAGGATGTTGATTTAAATATTTTCCTATTAAATATGATGGACATATGATATGACTAGTTTTTAAACTTTACCAAAGGCTCTATCACAAGTTAGGACCAATTTAATAACACATTCCTTACCTCATTTGGGCAAGTCATCGATTCAAGTGTGATATACCAACAATTGACCTACATTCAAATGGAACCCAATGAACCCATAAGAAACTTCAATGTTATGTTCTATAATATATATATATATATATATATATATATATATATATATATATATATATATATATATATATATATATATCACTATGTTTTATATACCATATGCCTATCTAGCCCTTAAAATATACCAAAATGCACTAGATCCTTAGACCGCTATGTTCCTTCATAGAGATCCTTTAGTGGTAGACTTACCTGTAGATTATGTTGAGGTCATAAAATTAGAAATACCACTAGATCATCAAGGTATGTTGACACCAACCATCCCTAATATACTTCTACATATGCTTGATTTTAACCACCTCTTTGTCACTAGCTAGAATATACCTATGCCATAACCTATGTCAATGACAAACTAACTTCCTTTGAGACACACTACTCCTAATCATCCCTTAGGATTATTTATCACAATAAATGATGATGTATTTACTCAATATACTAATCAATCATTAGTATTAATTATTAAAAAAATACAAATTACACCCTAGGAGTTGACCAAGAATGAGTTAGACACTATACAACGCATGGTACAAAAGCTCAACAATGAATTCTTAGGCCTCTATAAATAGGTTATAAATAATGGTGGTGAGAGTTATAAAATGAAATTAACTTAATAGAGGTATAACCATCCCTATAACTACCCTAAAAACAAACCATATCACTCACCTAATAAACTCCATGAGATCAACATCTATGAATTGGCCCTGCCTAGCTAGTATAGTGTGCATAATAAGTCCAACAAGGTGAAATTGACTACATTAAATTATTTAGTGCATTCAATATCTTAAATAAAGAGATGGAAGAGTATGAGTTAGTGATAAAACACCATGAATATACCAATCAGATTGATACCTTTATTACTCTAAGATCCCTAAGTATATCCATGGTTCTAGAGACATAATATTTTCCAGCCATGAAGATAATGAACTAGAAGATGCCACCAATGAGGTACACAATTTTTAATAATTATAAAGAAATAACTGTGCTCTTAGGGATTATAAATAAAAACAACCCATTACCACATTAACCCATCTTAATAATTGTACCACTCTTGATCTAAGAGTAAGGAATAACCCTCCACCCATAAAAATAAATAATCTTATGTTAATTTTAGATACCTAACCTAATACTAACATGACTAGGTACAATATAGTAGAGGACATGAAGATTATCAAGGAAAACATCACTTTCCATGAGTTTTCCCATATCATTAAGCAAAGATATCTCCTTTTAAAATTCCTCACAGATAGACTAGTTTAACCCAAATCTAAACTTGAACACACTAATGTGTTGATACATAAGAATAACATTGAGATCCAACTTTTCCTCCTTATGGTTAAGTTATTTGGGGAAAATATTCATAACTATCTAGTTGACTTAGGTGCCTATGTAAATGTCATGCATGTATGAATTTATCAAAAACTAGGACTAATGCCTATTAAATCAGATAAAATAGCGGTCCAATTGGATAAGTCTAAATTTAAGGTAGTGGATGATATATTTAATGTCTATATGTAGTTAAAATTTGAGCCCAAGATCTAATAATTTATGGATATTCAAGTAATGGAAATATTAGAGGCTTATGGGATGTTAATTAGTAGAGACTAATCTAAAACCTTAAAAAAATACATGGCTATGGACTTATCTCATATGTGGTTTCCTTCAAGAGGTGTAGCCAATCAAATGTGTGTTGATGGAGAATCCAAAATGGAACACACGATCATAAAATACAATGCTGTCAATGAAAGAGTAAACATAATATCCTTTGACATAGGCATGTATACTTTTTACACAAAATGTAATAAAAACCAAACTAATATAGATCTTGAATTTCCAAGTCTATGATCATTGTATTTTAATGGATCCCATTCTAAACAAGGTTCTAGAGTAGGAATTATTTCATGATCCAGTAGGGAAATAACACCTAATTGCTTATAGACTCCAGTTTCCTTACACCAATAACCTAGTAGAATATGAAGCCTTGATCTTAGGACTATAGTTTTCATTGGAGTATAGGGTCAAAGATGTGAGAGTGTTTTGAGATTATAAATTGGTAGTGAACCAAGTTAAGATCAATATCTAATGTAAGATATCTTATTTAAAGAAGTATAAACATAAGGCATGGGATTTTATATAGATGTTTAATGATTTAAATATAATACATATTCATACATAATATTATTATGTGGTTGATTCATTGGAAAACACCACTATAAAATTGACACCCCTAGATGATTTAGGGATATAAAAAATTCTAGTGGAGTTCATCTAATCTCCCTCAATACTAGACAATGTGAATAACTTCTAGGTCTTTGAAGATTACCACCACACTTTAGATTTATTCAATAACTTAGAGGTATTTTAGACCCAATTTATATAAAACATGGAAATATATGATCCTTAAAACAAATAATGTTACGAAGACAATGTTATGAACTTTAAATAAAATCAAGCTCCAAAAGGGATGCTCTATATTGACAGAGTTTTTTGACCTTGAGAAGACCACACACAAACCTAAGAAGCCATTAAACTTAGACAAAAATTATATAATTATTAATTTGGGATTTTCAAACCAGTATCATGATGTTCACATTGGTCTAAATTGAACTCATGTTGAAGTTGAACAACTTCAAAAATTATTTTTACAATACCAAGACATAGACGTATACCTAAAGATAATAACCCACACTATCCCACTCAAGTATATGTATAATACATTTAGATAGAGATAAACAACCCATGAACCTAATATTGGAACAAATTATTCACAAGGTGGTCCAAAAACTCCTCTTGGTTAGAATTATCTTTCCAATTCGTCACTTTAATTCAGTAGCTAACCTAGTGCCAGTCTATGAAAATAATGGAAAATTTTGACAAAGTGTGGATTTTAAAGATTTAAAATGAGATTCTAATAAGGATACCTATCCTTTTCCTTCCTTATATTATGTGATAAAAATGGTAAGTGGATCCTAGATGATATGATTTTTAGATGGATTCTCAAGATATAATCAAGTTCTAGTAAACCTAAAAATTTGACACAAGATTCCATTTACAATAAAGTGGGGCACCTTCACTTACAAACAAATGTTATTTATAATTCTTAATTTAGGATCCACATTTCATATATATATGGACTTTTATTTCAATGGTATAATATGTAAATGCATTTTTATATACATAGATGATTTGACTATTTTTCAAAATGCAAGTCTGATCATATTTTCCATCTTTAAAATATATTTGAATGGTGTATAAGGTTGGTATCTTGATTAACCTAAAAAAAATCACATTTGGTATCACCGAAGGTAATATTCTCAATCACATCATCATGCATGAAGGTATTTCTATCAATATTTAGCATGCCAATGTGATATCTAAGATATCTTTACTTAATAATAAAAAGGAATTAAAGTCATTCTTTGGTAAGATTAAATTTATATGCAAATTCATATCTAGTTTTGTCAAAATTATTAAATATTTGGATGCAATGTTGAAATAGAAAAAAAGGTGGAGTGAAATCTTATAGATAAGGAAGATTTCTAATAAATCAAGGAATCCATCATGTAGGCATCGATCTTAATCAATGCAAACTACATGAAATAATTCTACCTCTATTCCTTCACATTAGAGCACACCATAACTGTAGTGATCACCCAAAAGCTAGATGAAGATGAGCACCCAATATATTTCATGAGCACAAATGTGAAAGATGCATATATAAATTATTAACCTTTAACAAGCTTTCCTACACCCTAATTAGGGCTATGAATAAATTCATACACTACATTATCAAAAATGTGGTGCATGTCATAATCTTGAACCCAACCATGAAGTTAATTTTGGGGAAAAATAAACTAGGAAAATATAAAGGCCAATAAATGGCCAAGATGCAAGATTACCACCTAGAAATAATTTTTTAAAATCTAGTTCAAGGTAAAGGTCATACTTAATTGATCACTGAAATTGACCCAAGGATAATAATGGTGTAATTAGACCAATCAAAAATGGTCCATCAATAATGGTATGATCTAATTGTCTACTAGCTACTCTATGGAAATCCTCCTATATAATTCAATCAAACATAGAAAAGGGATCTTAGGAGGAAGGAATACCATTACATATTAAATAAGTGATTGATCTATAGAAAGAATTATGAAGGCATATCTTAGATATCTATCTAAAGAAGATGTTGAGGAAGTAATGAGTAGCTTCCATGAGAAATTAGGTAGTGGCCATCCTATAAGGACTACAACTACACCAAAAATTATATGAGTTAGATACTAATATACCACTATCTTTACATATGTTCATGATCATGTATGTTTGTTTTATAAGTTCTAGACCTTCACTAATAAGGAAGTTAACATTGCAATTCCTTTATAGCATGTGATAGAAGAACATCATTTCACTCAATTGGTACTTGAATTCATTATAATCATCAATCCAAACTCATTAATTGGCCATAAACTCATACTTATAGCCACTAATTACTACATAATATAGAAACAGGTGGTGGAAACCATGAACTGTATAACCAAGGAATTCATCAAGTTCCTTGAGGAAAACATAACAAAATGATTTGGCACCCTAGCCTCTCTAGTCTATGATAATAGACTTGCATTTAAATTAGTTAAACTAATTGAATGGGTTTACCTTGGTTTTTTCATCTAACTATTACTTGTAAGGGAATGGTTTGGCTGAGTTGAGCAATAATAAATTGATCGATGCCACTAAGAAGTTTGTAGAAAGGAAGCCTAGATATTGGCATTTATTGTTGAAATATGCTCTTTAGGATAACTACACCAGATATAAGTAATCCCTCAAAATATTTCCTTTTTTATTGGTATATGTGTTGGATACCATCTTCCTAATGACCCTTAAGTTTTCAAATTACAATTTTAGACAAGAGTATATGGAAGATACTAAAAATACAAACTGATGGTTTTTATACATTATCTAATTGGAGGATGCATGAGATGAGGCTCTACAAAACTTCAATAGACATTAAGAGATAATAAATACATGGTTAAATAAAAGGGTGAAGATCAAGTCCTTTAGGATATCATACTTAGTCATTGTATGGGACAAATCATATGAGAAGAAAAGGTGAAATTTCAATCTTGACCCACTTTAGATTATCCCATACGAAATATCTAAGTTACTAGGGTATAACACATTATTGAAGGACTTTGAAGGTAATGACCTCCCACTACCTACAAATGGATAGTTATTAAATCATTAGTTATCACCTATCCCTTTAAATAGAATTTTAGAATAACCCCCAAGGCAAAGGTTGATGATGTAGATATTAGATTAGAGTTAGCTAGTTTGGTTTAGTTGTGTGTTTACTTATATTTTATTATGATTTTTCTTTCTTGTCACTAGTTTCTATTGTTTTGGCATGAATTTGTTTATTTTTATGATTCCTCTTATTTTACCCTTATTTAACCTTGCTAACCTTATGATGTTTCTACCTTATTCCAATGATTCATATTGATAAGTAGATAAGATAGTTCTAGTAAGATAGAGTCCAATATAAATCTTGTTCCCCATATTCCTAAGTTTAATCACCTTAGAGTTGACAAGGAACTAAAATATATTCCCAAAATTAGAAGGTATAATGTGAGCCTACATTATTAAATAATTTAATAAGAAAATGAACTTATTTTGAGACACTAAAAGGATTAGGTATCACTGATTTAGAACTAAGAAAGAGAATTGAGAAAGGCACTATTTTTTATAAAGGTCATCACAACACTAGAATAACATATCAATCACAACCAAACCACTGATTAATTAAAGGACATTATTGGTTCAAAAATTTAATTTAATCATCCATACACCTTGGATATATTGGTCCCTAACCCTCTTAGATAAATAAAAATAAACATCAAAATGAAATGAAGTTTGAATATCATGAAAATGCAAGTTTCTTCCTAAAAAAGGGTGATTTAGGCAACCTCCATCGTAGGCTATCTGGATTGGTTAGAAATGGAGAAAATACTTGATAATTAAATAATTAAATAGAAAATTACCAATCCATTATTTTCTTAGATAAAAATTAGTAAATAAATTACCTCTCTGTGAGATATGAGTACCTAAGATATGTCTAAGCTTTCCCAGTGGATTTGAAATAATAATAGCCACTCTTTAGACAATATAAACCTTTGAAGAAATCAAGTCCTAATATGTTTTTTACTAAAGCATAATTGATAACTCTTTTTTCCTCTAAGTTCATGTAAAGGGAGCTTTAGTTACTTAGCTCATAGTTTAGTAATGAAGGCTCACAATCTAGATTCTAAACATTGAGGTAGCATTTTCATGTAGCAGTCACTATTTTTTTGGCTAACATGCCCCATTTTTATATTTTTAAATGAGGACACTATTTTAGCTCAAAATTTATATGTTTAGGTCTTGCTGTGAAATGAATTAGTCCAAATCTAGGTTGGAAGTCATTGTCTTAGATCTAAGTTTTTAAATTATATTAAAGTCTTAGTCTGATTCTAAGATAGATGAATGTTACCATAGATAATTTAGTAATCTTATTGATACCTAATTCTAAGGTTTGAAATTGACATGTTTATTGAAAATATTTTACACATTTGTATGTCTTTTAGTAATATTACATTCAACAAATTCAGATTTTGGCCTTATGGATTAAATGAACTAACTTATTTTTTACCTACAATTATTTGTTCTTTGTAGGAGTGTTATAACCCCATAAGGACACTTTAACAAAGATTACTTGGTCTAGTTCATAAATATTCCCCTACATTATTAATGAATTTTCATACTTAGTCATTTTGATGAAAATTTATTCGCACAAACTATTACTACAATCTCTCTTACACCGATAGCAATCATGAAATTTAAGAATGGTAACAAATTCAATTTCCAATGTCTAAATCATTGAGTTTAAATTAAAATAGATAAGTCCCTAAGCTCCAATATCATTCCATGTGTCAACACCTAACTTCCTCATAAAGGATTTTTAAAATGGCTAAGTCTTTTCCATTGGTTACCCATAAATTCATGGGATTTAGATGCATGTATTCATATCACTTCTTTATATCTGATGAGATAAGAGGATCTATGTCCAAATTCCTTTAGCACCTAATCAACTAGCATTTTTCCACATATCTTCATCATAGTTATTCACTTATACCAACTAAAAATGGCTACGTCAAAGACTTTTCAAGGCCTTAAATTAATTCCTCTAGACTAAAATAATAAATCAACCCAAGTCTCAAGGTCCCTAATCACCAATATAAATGAGATCATGCCACTTGGCATGATATGACTCATTCATATCCAAAAGGTAGAGTCATATACTCTGAGGGAGAATGACCCTCTAGATAATCAAGATAATGCCATGTGGCATGATCCCATTCATCCATAGCTAATAGACAAAGATATATAATCTAAAGATAAGTGACCCTATGGATAAGTGAGATTGTACCACGTGTCATGATCCCACTCACTCATATCTTGTTATGTAGACCAATGGCTAGTGCCACAGTCAAAGATCAAAGATGTACCAAAAAAGTGAATGCCATCCGTATGTCAACATCCTACTCATCCAAAGCCTACATATATGGAAAAAGACTATGAATTTTGTGAGCCCATAGATTAATGATATTGAGATATATATTGAAATCTAATTCCTATATAGAAAAATAATGAAATATTTTAAGTCTTAATATCCCTAATCATCTGGATAAAAGAGATCATGCCATGTGTCACTATCCTACTCATTTATGACTAACAAAAGTAGGTCGAAGTCTTGAGGTTTCATGAGTACCTAGATAAGTGAGGGTTGTATACATGGAAACATCCCACTAATGTAGATTATACAAATAGATCAAATGACTATATGGAACCTATGATCCCCTAGATTAATAGGATTTCACCATGTATCAACATCTCACTGAATCATGGCCAAAGTCCCAAGGGAACATACATCAAATCTTAGTAACCAAGTGGACTAGAGATATTAGGGCAGATGTCTATATTTCACTAAATAATGTTCAAAAGTTAAATGATGAAGGAAGCAAGACCCAAATGCATGAAAATAAACATGTGGCAAAGCATATGATTCCATGAAGTGACTATGAGGCTAAAATTAGTGACATTGTGCCATGTATTTTTATCTATACAAAGTGGGTTAAATATATAGATATAAGTCCCAAGAGAACTATAAAGACATATCTATCATTTTAAAGATGACTTATAATCTAGACAAATTTAGATCCATAAACTAAAGACAAGGTCCATAGGTCCTAATTGAGAGACAAATGGACAAGTGTCATAATCCCAAGGAGCTTGAATGGCAAACTTATTGCAACTTCAGTACATAATTAAAAGATAAAAAGCTGTACCATAAATAATTATACCTAGACATTTATATTTTTTAGGACTATATAGTCAAGGATATTGATAAAGTACCATGTGTCTAGTCCCTTAATCATTCATAATGCCATAGAGGAAAAAAGGCATGTGATTCCCACACTCCTTGCACATAATAGCTCCAAAAAATATGCTTCTCCATTTTGACTTATAGAGGTTCAACCTTGTTGATGAATCATTGGTAGAGCTTGCCAGAACTATTAGGATGTAGTCCATATTAGACCTCTCCTCAAAGCTCTTTAGTGGGCTATAAAATTCTATTTTGTCTTATTAAAATAAAGAATATTATTACATAATTATATTTTACCATTTCAGACCATGATGGCCAAGATTTTGATCTCATGTCTCTTAGAGGTAAGACCCATCTCTCCCTTCTATAGACACTACTACATAGTACGTTAGAAGGGTTAAATCTATTTAAAAACAAACATTATCATAAAAATGCAAAATTGATTTTATATGTAAATGTGTCTAGTTTCCTTATAAGTATTCCATTTTATTTCTAATTTAATGGACTAACACTAGTTCTATATGACTATAATTTGTACCTTTATACAAAATTTAAGCATCGACTAGTATGTGCTTATGTTATTTTAGTTAGGTTATTCAACTATTTTCACTTTATTTGAAATCTATAAGGATCTATGTATAATTAACTACAGACCTATCTTTAGTTCATTCATTAAATAAGTCTTAGGATTAAGAATTTTCCTTACTCTTTAAACTCTCTCCCTATGTGACTAAATCCTAAGCCATTTTGAAACTTGCCATACAATGGTGCAACTATAGCTAGCATGTTGTGGTCTTAGAAGCATTTTTCTTACCATTTTAATTATAAGACTTTCTTTATACCTTACCCTCCCTCTCTTTTTAGTTTTATTTGTGAACAAATTATATTTCCATTTATTTATAAATGGTGAGGTGAAGTAGAGTAGATCTCTAGAGTTTAATATGTTACAATGGGCCTAATTAGAAGTGTATAAGTGATGTACGTTAGTGATAAAATCATTATTAGACTTATAATGGTAGAATTGAATCTCTTGGATATCTATTATAAATATGATATATAATGGATCTCCATACTTATGGCCCATACCATGTATTGTCTTAATAACAATCTTAAAATGTGAGGATGCAAGTCCCCTAATTTTTCCTTGAAAGCATTCAATGCATCAAGCCTCATATGTGAAACTAAGATGGAAATCTTGGACCAAATAATAAACCTTTCCCAAAATAAATAATTGTTGACCCAATGATAAGTTTTCAAAAATATTTAATACCTTCCTATTATAGATGCATGGAGCTCTATAAGTATCTTGTGTTTGATGAAATAATTCTTGCATAAGTATAGCCAATACTTATAACATAAGACAATCCCTTTCAACTCAAATTTTCTAAGGGATTAGAATATTTATAGATATTTTGAATTATAACGTGTGTATCCAAGTCATTTTCCCATTTGGGTCGAGTCTCTTCCACCTAATTAGCTTACCAAATGGCATGGTCCACTAAAATGCTCATGTGGATTCATACTTCCTTGATTGTGCATCAGCAACCAATTATCTTTTAATTTTATGTTTATTATTTAAAATTCATATCCAAAAATTATATTAAACCATTATTTTTTCTTTAGATGACAATAATTTTTATAAAATATCTTTGAGACTATCATGATCAATCTTTACCTTAAAGTGTTTACCCATTATAATGCAGGAGAATCAAGATATAATCAATTATAATTATGTAAATATGTCAAATTATGGATTAGATAAGTTTATGATGTCTAGGGGGTGTGTACATTCATTTTGAGTTATAAAAATCCCATTATTTACTCAAAGTATTTAGTTTTTCATTTTTATGTTAAAATGAGAAGTTTAAAAATTTGAATTTGTTGTTGAGAGTTTGGAAGGTTTTGGCATGAGATAAAGGGCTTAATATTTTTTTAAGGGGTTATTAGGGACTATAAATATTTTTTAAATGTATCTTAACCCTCAGATCAACTTATACCCAAATCCATATGCATCTAACATAGATGTAAGGCTAGATTAAGCTTTTTTTGATGAGTTGTAAAGTTATTAAGAGATTATTTCTACACGAGACAAGAATAAACCATTATTAAGCATCTAGTTATAAATTGATAATAATATAAAAATTATAATAGTAGGTCAATAAATATAATAATATAATGAAAAAGTTAAGTCTGTAGTCTTTTGGGCATATAGGGAGAAGAGGGAGCCAAGGAATGCAGGGAAAAGACTTTAAGAAAGATTAATAGGCACTATTATAATATATTTGGAAGATAATGAATGAATAGACATTTTTATGGATCTAATATCACAAAGTTAATTATATTTTATATTTAATTTGATATAATTATTGAATTTAACTTTTAGTTTTAATTGAATGAATTATTTTATGAGGTTGTAGGTCTAAACATGTAAAATAAGGTTCTTGATAGTTTGTTATAAGACATTTTACACTATGAATCATGAAATAATTGATAATTAATTTATAATCATCAATTAAAATTTCATGACATATGAAAGTGAAGTATTTATGCTTTGAATAATCATAGTGGCTTTGTAATAGTGTTACATTCATGGTACAAGTTTGAAAACATAGTATAGGTTGTTAACAATTAAGATAAGTGTTTTTATAGTCAAGAAAAGTGGTCATTCATAATATTTTATGATATTTCAAAGAATTAAATTTCATGGATGAATATAATTATTGGTTAGACCATTTTTAGGAGAAATTATTGAAAAAAAAATCTTGAAAACTCAATTTATGTATTTTTAGTGCTCTTAGCCTTGGTGCAGGCCTACTAGGGTTTTAAGAAGAAAAATCACTATATCTTGAGTTTTAGCTATGAAAATTTCACAAAAGTTTATATAATGGTATAAGAAAGAGTTTTTGAAAGAATAAAAGTGGTTTGATTAGTATAGGAGCTATATAAACCTATAGGTCATTGTTAAAACCCTTGTATAACAATCCTAAAAAGTAGAATATTTTGAAAATGGCTGATCAAAAAGTTCTAAAATTTTGTGGACACATGGAAATAGGTATTTTTAAAACAATAAAATTGGTATTATTTATTTAAAATCCTTAAAATAAAATATTAAGGACTGAGTTTTTCTATAGACCTAATTAGGCTTAAAATAAGGACTAACGATTGTATATAAAGGATTGTGTTTTATTTCTTGACAAAGAGTCATATATAAAGAAGGTTGAATGTGATGTGTAATTTAGAAAAAAATTATAGAAGTGAAACAACCCTTTTAGAGAGAAGGAGACACATTTTGAGATCAATACCCAGTAAAGAGGTTATAAGTTATAGGTCTAGTTAGAAAGACATAAAATGATTGTTTTATGACTATAAGAAAGAATCAAGTCTAAAGAGGAAAGGTCAGTTATATTGAAGTGGATAACATCAATTAAAGAATAAAATATTTATCAATATTATCAAGACTACATAATAACTTGTGTTAAATTGATTGTAACCATGTAAGAAGGCTATAAAGCCTAAAGGAGACCTAGAAGACTTAGTATAAGAGACCTAGAAGAGGTCTACTTAGATTAGATGGTATTAGAGCTTATAAAAAAACTCTTGGGAAGTGTGAAAAAATTATAAGAGTGAAAAATAATTGGAGGGTGATTTGAGAAAAGATAATTTGAAAGAGGTTATTAAAACTCTAAGATAATTAAGGTTGACAGTCTTATAAGCCATTGAGGCTTTATAAGGTAATGAGAAGCACATTGAGGCTCAAAAAGAAATAATACAAAGTGAGATAGAATTGGAAGAGATCCAATGTGAAATAGACTTAGAGGTGTCAAAATATCAATTAGAGACTTTAGGTGAGGCACATGAGGAAGAGTTAGAAGACAAATGGAAGGACTGAAAAGAAAGGAGAGCCAAATGAATAAAAAGAATGAGGTGAGAAAAAAATATTTTCAAAAAAAGATAGATGAGTTGAAATAGGTTTTATTAGGTCTAATGCAATGTTTAGAAGAATGGAATCAATCATAACAAGGGTTATTTATAATAATAAAAAAGAAGGTAAAGTGGCCAATCAAACATATTATTTAAATGAGAAAAAGGCAACAAGAAATCATAGATTGGTAAAGGATAATAAGGATATTATAAAAACAATCTAAGAAAGAAATTGAAGAGACAAATAGGCCTTAATGTTTTGATTCTAACATTATGTCTAAGTATGTTATTCTAGGTATGCATGCTATAAAATAAAATTCCTAATTTGAGGAATCAAAAATTGAAAAGAATAATGAAGATGAGTTAACAATGAATCTAAAAAAGCTAGTTACAAAAAAATAAATAAAATAAAGAACAAGAGAAAAGAATGATCCTCAACCAAGATGATGAAAACATAATTAAGAGAGATGAAGGTGATAAATAATAAGTGCATGATATGAATAAAGAGGTAAAGTTCAAGTTGAAATATGAAGAAGATGCTTTAGAAGATGAAGACCAAATGATAAATCTCATTAAAAGTTTGAATAAAGATTATTTGAAGGAAGAAGTGTCCATGGAAAGATAAAAGATATTAAATATAATGACTTGTTTGTCTATGTGAGTGTAGAGTAGTTAGCATCTGAAATAAAATTATTTGAGCATTCCTTGAATAAGGAATTAGTGGAGTATCATGAGGAGACACTTGAGTTAATGCTTAGAAGAATAAAAAGTAAATAAGAAAAAAAAGATAATACAATTGATAAATTAGATTATAAGTTAGAAGAACAAGTGTGGTTTCAATAGACATTTAATGAGACCTAACGGTCTCCATATATAATATATAATGATTTTTTTAAGTTTTGTAGGTGCATGTTTATTAATTAAGGAGCTGACATCATAGACAAATAATATCTTGAAGGAGCTCAAATAAAGAGTATACAAGTTACAAGAGAAGACATCCTCATCCTAGAGGATAAATCCAAAAATAAGAACATGAAAGAAAAATGCAATAAAAATATGAGATTATAGAAGAAGAAATAAAAATTTCATAACTATATCACAAATGGAAGAAAAGAAAAAATAAATCAATGTTTCATTCGAGCAGAAGCTCAAATTTTTATACCTAGAGAATATGATGCAAGAGCATCAAGATATAATCAATTGTAAATATATAAATATGTTAAATTATGGATTTTATAGGTTTAGGAGGTATAGGGTGCATCCATGTCATTTTGAGTTCTCAAAACTCCATTATTTACTCAAAGTCTTTAGTTTTCTATTTTCACATCAAAATGAAAAATTTAAAAATTTGAATTTGTTGTTGAGAGTTTGGAAGGTTTTGGCATGGGTCAAAGGGATTTATATTTTATTAATGGGTTATTAGAGTATAAATATATTATTTAAATGTATCTTAACCCTCAACTCAACTTAAACCCCAATCTAGATGCATCCAATGTAGATGGAAGGCTAAATCAAACATGTTTGGATGAGTTATAAAGTTGTTATGAGATTCTTTCTCCATGAAACAAGAACAAACTAAGATTATGAATATAGTTTAAAAATGATAAGAATAAAACTATTAGAAGAGTAGGTCAATAAATATAATAATATAAGGAGTAAATTAAATTTTTAGTCTTTTGGGCTGATAGGTAGAAGCAGGAGCCAAGGAATGCAAGGAAAAGACTATACAAAAGTTTGGTAGACACTATTGTAATAGATTTAAAAGATAATGAATGAAGAGACATTTCTATGGATATAATATAGAAAATTTAATCCTTATTTATATTTAAGTTTATGTGATGATTTCATTTAACTCCTATTTTGTCTTGAATGAAATATTTTATGAGGTAATAGGTTTAAAAATGTAAAACAAGGTTCTTGATAGTTTGTTGTAAGACATCTAAGACTATGAATAATTAAAAAATGCCTAATTAAATTCTAATATTTAATTAAAATTTCATAAAATATGTAATTGAAATTTATTTGTGTTTTAAATCATATTAGTGGCTTTATAATGGTGTTACATTCATGGTACAAGTCTGAAAACATAATATAGGTTGTTAATAATCAAGATAAGTGTTTTTATAGTTAATAAAAATGGTCATTCAATATATTTTATAATTGTTCAAAGATTAAAATTTCATGTATGAATATATTTTTATTGGGAAGAATATGAATAGGATAAATAAGTGAAAAATAATGTCAAAAATTCAATTTATGTATTTTCTAGTACTCTTGACCTTGGTATTAGCCTGCAAGAGATTTAAGAATAAAAATCACTTTATCTTGAGTTTTAGCCATGAAAATTTCACAAAAAGTTGTATAATACTATAATATATAGGTTTTGAAATAATCCAAGTGATTTAATCATTTAAGGATCCATAAAAAATAATATATTGAGTTTTTAGTACTATAGACCTTTAGCTCATTATTAAAGCCCTTGTGTAACAATCCTAAAAAGTGGAATATTTTGAAAACAACTAATCATAAAGTTTTTAAATTTTATGGGAACATATTCATATGTATTTTTAAAATAATAAAATTGGTTTAAGGTCTTGAAAATCTCTACAAAAATATATATTAATGACTAAGTTTTTCTATAGATCTAATTAGGCTTAAAATAAAGACTAAAGATTGTGTATAAATATTATGTTTTATTTATCGATATAGTCATATAATAATAAAGTTTAATGTGATGTGTAAGGTTATAAAACCTAGATATAATTTAAATAACCATGTTATTAATAATGATACCCATTTTGAAATCAAGACCCAGTAAAGAGGTTGCAAGTTATATGTCTAGTTACAAAGACCTAAAAGGATTTTTTTGTGATTATAAGAATGAATCAAGTCTAAAAAGAAAATATAAATTAAATTTAAGTGGATATAATTAATTATATACTAAAAATTATCTCAAGAGTCTCAATACGACATAATAAGGTGTGTTGATTTGATCATAGCTATTCAAAAAGGCTACAAAGCCTAAGGGAGACCTAGAAGACCTAGTGTAAAAGATCTAGAAGAGGTCTACTTACATTAGATGGTATCAGAACGTATAAAATATATTACAAAGTGTGAAATAAAATATAAGAGTGAAAAATAGTTTGAGGGTCATTTGAGGACACAAAAATTGAAAGAGGTTCTCAAAACTCTGAGAGAGTGAAGGTTAGCATTCATATAGACTATTGAAGTATAAGAGGGTAAGTGGATAAAGAGCACATTTAGGTTCAAGAAGAAATAATTCAAGGTGAAAAAAAATTGGAAGAGATAAAATGTGAAACAAACTTGGAGGTGTCAAAATATCAAGTAGATATTTTGGGTGAGGCACATGAGGAAGAAGTATAAAAAATTGGAAGGACTAACAAGAAAGGAGAACCAAATACAAAAAAAGAATGAGGAGAAAATAATAATATTTTTAGAAAGAGATTAATGAGTTGAAGCAAGTTTTATTAGGTCTAATATAACATTTTAAAGAATAAAATCAATCAGATCAAGGGATTTTCATAAGAATTAGGAAGAATCTAAAGTGGCAAATTAAATAGATTATTGAAAGGAGAAAGAGGTAAAAGAAATAAGAAATTGGAAAAAAATAATAAGGATATTATAAAAGTAACCCAAGAATAAAGTTTAAGAGATAGGACAGCCTCAATGTTTTGATTCTAACATTATGTTTAAGTATGTGATTATAAGTATGCAGACTATAGAATAAAATGCCTAATTTGAGACATTAAATTTTTAAAAGAACAAGGAAGATGAGTTAATAATGAATCATGAAGAGATGGTTATAGAACTATAACATAAAAAATAAGATAAAAGAATCATTCTTAGCCAAGAGGATGACAACAAAATCAAAATAGTTGAAGGTGATAAAAAATAGGTGCATAATGTGAAGAAATAGGTAGAATAGTTCAATTTTTAAGATAAATAAGATGATGTAGAAGAGGAAGACTAGTTGATAGATCTCATTGAAAGTTTAAAGGAATATTTGAAGGAATATGTGCCCAAGGAAAGGACACAAGATTTTAAATATAATGGCTTGTTTATCTATGTGATTTTAGACCATTTATAAGATGAAATAGAAGCATTAAAACATGCCTTAAACAAGTAAGTCATGGATTATGATGAAGAGACACCTGATTTAGTGATTATAAGACTATAAAGTGATGAATAAAAAGAAGATAAAATAGTTGATAAATTAGATTACAAGTTTTAAGGACAATTATAGTCATAATATGCAATTGATAAGACCTAAAGGTATCTATATTTTATATATAATAATTTTATAATTTATGTATGTGAATGTTTATTAGTTTATGAGATGAAAATCATAAATAAATATGCTATTGAAAGAACTCAAGTAAAGATTATACAAGTTACAAGATAATACATCCTTATCCTAAAGGATAAATAATCAAAGAAGAATATGGAATAAACATGTAATTGAGAAGTGAAGAGTGTAGAAGATAAAATAAAAAGTGTTAAATTAAAACACAATTGGAAGAAAAAGATAAATAAATCAATTTTTTATTTGAGTTGAAACTCAAAATTTTCCACTTGGGAACTATGATGCAGGAACATCAAGATATAATTAATTATTATTATGTAAATATGTCAAATTATGGATTTGATATGTTTAGGAGGTATAGGGTGTGTTTCCATGTTATTTTGAGTTATCAAAACTCCATGATTTACTCAAAGTCTTTAGTTTTCTATTTTCCCATCAAAAAGGAAAAAAATTAAAATTTGAATTTTTTGTTGAGAGTTTGGAAGGTTCTGGCATGAGGCAAAGGGATTAATATTTTTGTAAGGGTTATTAGGGTCTGAATTTTTTTTAAAAAGTATCTTAACCCTAAATTCAATTAAAATATTAATCTAGATGCATCGAACATAAATGGAAGACAAAATCAAACATGCTTGGATGAGTTTAAAGTTAAGAAATTATTGCTACATGAAAAAAAAACAAATTAAGATTAGGCATCTAGTTAAAAATTTATAAGTCCATAACTATTATAAAATGAGTTCCATAAATATAATAATATGGGTAATCTAAGTCTACAATATTTTGGGCAAATAGGGAGAAGGAGGGGCCAAGGAATGTAGGAAAAATAAGGACTTAAGGTTGTATTTTGTTTCTTGATAAAAAGTCATATAATAGGAAGGTTGAATGTGATGTGCAAGTTTATAAAACCTTAATATAATTTAAATAACACTTATAGGAAGAAGGAAACCTATTTTGAGATATAGACCCAGTAAAGAGGTTACAAGTTATGGGGCTAGTTAAAAATACCTAACAGGATTGGTTTGTGATTGTAATAAAAATTGAGTTTAAAATGGAAAGGTCAGTTACATTAAAGTGCATATCATTAAGTAGAGACTAAAAAGTATCTAAAGAGTATCAAGGATACACAATAAGTTGTTTTGAATTGACCATATCCATTTAAGAAAGCTACAAAGCCTAAAAAAGACTTAGAAGACCTAGTATAAGAGACCTAAAATAAGTATACTTACATTAGATGGTATCAGAGCTTAGATTTTTTTTTGGGGAATTATGAAATAAAAGATTAAAAAATATTTTGAGGGTGATTTGAAAAAATATAATTTGAAAGAGGTTCTTGAAATGCTGAGAGAATGAAGGTTGGCAGTCTTATAACCTATTGAGACTTAAGAAGGTAAGGAGAAATAATACATTAAGACTCAAGGAGAAATAATCCAAGTTGAAACAAAATTATAAGATATCTAAGGTGAAATAAACTTGGAGGTGTTAAAATATCAATTAGAGACTTTGGGTGAGGCACATGAGGAAGAAGTAGAAGACAAATATAAGGATTGGCAAAAAAGGAGAACCAAATGAAGAAAAAGAATGAAGTGAGAAAATAAGAGTATTTTAAAAAAGAGAAATGAGTTGACACAAGTTTTATCAGGCCTAATATAATGATTGGAATAATGGAATATATTAGATCAAGGTTTATCATAAGAATTAGGAATAATATCAAGTAACCAATCAAACAAATTGTTGAAAGGTGAAATAAACAACAAAAAATTAAAAATTGAAAAAAGATAATAAAGATACTAGAAAAATAACCCAATAAAGAATTTGAAGAGGTAATTAGGCCTCTTCATTTTTATTCTAAGTATGTGATCAGGTATGTAGGATAGAGACATCAAAATTTGAAAAGAACAAGGAATATGAAGTAGCGATGAATCGCAAATAGCTGGTTATAAAAGTACATCATAAAGAATACAAAGAAAATATTCTCATCCAAAAGGATGAAATCAAAATCAACAGAGATGAAGGTGACAAATAATAGGAAAATTATGTGAATAAAGAGGTAGAGTTCAAGTTACAATATGAAGAAGATGATGTAAAAGAGGAAGACCATCTGATAAATCTCATTGAAGTCTTGAAGGAGTATTTGAATCAAGAAGTGTCCATGAAAAGGACATAAGATTTTAAATCTACTGACTTGTTATCTATGAAAGTATAGAGTGGTTAGAAATTGAAATATAAGTATTAGATCATGACTTAAACTAGAAATTAGTGGAGTATGATTAAGAGACACTTGAGCTAGTGCTTGGAATAATAAAATGAAGATAAATAATTGATAAATTAGATTACAAGTTGGAAGGATAAGTGTAGTTGTAAGAGACAATTAATGCTATCTAAAGGTATCCATATTTTATATATAATATTTTGTTAAGTTTTATATTTTCAAGTTTATCAATTGAGGAGCTAAAAATCATAGAGAAAGAAGATTTTCAAAGAACTCAAGTAAAGAGTATACAAGTTTTAAGAGAAGACATCCTCATCTTAGAGGATAAAGCCACAAATAAGAATATGAAATGAAAAAAATAAGAGTGTAGAAGATGAAATAAAATGTGTGAAATTACAATATAACTAGAAGAAAAGGAAAAAGAAATCAAAGTTTCATTTGAGTTGTAGCTCAAATTTTCACACCTGACGAGTATGATGCAAGAGCATCAAGATATAATAAATTGTAATTATATAAATATGTCAAATTCTTGATTTGATATGTTTAGGAGATCTATTACGTGTGTCCATGTAAGTTTTAGTTCTAAAAATCCCATTATTTTTTCAAAGTCTTTAGTTTTCAATTTTCTTGTCAAACTAAAAAATTTTAAAAATTGAATTTGTTGTTCAAAGTTTGGAAGGTTTTGGTATGAAGCAAAGGGATTAATATTTTTTTAAGGGGTAATTAGGGTCTAAATGTATTTTATAAATGTATTTTAACTATAAAATCAATTTAAACACCAATTTAGATGAATCCAATGAATATTCAAGGCTAAATAAAGCATGTTTGGATGAGTTGTAAAGTTGTTAAGAGATTCTTGCTACATGAAACAAGAATAAACCAAGATTAAGCATTCTAGATATAAATTGATAAGATTTAAACCACTATAAGAGGATGATAATAAATATAATAATATAATTTTGAAGCTATGTCTACATTATTTTAGGTAGATAGGGAGAAGAGGGAGCCAAAGAATGTAGGGAAAAGGCTCTAGGAAAGTTTGGTAGACACTATTGTAACAGATTTGGAAGACAATGAATGAAGAGACATTTATGTGGATCCAATATTAAAAATTTAATCCTTTTTGTGTAATTTTATGTTATGATTGCATTTAATTATTTTTTTGTGTTGAATAAAATATTTTATGAGGTTACAGGTTTAAAAGTGTAAAACAAGGCTATTGATAGTTTGTTGTAAGACATCTTGCACTATGAATCATGAAAGAATACCTAACTTAATTATAATATTAAATTATAATTTCATAAAATATGTAAGTGATTTTTTTTTGAATCATCTAGTGGTTTTGGAATGGTTTTAAATTCTTGGTATAATTTTTAAAACATAATATAGGTTGTTAACAATGCATATAAATGTTTTTACAGTCAAGGAAAGTGGTCATTCATCATATTTTATGATTGATCAAAGATTTAAATTACACGAATAAATAAATATTGATTGAAAGATAATTTATAGGTGAAATAATTTAAAAATAATATAAAAAACTCAATTTATGAATTTTAGTGCTCTCAATCTTGATGTAGGCCTGTAAATGCTTTAAAAACAAAAAGTGTTATTTATTGAGTTTTAGCCATGAAAAATCCATAAAAATTGTATAATGTTAGAAGAGATATTTTAAAAATAAATCCAAGTAGTTTCATCAATTTAGGAGCCACATAAAGGAAGATATTTAGTTTTTAGTGTTATATACCTACATGTCACTATTAAAACCCTTGTGCAATAGTCTTAAAAAGTAGAATATATTAAAAATAATTAAACAAAAAGTTATGAAATTCTGTGGACACATAATCATAAGTATTATTAAATTAATCCAAGTATTTTTAGGTTTTTAAAATCCCTATAAAAACATATTAATGATAGAATTTTTTTGTAGACCTAATTAAGCTTAAAACAAACACTAAAGATTGTGTGTAAATATTGAATTTTATTTATTGATAAAGAATCATATATTAGGAACGTTTAATGTGATGTGTAAAGATAGAAAACCCTATTTATGTGAAATAACCTTGTTAGGAATAAGGACACCTATTTTGAAATCAAACACTAATAAAGAGGTTACAAGTTATAGGCCTAACTATGAAGACCTAGAAGTTTTTTTTTAAATTTTTTTAAGAAAGAATAAAGTATAAAGAGAAAATGTTAGTTACATTGAGTTGGATATCATTAGGTAGAGACTAAAAAGTATTAGAAACAAGATGACCAGGGTGATTCATTCATCAAAACTTTTCATTCAATTACACTTAACCATTCATGAACCATTATAACAAGCATGTAAAATTAAGAAAGTATAAGCATCAAATCGTAATAACATGAAACATATGAACACAAAATATATGTGGGAAACCCTCTAGGGGAAAAAAGCCCACTAATGAAGCAAATGGACTATAGCCCTATGAGAAAAACATTAATTTTTAGTTGATAACCCACTCAAATTGGAGAACCAACCCAAATATATCAAGAGCCAACTTAATAGAATTTTTAGTTGAGTAAAAACCTAGTAAGGAGCACCAACCTCTAATTTACCAAGCACCCACTTAGCTCTATCAAGCACAAACTTACAAGGAGCCACCAAAACCCTAGATGACTTAGCACCAACTCAGCCACCTAATTATTTTATCACCTTCAAAAACCATTTGTTATTATATAATATATGATGATATTCTCTTTCATATCTTCACTCTCTTCAATCAATCTCAAACTGTCCTTTAGTCTTCTTCACTCAACTAGCCCTTTTCATGGCATGATTAGGTCTTCTGACCTTGTTCTGCATATGCAAAACCTCTATTACATATTCATAACACTTCTCTAATTCTCCACGTGAACTCCTTATACTCTCAAATGATTTATATCATTTTCTTATCCTCTTATTATCTCATTCTCTAAGCACACCCAAAATAGGCCTAATGGCCTCACTTTTATACAAGTCACTTGATCATATTCTTCTAGGTTAGATTCATATTCAAATCAATTAGTTTGGCCATGAATGGGTCTTATAATATTAAAATAACATGCCTTAAACATGAATAAATCACTACAATAGGTCAGTCATACATCATTTAGCCCTCACTCCTCTTTTAGGCTTATAGATACCTAAAAGATCTTATTAAAAACATGTTACCCTTTGATCCTTCTTAAAACATATTCAAACACATCACATGGTAGGAAAAAATAATAATAAACTCCAATATCCATTATATAACTTCACTTTAGGTCGAAAACACCTTTTAGGTCCAATCACCACTTGAACCCTTACTCAAATCACTACTTTTAAAAGGCCTACACATATACAAAAAATCTATCTTGAATAACTAAGGCATATACTCAATTTTTCCAAATAACCAGGGAAAAAAATTACATATTAAGAAACCTCATGATATTAGGGTCATCAAAAACTTCTTTTGATGTTTCAACTTAGGGTAAACATGATCAAACACTTCTCTGTAAGATGTTCACTCAAAATTGCCAATTGACTTCAAAACATAATCAAGGAAACATGAACATATGACACATGATTGAATACATTCAAATGATTTTAATGCATGAATATGATCTTAAAACATAATTATATCTAGCAAAAACTATTGGTCCTATAAACCAATCTTCTAACATTTTCTCTCACAAAATCTACCTAGTTAGATAAGCCATTTTTGCTTCAATGTTTTAGCCTCTTTCATATACTTTAAAGCTTTTACAAAGAATGGATACATCATTAAAGACCCAAAAAAATCATCATGTATTTAAATGAATTAATCTCACATGAAACCACATCAAGAAACATCTTCTCACATCTAGCTGATTTCCTTAGTATCTGTACCACTAGGTTTGTTAGTGACTAGAAAACTTGGATCACCAAATTTGTACACTTGATATCTGAAACCTATCCAAAAATATGCATGAACAAAAAATACAAGTCTCACACTTTTATATTCATCCACTTAATAAATTTGACTGAATCAACTATATCTTCTACATCAAATTTCCAAAAGACAATCACTTTTATGTAGGGTCTTCTCACTCACCTGAGAAACCAATCACACCTGGAAATGCCTAGGAGAGTTTAGTTTAACCTTAAATCACTTGTCTAACTATATCAAACTATTATAAGGTCTTTATAATAATATCTTCAACATCAAGTCCTTGTTAGGGTTTTATGAGGGTTTAGGCCATCTTTTAGTCTTAACGATCATTCATAAAAATTATCTTCTCTTTAGAAAAACCAATGATTGTAAATTTGAGATATAAAACTTACTCATCTACCATGAACATATTAGGTTCTCATGTATAAGTTGTACATAACAATAATCACTGAGAAAACCTTCTCGAGTAGACCATTGTTCATTTTGTGCATTAAAGAAACCTTGAAAAAAATTTCAAACCTTTTTTTGTAAACCTTGATCTAAAACCTCATGCACATACTTAACACAACTTGACTCACCTATTTCAATGTTCACCTGCTCATTCATGTCATGGAAACTAATCCAATTATCTCATCTGGCCACCATCTCTCTTCTTGTTTTCTAAGCTTTAACCTAAAAGTCTTATTAGGCCTTGAATATGACCTTCTAGCCATTATATAAACTTTACCTTAAAACTCTCCTATGTTTCAATGTCTTTTGTGTATTATTAATAAATATCATATATCCAATCTTCTTTAGAGTTTCAACAAAAAATATTCATAATTACTTACAAATATTCAGAGCTTAATTGGGATCTTTGTAACATCTTTAAAGCTATATATACATATCTTTAGAGCTAACCTTTTAATCAATTATAAGTTCCTTAACACCTTAGATACAATATTAAACAATCTCTCTCATGCTCAAAACTATCATGTATGATTTAGAGTATTCTCATCTCCATAGCTCATTCAGAGCATCTTTAGAACTACTTACACAAATCTTTAGATAATAGAACTTCTTCTTTGGAATTCACACATATCATCATGCCACCTAAAAATACCATATCATAAGGTATAGACAAAGCATTACAAGATGCTTTACACTTGATGTACTGACCTGCGCTCACTCATGTTGATCATAAGAATAAAAATCATTATGTTGGTAATATAACTCATTCATATACATGCCTCAAGGCTCACTTGTTTAATAATTTTCACAAAAACCTTTGACATCAAATGACATTAGATTGATATCAATGAAATAACCACTCATCTTCATAATAACTTTTGACATCAATGACAACATTAAATATCAAATATCAACACTTAATTTCAATGCTCAACAATCTCTCCCTTAATCAATGACAATTTTTAATAATCTCCCCATTTATTATTTATGTCAAACATAATCAAAAAACTTTTTCAACCATTCTTGATGGCAATCATCTTTTATACCTGGTTCTTGCCTTTTCTCATCCTTTTTTATCTTGCCCCTTTTCTCATCTTCTCTTATCTTTCTAATCTTTCTCCTTTCATCATATTTTTTGATCTTTGGGATATGCTCCCTTTTCTTACCTTTTTTTAATATTTCTTCCCCTTTGACATTAATGACAAAGTTCTTATACAACTATCATCTCTTTAATAATGAACTCAGATTACAAGATTATTTCAACAAATATCAAACTTAGTCAACAACTTAAATAGCTCCCCCTCAAACCAAGCATCCACCATGATTCTGTTAGTAGTAGATATTGAAGATCATCTATAACTACTAAAATCACACTCTTCTCCTTGTGATCTAATAATATCTCTCAAAGACACTAGATGACACATGGACTTTAGAAACTTTGGAAACCACTTATGATAACCATTGTCATAAACTTCTCAATTAGGTCACTCTCTCAACTGATTCATCAAAATCTCAACAAATAGAGTCTATGAAGCATATTAGACATAATCTCTCCTTATCTCCATTCATATAAAAAATCAAATACTCTCTTGAAAAAAAACATAGATCTACCAAGATCACCCTTAGACCAAGCATATCTTCACTCAAATAACTAGAACCTCAAATCACTCACCTTTCTTGATATGATATAAGAAGATCAAACTTTTGAACACACATTAGATACCAATTAGATAAATAATGACTCCCCCTTTGTCTTCATAGATTAGGCTCAACTATTCATAACAAATAGATCTTAGAAGCTTACCTCTTATATATACCAATTTTTTGCACTTTGACATCAGATGCTTGGTACTAGCCTTATATCACTCATCATGCTACCTTATACACTTAAAAACATAGACTTACCAACATAAGAATGGATAAGATCCATCTTTATCTTCTTTCTTGTATCATATGTAGCTTGGAATCTTCTCAAAACAATCCTATTTTGACTACACCCTCATTCTTCTGTTGATAGAATAATGTCTCCATGAATCTTAATGGATCCACCCACTTTTCATAGGGCACTAAAACAATATGAAATTAGGATATTCCTATATTTCCATATCTTTACAAGACAGAATATTTTTCAACATTCTTCTTCTTGACCTGATTGGCATTACAAGTTTTATTTCATCATCAACCTTATCATCCTTCTTCTTTTTGAATGCCTTATCAATGCATGCAGATAACAAGTGTTATTGACATCCTTTAATTCTAACTTATGCTCTATAGTACCAAACATTCCACCTTATTTTATGAGTTTATCACGACTTACCTTGTCATTCTTCTTCTTCTTAGCCAATTCTTCATTCTTTCTATTTTGATCAACCATATGAGAACCAAGGCCTTTCTTGTATCCTAACATGTGGTTTGAGCAAACACTATATGTACTCTAAGATTTAATATAAGCTTCTTCTTTATATTTTTTCTCCATCTTTACCTTATCTATAGAGTCTAGCTTCTTGATACATTTATTAGTGGCATGACCATGAAAATTCTCATTTTGATTGGATGACCTTCTAACTCTATTAGGATAGAATCTTATAATATGTTATACATTATGAAAATTATAACATACTACTTTATACATACTATTTTATTGATGATTACTATGATCTCACTTTGACCAATTGCTTTTAATTCCATAGTTCCATGAGTACCCATTCTTGGAGGGTCTCCTACATTATCTCTCTTGATGACCAAATTGATTGCATGTAAAATAGTAACCATTGAAATAATTAGTATACGTTATAGAATTGGGCTATCTGATAGTTATTTTCATGTTGACCTTCTTGCCTTCAAAAATATTCTCCTTGATTTGAGGGCCTTCTTTTGTTCTTATTTGAATCCAAGACCTATCTTGTCACTTGTAGACTTATAAATGCTCAAGATATCATCTAGAGCCTCAGTACTCTTTTCACACTTCACAAAGCTCTTCACCTTGATAAATATTTGATCCAACTCATATTTAAAAGTTTATATTTTACTTTCATATCTTGTACAATATTCCTCTTTATCCTTTAGGCTTGCTTCCATAATCTCTATTTGTGTTTTAACTTGTTGGATGATCTCTTCATATGCCTTGGAAGTGTTGCTCAGCCTTAAATAATCCAATCTATTCCTCATAATCCTAAACTAATGTCTTAAGTTTAATGTTCTTTTTTTAGAATATTTAAATCTTCTAGGGCATGCATGAGCCCTACTTTAAGATCCACTTCAACTTCTTCACTATCATAGTATTCTTGTTCATCTGATTTTGCATTAGTCATAAGACATTTCCCATTTAAACAACCCTCATTGTCTAATTTTATGCCTATGAATAGGGTTTCATTATTATCATGCTTAGATTCATTTTTGTCATCATCACTATTATATGTGTTTAATTCACTTTCATCTAATGAACTATCTTCTTTGGTGTAGAATCTCTTCTTATTCCTAAATGACTTCTTCTCACATTCATGATTTTTTAAACTATTCTTACTCTTATCAAACCTATATGATTTATTTTCTGTACCATCATTCTTAATCTTATAATTATGAGGACACTTGTTTGAAAAATGTCTAATTTATCCATAGTTCAAACACGTAAATGATAACTTACCTTTGTACTTACTTGAACCTGCTCTTAGCTTTCTAGTAAACATGACAATCAATTCATCATCATCAATATCTAAACATACCTTATCTTTATCCTTCTTAGTCTTTGACTTCTTTTCAACTTTGAAAGGTATTTCCTTATTAAGAGGTATTCCTTCATTTTTTCTCATCTCATTGGTAGTTAAGATTCCATAAATCCTATCCATCTCTAGCTTGTCTAAATCTTGCATCTCTTCTACTACAAATACTTTAGAGTCAAATTTAGGGTTTAATGATCTTAAAAACTTGTAAACAATAGTGGAATCTTTCACTTGTTCTCTCAATTGTCTTATGATATTAACAACTTCATCAACTCTTAATAGGTAGGATGTAATGGATTTATCTTCATTCATTTTTGAGCTTTCAAACTATCTTCTGTACGTCTAAAACTTGGCCAATTTCACCTTGGTGTCTCCTTAATAGATGGTATTCAATTTGTCCCATATGTCTTTGGCTAAACCACAATGCATTACCTTTACAATATCTACCTCTGATAGGCCACACATAATGTCATTCATTACCTTGGAGTTATTTCACTAGCCTTCTTACCTACTGCATCTATTGGTGGAATTAGAGGTGTAATATATCCATCTATAACTAAATACCAAATATCATGTCCCTGTGATATAATATATGTATTCATTCTAACATTCCAAAAGGCATAGTTATATCCATTGAATACCACATCCTTAAGGGTAGAGAAACTACCTTGAGCTTTATGATTAGTCATCCTTGCTTCTTTGGATCTCTTTTAGGTTATCAAGCCTATTTCAAAGGACTTGATTTGATACAAATTATTACAAACAAGATTAATGAGAGGGGGGTACATTAGTCATCAAAAATTTTCATTCAATTCCACTTAACTATTCATGAACCATTATAACAAGCATGTAAAACTATGAAAGCATAAGCATGAAATCATAAGAGCATGAAACATATGAACACAACATATATGTGAGAACCCTCTAGGGGAAGAAAACCCATTGATGAATCAAATGGAATATAGTCCTTTAAGAAAAACATAAACCTTTAGTTGAGCACCCACTCAACTTAGATCACCAATCCCAATCTATCAAGCACCAACTTGATAAAATCTTTAGCTTAATACTGACCCAACAAGGAGAACCAAACCCTCATTTACCAATCACCCACTTGGCTTTAACAAGTACCAACTTGTAAAAAGGCACCAACTTCAAGATGACTTAATAAAAACCTAGCCACTTGATTGTTTGATCACCTTAAAAAACCCTTGTTACTTATACAATAGATGATGATATTTTCTTTTAGATCTTCACTCTCTTTAGTCCCTCTCAAACTATCCTTCAACCTTCTTCGCTCAACTATCCCTTTTCATGGCTTGATTAGGTCTTCTAGCCTTGATCCTCACATATAAAACGTCTATTAGATATTAATAACACTTATATGATGGTACACATGACCTCTTTCTACTCACAAATGATTTATATCATTTGCTTATCCTCTTCTACTCTCACTCTCTAAGCACACCCAAAATAGGCCTAATTACCTTGCTTTTATACAAGTCACTTGATCATATCCTTCTAAGTTAGATACATATTCAAATAAATTATGTTAAACATGAATAGGTATTAGAATATTAAAATAGCATGCCTTAATCATGAATCAATCATTATAATAGGTCAAACATATATCATTTAGCCCTTAATCCTCTTTTATACTTATGGAGACCTAATAGATCTTGTTAACAACACATTACCCTTTGATATTTATTGAAACATATACAAAATCTTCATAAAGTAGGAACACATCATAAGATAATTCAATATCCCTTAGACAACTTCACTTTAGGTTTACAACACCTTTTGGGTCCAATCACCACTTGAACCCTTACTCAAATCACTACTTATAAAAGGCTTGTGGATATACAAAAACTTTATCTTTAATAACTAAGCATATACTCAATTTGAAAAAAAAACCCATAGAAAAAAACATATTAAAAAACCTAATAACCTCATGGTCATCAAAAACTTCATATGATTCTTCAACTCAGGGTAAATAAGATCAAACACTTCTCTATAAGATATTTACTTAAAACTACCAATTGACATCAAAACACAATCAAGTAACATATAACACATGATTGAATACATTAAAAAGATTTTAATTCATGAATGGGATATTAAAACATACATATAACATCCCAAATCAATCAGATCATGAGATCTAATGAAAACTATTAGTATTATAGACCAATCTTCTAACCTTCTCTCTCACAAACTCTACTCAGTCAGATAAGCCATTTTAGTTTCAATGTTTTAACCTATTTCATAGACTTCCAAGATTTTTAAATGTATGAATAGATCATTCAATACATAGAAAACATTATCATGCATTTCAATGCATTACTCTCACATGAAAATGCATTAGGAAACATCTTCTCACTTCTATCTAATTTCCTTACTATCTGTACCACTAGTTATGTTAGCAACTAGCCAACTTGGATCACCAGATTTGCACAAATAATATTTGGAACCTATCCATTAATATTCATGAAAATTAACTACAGGTCTCACACTTTTATCTTCATCCACTTAAAAACTTTGACTCGATCAACTCTATCTTCTACAATAAATTTCTAAAAGATAAGCACTTTTATATAGGGTTTTCTCACTCACCTAAGAAACCAATCACACCTAAAGATGCCTAGGAGAGTTGAATTAAACCTTTAATAACTTTTATGACCATATAAAACCATTTTGAGTTCATTAGAACAAGATATTCAACATTAGTTCCTTGTCATGGTTTTATGAGGGTTTAGACCATCTTTCAATCTTAACGATCATTCAGAAAACATAGATCATATTTATAGAAAACAATGCTTGTAACTTTGAGATATAAATATTACTAATCTACCATGAATATATTAGGTTCTCATGTATAAGCTACACATTCCAATGAGCACTAATAAGACCTTCTTAGGTAGACCATTCTTCATTCTATGCATTCAAGAAACCTTGAAATACTTTTCAAGCCTTTTATTGCAAAAATTGATCTAAAAATTCATAAACATAATTAACACAACTTAAATCACCTCTTTCAATGTTAATATGCACACTTATGTCATGGAAAATAATCTATTTATCTCATTTGGCCACCATCTCTCTTCTTGTTTTCTAAGATTTGCACTGCAAGTCTTATTAGGCCTTGAATCTAACCTTCTAGCCACTCTATAGACTTCACCTTGAAACTCTAATATGTTTTAATTACTATTGTTTATGTATAAGTAACCTCATACACTCACCCTTTTTTTTGTAGATTTAACATAACTTACTTAGATCTACTTATAGATCTTTAGAGCTCAATTGGGATCTTCATAACATCTTTAGAGCTGACCTTTTAATCAATTAGAGGGTCCTCAACACCTTAGATATAATCTAAAATAATATTTCTCATGATAAAATATTGTTAGATATTCTTTGGATCATTATCTTTAAAGCATTCTCATCTTTGTATCTTATTTAGAACATATTCAAAACTACTTATAAATATCTATGGAACACATAGCTTCTTCTTTAGAGTTCACACATATCATCATGCCACCTACAAATACCATCTCATAAGGTCTAGAAAAATCATTACAAGATGATTTATAGTGGATGTACTAAATTTTAGTCAGTCATGTTGATTATTAATGATTACCCTCAATTTTTTTGTACCCAACATCCCCTCTTTCTTCGAGGAGAAATAGGGACCCATTTTTTTCAGTTTGTAGTCTTGATTTTGAGCCTCTCTTCTATATGTTTATGCAAATTCTATGAAAATGTTGATTATCAACCTTTCATGCTTTAGAAAAATGGCAGTGGTATTGTGTTTTCATAGAATAAGCTTATACCTCTCGAGAGTTTTTTCAACTTATTTACTTTGGGACTTATTCTTTCAGATTTATTCTATCAGATATTTTGTCTAGTATTTTTGTTAGATTATTTCTATCAGGCTTATTCTATTATAATTAATTCATTTGGGTCTTTTGTCTGACCTATCTTTATTAGACTTATCTTTATCAAACATTTTATTTGAAGCATTTGGTCTTTTTCAAGATTTTTGTTTGATCTTTTTTGCCATGGACTTATCTTTGTCAAGGACATTGTTGTAGACATTTTGTATGAAATAATCTCCCTGATGAAATTAGGTCTATGTGATTTTTCCAATGAGAATTTTTCATGACAAAATAGACCTACCCTCTCACCTTTTTTGAATGACCCTTTGATTTTTTTATCAAGGTAATTTTTCCCTATGAATTAGACCCTTTGTACATTTTTTCTTGATACTTTTTCTCACAAGAATCTTGCTGATATAATTTTATTGAAATAGACCCCTAGGGCACATACCCTTTGGAATTTTGAACATACCTTTTAGTATTCTTTTTAAAAATGAAACAATTTATCTAATGAAATTGGTCTATCATATACATACTATGGACAAAAATCTTGAAATATTTTCCCTATGTAAAATGAAATCAAATATCCTATGGTAGATCAAAAGACCTAAGTTATATATATGCTAAGTCATTTTTCATTTATATTTGTAGTAGTAGGGAGTTAAGTTGATTTACAGTTGCATGGATGTCTTTGATGTTCATGTGAATGTTAAAATTAATCGTAGAGATAAAAGGTTTGGGTTTAAATTTTGATGGTCTTGTGGATGTCATTGATTTTTATGAGGACATCATTAATAGTCATGTAGATGCCAAATTTAAGCTCATAAATTATCCATTTGAAATCAAAGGTTAGTGGGCCTAGATAGATATATATCTAGTGTTGATCTATATAATTGATCTGATGGTGTGAGATCAATAGAGATTTTTCAAAGGAATGATGACATGATAAGTATCAAGCTTGTAGGAGTTAATAATTTAAAGCACTAAGATCTACAAACTACATTAACTTCAGCATTGATGATTGATGGTATGAGATCAATGTGGAAAATTCAAAGGTCCCAAAATAAGTGAGGTACTACCAAGTGGCACAAAAACATTATAGCTAGGACTATAAATAACATAGAGGCCCTATAGATCTACCAAGTGGCATGCTCATGTTCCGTCTTGCAAAAGATCAAGTGGTGCGAGTTGACAGTGGAATTTTCCAATATCTGGACCTAATGAAGAATATGGACATTCATGATTAACAAATATGGAAGTGAATATTTGGAAAAGGATGTAGTTACAACGGGCAAGCATGAAATGCATAGTCATACTAAGATTAATCATAGTAAATAGTGTCATTGGCTCTAAAACATTGGTAAAGTGGTAATTGTCTTGGACATATGTCTGAGATCCATTTGAAAATGGATAATATGATATATCAATAGGTTGTTTTGACAACCCATAAAAGGAAGCATGTACAATTTTGGGAAAATGGGGCATATATTTGTATTTTGTATATAGTTCAAGATAAAATTATAAAAATAGCCTTTATATTTATACACATACACATGTTGCATATCTTTGACAAAGTATAATTTAAACTAATAAATATAAGTAGACTCTTATAGCATTTTATACCATAGTTAAAACTCAATTTTTGACGATCACATGTAATCACCTTGCATGAACTTGGGGGATGAGGCAAGCCCTTCTCCAAGTCTATATAAATAATTATAATCTAACTTGGATTTTTGTCAAAGAATTTTGAATACAAGAGCAACATCAATTTTAGTCATCAATGAATGTGTTTGTGTATTCTCTTTCCAATTTATATGTAATTATATGTTACTTTTATGGTTGTGTGTTTCAATAATCTTTAGTGTGCAATAGCTACAAATGGATTCTTAACTATCTTGATTGATGCACTAATTATAGATATGCAACATATGTTGAGCGATTGGTTAAATATATTGATTAGGATAATTAAGTTAATTGATTCATAATTTTTGATGTGCTTGAGTGCTTTATTTGATGTATTTTTTTATGTGTGTGTAATAGCTACCTTAGATACTTAACTATCCCAAGACATAATCTCCTAAGTAAGAGTGTGCAATAGCTACCCTAAAATGAGTAACCTTTTTTTTAGGCCTATGAATTTCTTAGATTAGTATCTCCTTAGATTTCCTAGTTATGTCTAATTGTGTGTTTTTAATTACTTCTAGAAACAAGCATAGGTTCTAAGAGCACTTGTCCTTTCTAAAACTAGCTAGGAAAGTAATTCCTAAAAACCATAGAGCTTTCTTTCCTACCTTACCATTCCCTCCTTTTTTGAGTTTGTTTTGAGATCTACACACTTTAGATTAGAAGCTAACCATCCGTCCAACTCACCTATAGATTCACTAACCTTTAGTGACCACATCTCCATCCAAAAACCTTGTCATCAACCTGTATGCCCTACCAACTATTCCATCAATAGGTTGTCAAAGACTGCATACTTTTAACTCATTCCTTGGAGTGGAATTTGCCTCTATTGAGATCTTAAAATGTTAGAGGCTACCTCATTATGCTATGGTGTGCATAAAAATTGTATCAATAGTAAATTAGCACTAGAAGGAGGGCATAAACCTCTGATAATAGTAGTTATCCTTTGTGTAGAGTTACATTGGATTCACCCAAGAGAGTGACCAGATCTAATTCCTAGGCTAGTCTTTTAGTCTTACCCTTGAGAAATCATAGGAGACCTAGAACTATGCCAATAATCCCAGTTTAGAACATACCACCTCCTATAGTAGGGAACCCCTTACCTATAAGGAAACCTTTACCTATTAATGAACCAATGGCTTATCCCTAGTTAGTTGGATATTCTATTCCATCCTTGGAGATGTGCATGACTTACCTCAAAATCCTGAGAGGCACTTACCATCCTTTTCTCTTATGGGAGTAAAGATAATAAAGGAATATATCTAATATTTTAAGGCTAGATTAAGGCTAATAAATGTTATCCATGAGGATGTTGCGTGTAGATTATTCATTTTTACTTTAATGGATGTTTCTTATGATTGGTACTTAAATCTAACAAAAAACTCCATCACTTCTTGGGATGAGTATCAAGTGGATTTTCTTTCACAAATTAGACAGGTCACTAATCTTGGTCTAGTATACTAGCACTTCACCAATATGAAGAGGGAGCCTAATGAGCCTATCTAACTTTTCAACACAAGGTTCCAAAATATGTAAAACTAATTGACCCCAAGATATAAAGCAGATGAGCCATTAATGTTGGATATGTACAAGAATTCCCTAGACCCAATCACTACCATGTTATTGAGGAGAGTAGCTATTGCTAACAATTTAGCATTAGCATATGAAGAGGCTATCAATATAGACAAGTAGCTCAATCCTCAAATAATTGGAGCACCTAATGTCAACAATGGATTTTTATAACTCAATTTGATACCATATGTGAAGTAGAATGTTCCTATGTTTAATCAAAATCAATTGTATGCACTTCCTCTATTAACACAAATAACATAACTAAATTTCAAATTTTTGAACAATCATACTAAAGGCAATGGTTATCAACATAATCAAGAAATAGCTACACTTCCCATTACAATTTTACAAGGTATTTATTCTACAAAGGCATAGTTAGATTTTATCTAAAATATGGTTCAAAAGTTGAGCAATGAATTCTTGAATATGCAAAGGAAGATAGGAAATGCAAATTCCCTAACTGGTAATCAAAATGCTAGATTCTAGAGATATAATAAACCATTCAATAGACCTAAACAACCTAATAATATTCTATATATTAGCATGATAGAAATAATTCTTCCTTATTGGTATAGAATTCAAAATACCTCTCAACATGGTGAGCTTGATTGCATCAAATTCTATGTAGCATTTTAAATATTTCAAAGAGAAGTAGTTAGGTAGGACTATATTAACAATCCATTAGAATCCCACCAATATCCTAGCTCTTCAAGTACCACTATGTTTTTCTAAACTCATAAGTTTCCATTCTCAAGTGAAGATGAAAATGAACCAAAACATAATATGGATGAATTTCATGCTTTCTACTAGTTTTAGAGAGGTACATAAAATCTAAGGAATAAGAAACCACTTACAAAATTGACTCCTATAAATGCCATGGTAATTCCTTCTAATCGTAAAGTAGACAATAATCCACTCCCTCCAAAGGGGAACTATTAGCCATAGAGCAAGGAAGAACCAAACAAAGGAGGATACAACATTGTAGAGGATATGAAAAAGGTCAAGGAAATTATAAATCTTCATGAAGTATCTTAGATCCTTGAATAAATGGAGCTTCTTTTTAATTCCATTAATGGAAAAGCTCATATGGAAATATCTAAATCATCTACAGATAAAATGCAAGTTGTTAATGCTAACATCATCTACAGGAGAAAGCCAGAAGTTCCACCCTTTTTTCTAACTATCAGGGCATTTAGAATTAATATTCATAATTGTTTAGTTGATTTTGGAGCATCTAAAAATGTCATGCCTACATCCATATGTCAAAATCTAGGTCTCACTCTGAGTCCTTAAAAGATAATATTTTCACAACTAGATAAAATAGTAGTACTAGTAGTTAGAGAATTGACCAATGTGAACATTTAAATATCATCTAAACCATGAGTCTAGATGACCATTGATATTCTAGTGGTAAACATACCTGAAGGCTATAGACTATTTTTGAGTAGGGATTGGTCCAAAACACTTAATGGATATCCTTCTACAAACTTCTCTCATATCTAGCTACCATGGAGAGGAATTGTAAATTAGATTAGAATTGATAAACTACTAATAATGAAGTATCTCATTGTGAAATATAATCTCAATAATGAAGATGCAAATTTTGAATCATCAAGCCTTGGTATTTATAATTTTACTACTCAAAATAAATTACAAAATCCATAACCTAAAGGTTCAAATTAGTTGTGGACTCTACACTTTGATGGTGCTAGATCCAAGCAAGGATTAGGCATGGGAATTGACCTGATTAATCCATAAGGTAAAAGGTTTTTGGTAGCATACAGGTTACAATTTCCATGCACTAAAAATATATTTGAGTATGAGGCTCTAATTCTAGGATTACATTTTAAACTTAAGATTAATGTAAAGAAAATATAAGTATTTGGAAACTCAGAACTGGTGGTAAACCATGTCAAAAACAAATACCAATGTAATATATCTTATTTAAAGAGATACAATCATAGAGCATGGGACCTAATTGAAATTTTTGAATATTTCAACATAGTATCACTTCCCATTGAGTAAAATCAAGTGGCAAAATCACTAGTTATTGCTATTACTAATTTGGAGCCATTACAATAATCTAAGGTAAAAAGGTTCTCTATTGAATCGGTACCATGTTCTTCCATTCTAAATAATGTAGAAAATTTGTAGGTTTTTTATGATGACTAATAGATTATTTAGTTTTTAACTAATTTTGGGGAATTTGAATCCCAAATTATCGATGACAAGGACATTAGTCACCTCTACCAAGAAGAATCAGATAGGGAAGGCATTCTCTAACTCAAAGAGAATCAAATTCCAATTAGGTTGGTCTCTTTAGAAGGACCATTTGACATAGACCCTCAAGCTCAGCAACTTAAGTAGTTCAAAATCAATGAATCAGACTTCAGAAGGGAAAATCTAGAAGATGAACATAGCTCACATTATGTTAATATCGATCTTAGTTCCATCCTAGAAGAGAGATAATGAGTGAAGGATATAATCACTCAATATAGTGATGTCATTTCTTATACATATGAATACTTGAAGGTGTATGAACCATAGGTCATTAATCATATGATTCTCTTGAATCCAAATCATAAGCCATTTAGACAAAGGTAAAGACTAGTCAATCCTATTCTAAAGCCTCTCATTTAGAGAGAAGTGGAGAAGTTGTTAAGCACAAAAATCATCTTTTTAGTAAGACATTCTATCTAGGTGGCCAATTTGGTCCTAGTAAGAAATAAAATTGGTGAGATCAGATTATGTGTTGATTATAAGAATCTAAATAAGGCTTTTGAAAAGGATAATTACCCTCTACCTTATCTATATGAGGTGATATAAATAGGAAGTAGTTCTAAAATGATTCTCTTTTTGGATGGATTTTTAGGCTATAATCAGACATTAGTGAAATCTAAGGACATAATGAAGATGGCATTCACTATGAAAGGGGGAAATTATGCATATAAGAGGATTCTATTTAGCCTAATAAATATAGGAGCTACCTTTTAATGCACCATGAGCCATGCCTTTAAAGGACTAATAGGAAAATGTATAATCATATACATGGATGATCTTATGTTATTTTCAAAGAATAGGAAAGACCACATAAGTCACTTAAAATCCATATTCAAGAGATGCATAGGGTTCAAGGTTTTATTAAACCCAAAAAAGAGCTTATTCAGAGTGAGTGAAGGTAGGTTTTTAGGGTACATCATCACCAAGGATGGGATCACCATTGATCCAAATAGAATTTAGGTGATTTCAAAAATTTAGCCACCAAACAAGGAGCTTAACTAATTATTTTAAAATATTAACTACATAAATAAATTCATCTCATGATTTGTAGAGATTATTAAACCTCTAAATGCCATGCTCAAGCAAGATTTTAAAATAGAGTGGATAGTTGAAGCCCAAAAATCCTTCTAAGACATTAAAGATATATTATCATAGGATCCAATATTAATTAGTCTAGATTTTAATAAATATTTCTACTTATATTCATTTGATTTATAGTATATAATTACGACTATCATCATGCAGAAAGAGGAAATTGAGCATCCAATTATGTTCATGAGAACAAATCTAAAAGATATATAACTCAGGTAATTTAAAATAAAAAAATACATTTTTTCCCTTGTAAAAGTCATGAATAAGTTTTGACATTATGTTTTGAGGAATAAAACCATTGCCATTATGCTTGATATTGTGGTCAAGCTCACCCTATCATAAAACAAACTAGGAGAATGATGAGGCAAATAGATGGCCAAGCTAAAATAATTTAACATAGAGATAAATCCTATAAATATAATTCAAGGCCAAGGCATTGTTTAGCTCATGACTGAACCAGATCCACACATCACCATTGAAGAGGTATGTGAAGCTCAAGTATCTAAAGGAGAGTGGTATAATGATATAATATAATATTTATTGATAGGAACATGTTCCCTATGATTTATAGAGAGAGAAAAAGATCTTTAAGGATCAAAGTTACTCATTATATGATTAGAAGTGAGGCCTTTATAGAATAAATTATGAAGGTATTTATCTCAGGTATGTATCTACAAATAAAGCTAAATAAATTTTAGATAACTTGCATCAAAAGATAGGCAATGGTCACCCATTTGGGAATACCACAACCCATAAGATCTTATGAATGGTCTACTATTGGAAAAACCATCTTTAAGGATGCTCATACTCATTCAAACATGCCATGAATTTCAAGCTTTATCCAAAAGGGAGGTACATGTAGTAATTCCTTTACATACAGTTGTTGAAGGAAGGCCATTTGCCTAGTGGGATTTAGAAATCATTGGTGTCATCAACCCAAATTCTTCAATAGGCCATAAATTCATGCTTACTACTACATACTAATACACCATATAGACCAAATACATAGCCATAAATAATTTTAGAGCATAAGATGTGATTCTCTTCTTGGAGGAACACATAACAACCAAATTTGGCATGATTATTTGTCTAGTTTATGACAATAGACCAAATTTCATATCATTAGAATTTATTAAGTGGGAACATGACAACCAAATTATTATTAGGTAAACTTATAACTATTACCCCCAAGAAAATGGACTAGTAGAATAAATAATAATAATTTGATTGATGCAATTAAGAAATTATTAGGGGATAAGCCCAAGGACTGGCACAATCTATTGAAGTACACTTTTTGGGAAGAATAGACAAGATACAAACAAGCCCTTAAATATCTAGCTTTATTATTAGTTTATGGAAGTAAACTAATATTTCCTATCATGTTGAATCTATTGACTTATCCGTTCATGCAAGACTACATGGAACCAAGTGATAAAACAAAATCAAGACTATTGGACATAATAGAAATGGAAGATTCAAGGAATGAGGCCTTACAAACATTCAACAAAAACCAAGATGTGGTCAAGAGATGGTTTTATAAAAGATAAATGGTCAAAGCATTCAAGATTTTAGATCTAGTGCTACTTTAGGATAAATCCCATGAGAAAAAAGGATAACATGACAAGTTTTCCCCATTATGGATTGGACCATATCAGATTTTGGAGATCATGGGAAATAATGCATTTTGTCTAAGGGACATGTAGGGAAAAAAACTTACCTATCTAGTAAATGGGAAATTTTTGAAGCACTAATTCATGGCTATATGATCTGATGTAACCCTAGACTAATGAATCAAATGAATTTATATGTAGAATTAGATTAAATTCCATGCTTTCTAGACTAGATTTCAGTGCCTTTTAAAGATAGTTTATCGATTTCATAGATTATTTTCATTCTTTCTAGATTAGTCTTTCCTACTTTTAGTATTTTGCTTTCTTAGATTAGATTCTTACTTTCTTAGTTTAGGTTTCTCACTTTCTGATAATAGTTGTTTGTTGCTTTCTTTGACAATCTAAAATATGTTTGTTTTGACTATAACCAAGTTAAAATCCAAATTAATTGAGTTTAAGACTTATAGAAAGAGGGAAAATTAAAAAAGAGAATAGTCAATTTGGGACTCATTTATAGATTAGGTGTATTTATATATTTTGATTCTTCATGATAAAGGTATGTAATCATGAACCATTTTGGATATTGTCACAATTGAATACTTTTACTAGGCATGTGGAAGTTGCTCTTAGAGTACTTCATAAAAATTTAGAAAGTTTTCTTGTTTTATTGGATCAAATTCATTTATCACATCAAATACTTGTTACAAATGACAATTATGGGTATAGATGTGGCTGGTAGGGACATTCTAGTAATGATTTGTTTTATAATTATATTAGCTCACTGGGGTTCTAGCTCTTCTCTTTTACATTCAAGAATAAAAGAAAAATAAAAGGAGAAAATAAATAATGAGTTCAAAAGAGCAAAAGAAAATTTAAATAAAATTAAAAGTCTCACATAATGAAATAAGGTCAATGTACCACATATCATGATTAAGAGAAAATAATGGAATGAGAAGAGAAGGAGCCTAAGGTATCTTCATTTTGGCTATGGACACTTGGATAGTAGTAGAGAAATGCCTAAGCTTCCCTTGTTTTTAAGATTTAATAGACACTGAAACAAAAACTACAATTTTATCAAGACTTTGAAAAATTCATCATTGTAAGGGATAAATGAATTACATGTTTTGACACACACATATCCAAGAAATTGAAAGGAAAGTATGTGTGTGAAGGAACTTAGGAGTCTTTTCCATGTTTTTGATTTAAGTATTCTTATGTGACACACTTCTTGATTAATTTAAGATTGAAAACCAAAGTTATGGGTTCTTGAATACTCAAGATTATTCCACCTGCAAGTCACCATTTTCTTAACCCAACATCCTCTCTTTCTTTAAGGAGAAATGTGGACCCACTTTTTTCAACTTGTAGCCATGATTTTGAGCCTCTCTTATATATGTTTATGCAAATTATGGGAAAATATTGATTATCAACCTTTCATGATTTGGAAAAATGGCATTGGTATTATGTTTTCTTGTACTAAGATTATATCTATCAATTTTTTTTTTGACTTATTTTCTTCAGGAATTATTCTTTTAGACTTATTCTATTGGGTATTTTGTCTAGTATTTTTGTCGAGATATTTCTATTGGGATTATTCTATCGGAAGTACTTCCTTTAGGACTTTTGTCTGACTTATATTTATTAGAATTGTCTTTATTAAATATTTTCCCTAAACCATTTGGAATTTATCATGCTTTTTTTCTATGGAATTATCTTTGTCAGGGGCATTGTTATAGACATTTTATCTGAAACAATTCCCTCAATAGAATTGGGTCTATGGGATTTTTATTGTGGGAATTTTGCTCGATGAGATATACCTACCCTTCAGCCTTTTTAGAATGACCCTTTATGTTTTTTTTTCAAGGGAAAATTTACCTATGAACTAGATCCTTCACACAATTTTGCATGATACTTTTTCTTGCAATAATCTTGTCGATATAATTTTGCTAAAATAGACCCCTAGGGCATATACCCTTCATAATTTTGAACATAAATTTCAAGATTTTTTTCATAGTAGACATTTTTTCCAATGAAATTGGTCTACAATATACATACTATGGATGAAAAGCTCAAAATAATTTTCCTACACAAAAAAAACTTGCATACCCTATGACAAATCAACAGACCTAAGTTATATATGCTAAATCATTTTTTGTTTATAATTTTAAGATCAAGGATTTAAGTTAATTTTATTGTCATGTGGATGTATTTAACATTTGTACAAACATTAAAATTAAGCTCAAAGATAAAAATTCTAGGTTTAAATTTTGATGATCACATGGACATCAAATTTAAGCTCATAAATTAGTCATTTGAAATCAAATGTTAGTGGAACCAAGTAGATCGATGGCCAATATTAATCCATATAGTTAATCTGATGGTATGATATTGATAGATACTTTTCAAAGAAATGATGATGTGATAAGTGGCAAGCTCACTAGAGTCAATGAGTCAAAGCACTAAGATCTATGAGCCACATCAACTTGAACATAGATGATCGATAGTACAAGATAAATGTCAAAAATTCAAACATCCTGAAAGAAGTGAGGAAATACCAAGTGGAAAAAAACATTCAAGATAGGACTATAAATAATGTCGGGGAATCCAAGAACAAACACCTTGTTCTGATCCCACTTGTTAGGATCTTGATCCTTAGAAAGAGCACAATATGATTACCAAATACAAGCAATTAAACATGTGGAAATATCTAGAAGTACATGTAACTAGAATTCACAAATAGCACAGAATATGAGAGACAATATACAATCTTGTATTAATACTTATACAAAAAAGAATACAATAAAGAGCCACCACACTCTTCCACCTTACAGAGGCTTGCCACACCTCAAGTGTACAGTAATTCTTCTTCAAAACACTCTCCTACCAAAAACGGTCCCAACACACAACTCACACACAGAATTGGTGTTCACCTATCCAACCAGTCAGTAATAACCCTACCAGTACACCAAGCACTCTAAAGTACTTCAAGTAGATCTCCCATGAACTTGCAACCTATAATTCAATAGACCATACTTACACATGTAGATCTCTTATGAGCTTGCAACAACCTGCAACTCAATGATCTTACAATGAAAGGATCTTCCTTGCCTTCCTTTCTAGCTCATCAATACAATACATGCCAATGGGTCTATAAATAGATCCCAGACTTAAACAATAGCTTAGACTCTTAGTTTACTAATAATAGACATGTAGCTCAAGACTCGTAATAGCCTTTACATGCAAACACTCAATTCAACAAACTAACTGTTCATGCAACGAATAGTTTTGGAACACACAGGTGACCGACATCAGTCCCTATTTGCCTAGTGCTGACAGATGTCAGCCAACTTACTACCGATGCCAGTTGCCTTTTGCTTCATCTTGACTGATGTTAGTCATGCTGCTGATGCCAGTTCTTTTAGAACTTTAACATCCTTCTCTTTGTCTACATAGTTGAAGCTTTTAGCTCCACAACCTAACAATCTCCCACTTGGAGATAAACAACTGCAATTGTACCTGTACTTGTACACCATCTAGTTTGTTCCCTTAGCTCTGTATCCCTCTTCAAGATCACTCTTGAAGACCAACCACCATGAGACCTATGGTGCAACACCTGTCATCCAAATCACCTACCACATCCACATCTAAAAACCCATGTAGAAAATAACTTGACCCTGCATAGCATGTGCACCTGCTGCTGGTCCCTCTAAGAATCCACTGAACTGCCCTCTAATGCTTCTTTCCCAGATTGGCTCTAAACTTGTGACAACTCCCACTGCTTGGGAGAACTCAGGTCTAGTACATATCATGCACTTAACCTCATTATGTGAATCAAGACATTGTTCTGTGAACTGTCCAACCATCGGCGTGTTAACCGGTCTCACACAATCATCCTAAAACAAAGTCAACTTGTGACCTTCCATGTCCCTAGAACACACTCATGCCAAAGAATCTTGTTGCTTCCAGATTCCTCATGACACACTTCTGAACTAGCTTTACCTTTAGTTCAGCAATACCCTGTATATGTAACCCTGCAACAAGCACATCATATAGTAATAGGATAACGTAGCTAATATTATCCAACTTGGTAAAGAGAAACACAATGATCAAACCTCCATTACACTGCAGCTTATACAAGACCATATACCCTGATCTTCCATCTCACATATCCATTTTCGCTCTTCTTCATCCTAAACATCCATTCATCTCTCAATGCTTACTTCCAGCTAGAAACTCCACCCAAAACTCCTATTTGGTTCTCCTCCAAGGAATCACATCCTTCATCCATGCCAAGCTCTCACTGTTTCCTAGATCTACCTGCTCTACTTCTTTAACAACTTCCTAGTTCTTTACCATAAGTGAGCAACAAGTAGTGTAAAGAAGGGAAATGATGAATTTGACGCTTACTTACCCTTTAAGTCCTCCATATGGGCACTTGAGACTCCTTGACAGCTTGTTATCCACCCAAAATTTGTCTCAGTGATTGATGCTGGTCACATCTCAGTCTGCACCTGATCAATGTCAATTTCTTATGACTACTCATCGCTGACATCAGTTCCCCCTTACCGACGTCGGTGTTTATCTGTCCTTGAGTCACTGACGTCAGTCTACACATAGCCGATGTCGGTCCCTATCTGGATGTTGATGTCAATTTTCTAGCTGACGTCAGTCTCTATGTTTTGCTTGTGAGAATTGACTTCTACCGGGCGAGCTCCTTTTGGATTAAACCCTTGTCCAAATCACCCTTGCTCTGCTTAAAATTCTTCTACCCCTTTTGCTAAACTCTATCCGTCACCTTCTCCTTGAAAACCAAAGGCTTTCTTGTTCTTGTCACAAACATCGGATTCCTTAAGAAACATCACCTTCTTCTTCTGCATACAAAAATCTTGATCTATGCTCTTCAAATTTGAAAGCATACCCTTTGACTCAAGAACATGCATCTCCTTATTCATGTGACCAAGCCTATTAAGCCACATCTTTAAATCTACAGCTGAAGTAGATAACCCAAAAAGAGAATTAGTAATACAAGTAGATAGATAAAGTGTACCTACTTTCTTACCTCTTGCTACAACAAGTGCACCCTTGGTAACCTTCCAAGGGTCCACTGTGAGAGTTACTGTGTAACCCTAATCACCCAAACTTCTTATAGAAATCAAATTCTACTCCAGAACTAGGTCATGCATGACCTCCTTCAACACCCATGTGTTACCTATCTGCAATTTTAGCTTCACTTTCCCTTTGCCAACCATCTGACAAGGCTTACCATCCCTAAACAAATTTCTCCAAAGTCTCCCTGGACATACTCATGAAAAAATTCCCTATTTGGGGATGCATGAAAAGAGGCACCAGTTTCTAAAAACCAAGATTCTACTTTATCCAAAGAACATACCAGAGCATCCTGTGTAATGAAATCTACAACATCTACTTCTTCTTCATGTCCTTCATGCTGATTTGCTACCAACCAACAATCTTCTTTTCCTTGTTCTTTCTTTCCACATTTCCAGTAGGTTATTCTGCCATACCTGGACTTGGACCTCCTACCATTGAACTTCTCCATTCGTAGTCTACTTTCTTCTGCCATTGCTCTACTCCCACTCAAATAAAAACCCTTATGAGTAACCTGTAATCAACACACACTAACCAGATCTAATCCAACCTGTTAGTATCCCAACCAAAAGCTTTGATACCAGTTGTCGGGGAATCCAAGAACAAACACACCTTGTTCTGATCCCACTTGTTAGGATCTTGCTCCTCAGAAAGAGCACAATATAATTACCAAATACAAGAAATTTAACATGCAAAAATATCTAGAAGTACAAGTAACTAAAATTCACAAATAACACAAAATATGAGAGATAATATACAATCTTGTATTAATACTTGTACAGAAAAGAATACAATAAAGAGCCACCACACTCTTCCACCTTACAGAGGCTTGCCACACCTCAAGTGTATAGTAATTCTTCTTTAAAACACTCTCCTACCAAAAACGGTCCCAACACACAACTCACACATAGAATTGGTGTTCACCTCTCTAAACAGTCAGTAATAACCCTACCAGTACACCAAGCACTCTAAAGTACTTCAGGTAGATCTCCCATGAACCTGCAACTTGCAATTCAACAAACCATACTTACACATGTAGATCTCCTATGAGTTTGCAACAACTTGTAACTCAATGATCTTACAATGGAAGGATCTTCCTTGCCTTCCTTTCTATCTCATCAATACAATACATGCCAATGGGTCTATAAATAGATCCCATACTTAAACAATAACTTAGACTCTTAGTTTACTAATAATAGACACACATCTCAAGACTCGCAATAGCCTTTACATGCAAACACTCAGTTTAACAAACTAACTGTTTGTGCAATGAACAGTTCTAGAACACACAGGGAACCGATGTCAGTCCCTGTTTGCCTGGTGCTGATCGACATCGGCTGACTTCCTACCGATGTCGGTTGCCTTCTGCTTCATCTTGACCGACGTCGGTCATGTTGCCGATGCCAGTTCTTATGGAGCTTTAACATCCTTCTCTTCATCTGCATAGTTGAAGCTTTTAGCTCCACAACCTAACAAATAACATAAAGGCCCCATAAATCTACCAAGTGTCATGCTCATGTTCCATCATGCAAAAGATTGAATGGTGCGAGTTGACAATGGAATTTTCCAAGATCTAGACCCAATGAGGAATATTAACATGCATGACTAGAAAATATAGAAGTGAAGTTCCAACAAAGGCTATAGTTATAATCAGAAAACATGCAATGCTTAGTCATATTAACATTAGTCATAGTAAATAGTGTCATTGGTTCTAAAACATTGGTAAAGTAATACTTGTCTTAGATATATGTCTGAGATCTATTTGAAAATGGATAATCTAAAATATCAATAGGTTGTTCTCACAACCTATAAAAGGATGAATGTATAGTTTTGGGAAAATGGTGCATATATTTACAATTTGCATATAGTTCAAGCTAAAATTATAAAAATAGCCTTTGTCTTTATACACATTCACATGTTACATATCTTTGGCAAATGCTAATTTAAATTGATAACTATAAGTAGACTCTTATATGGTTTTAGAGCATAGTTAGAACTCAATTTATGACTATCACATGTAGTCACCTTATATGAACTTGGAGGATGAGGTGACCCCTTCCCAAAATCTATGCAATCTCCTTAGAATTCTTATCTATGTTTGATTATGTGTGTGAAATTTATGCTAGAAATAGGCATAGGTTCTAAGATCACTTGTCCTTTTAGAGACCATCTAGGAAAATGATTCCTAAATATTGTAGAACCTTATTTTTTGCCTTACTCTTCCCTCCTTTTTGAGTTTATTTTGAGATTTACCCACTTTAAATTATAATCCAACAATTCATCCAACTCATCTATATATTCACTTCCCTTTAGGAACCACACTTCCATCCAAAAACCTTATCAATAACCTACATGCCCTACTAGCTATTCCATCAATAGGTTGTCAAATATCATATACCTAAAAATAATGCCCTAAAGTGGATTTTATCTCCATTGAGATCCTAAAATGTCATAGGATACCTTGTTATGTTGTGGTGTGCATAAAACCCACATCAATAAGGTTGTCATCAGAACATTCTTCAAATAATATTATCTCAACACAATAACAACAATCATTATCCTGGAAATAGAACCCATTGATATACATACCTCAAAGCTCACTTGTTTAATATTTTTCACAAAGAATTTTGACATCAAAAGAAATTAGATTTAAATGAATTAAATAACCATGCATCTTCATAATAACCTTTGACATCAATGATCACATTACATCTCAAAGCTCAATACTCAATGATAATGCTCAACAATCTCTCCCTTAATCAATAACAATGTTCAACAAAAAGCCTCTCAAGAGTCTTAAAAATACATAAGAATCTATGTTGAATTGATCATAGTAAATAATATTTCTAGGTTAAAACTATGTATTGATTATTTTATCAATGCATTTTAAATCACTACACATGATTCATCATTAGGAAAAAACTTATGATTTCATTATTTTTTCCTAATGATGAATCATGGGTAGTGATTTGAAATGTATCAATAAAATAATTGATACATAGTTTTAACCCATAAATATTATTGGCATTTGCATGGACTGTGAAAACATAAAAAAATCTATTCATAGTCATTCACAAAGGATACAAATCCTAAAGGAGACCTAGAAGACCTAATGTAAGATACTTATAAGAGGTATACTTACATAAAATTGTATCATATCTTAAAAAAATTGTTAAAAAGTGTGAAATAAAAGATAAGAGTGAAAAAAAATTGAGGGTGATTTGAGAAAAAATAAGTTGAAAGAGGTTCTTAAAATTATGAGATAGTGAAGGTTGGTAGTCCTATAACCCATTCAGGCTTAAGAATGTAAAGAAAAAAACACATTTAGGTTCAAGGAGAAACAATCCAAGGTGAAACAAAATTGGAAGAGATCTAAGGTGAAAAAGACCTAAAAGTGTTAAAAGACTAGGTAGAGACTTTAGATGAGGCACATGAGGAAGAAGTACAATTAACATGGAAGGACTAACATGAAATGAGAACCAAATGAAGAAAAAATGAGATGAGAAAATAAGAGGATTTTCAAAAAGAGATAAATGAGTTGAAATAAGTTTTATTAGGTTTAATATAAAGTTTATAAGAATGGAATTAGTCATAGAAAAGGTTATTCATAATAAGCAAGATTAAGGTCAAGAGACCAATCAAACAAATTGTTAAAAGGAGAAAAAGACAACAAAAAATTATAAATTCGAACATGATAATAAAGATACTAAAAAAGTAACCAAATAAGGAAGTTGAAGAGGCAACTAGGCCTTAATGTTTTGATTAGAACATTATTTATGTTATTTTAGGTAGGCATGATATATAATAAAATGTCCAATTTGAAGCATCAAATTTTGAAAAGAGTAAGGAATATGAATTAGCAATAAATCATAAAGAGTTGGTTACAAAAGTATAACATAAAGAATAAAATAAAAGAATGGTCATTGGCTAAGAAAATGAAAATAAAATCAAGAGAGATGAAGGTGACAAATAATAGGTGCATGATGTGAAGAAAGAGTCAGAGTTTAAGTTACAAGATGAAGAAGATGATGTAGAAGAGGAAGACTAGATGATAAATCCCATTGAAGGCTTGAAGGAATATTTGAAGGAATAAGTGTCTATGTAAAGGACACAAGATTTGAAATCTAATGGCTTATTTTTTATGGGAGTTTATATCATTTATAATCTAAAATAAAAGTATTAGAGCATGCCTTAAATAAGGAAGTAGTGGAGTATGATGAAGAGACACCTAAGCTAGTGCTTAGAAGAATAAAATATGAAGAAGGAAAAGAAGATAAAATAGTTGATAAATCATATTGTAAGTTGGAAGGACAAGCGTGGTTATAATAGACACTTGAAGAGACCCAAAGGTATTCATATTTTATATATAATGTTTTCTTAAGTTGTGTATGTGTAGATTTATTTATTGAAGAACTAAAAATAATAGAGAAAGAAGATATTACAATAACTCAAGTAAAGAGTATATAAGTTGCAAAATAAGTCATTCTCATCCTATAGGATTAAGCCACAAAGAAGAAGATGGAAAAAATGAAAAAAGAAGAGAAGATTGTAGAAGAGGAAATAACAAGTGTGAAATTACAACACAACTGAAAGAAAGAAAAATAAATGAATGTTTCATTTGAGTCAAATCTCAAATTTTCCCATCTTGAGAGTATGATGTAGGAGAATCAAGATATAATTAATTATAATTACATAAATATGTAAAATTATAGATTTTATAAGTTCATTATGTCTATGGGGTGTGTCCATGTCAGTTTGAGTTTTCAGAACCCAATGATTTGTTTAAAGTATTTATTTTTCTATTTTCCCATGAAAATGAGAAATTTAAAATTTTGAATTTTTTGTTGAGAGTTTAGAAGGTTTTTACATGAGGTAAATGGATTAATATTTTTTTAAGGGGTTATTAGAGTCTAAATATATATTTTAAATATATCTTAAACCTCAAATAACCTTAAAACCCAATATATATGCATCCAACCTAGACGGAAGTCTAAATCAAGCATGTTTGGATGAGTTGTAAAGTTGTTAAGAGATTATTTCTAAATGAAATAAGAAAAAACCAATATTAGGCATCTAAAATCAAAATGATAAGACTTGAAACATTATAAGAGTAGGTTAATAAATATAATAATATAAGGAGGAATCTAGGTATTTAGTGTTTTGTGTAGATAAGGGGAAGAGGGAGCCAAGAAATGCAAGGAAAAGTCTTTAAGAAAGTTTGGTAGACATTATTGTAACATATTTAGAAGATAATGGATTAAGATACATTTTTCTGGATAAAATATTAAAAATTTAATCATTTTTTTGTAAGTTTATGTGATGATTAAATTTAAATATTATTTTGGCTTGAATGAAATATTTTATGAGGTTGTAGGTTTAAAAATGTAAAACAGGGTTTTTGATAGCTTGTTGTAAGACATATTGCACTATGAATCATGAAAGAATGCCTAATTGCATTATAATATTCAATTACAATTTCATAAAATATGTAAGTGACTTTATTTGTGTTTTGAATCATCTTAGTGGCTTTGGAATGGTGTTACATTCATGGTATAGGCCTGAAAACATAATATAAATTGTTAACAATCAAGATAAGTGTTTTTACAATCAAGAAAAGTGGTCATTTAACATATTATATGATTTTTCAAATATTTAAATTGAATGGATGAATAGATATTATTTGGTTAGATTATTTATAGGATAAATAATTGAAAAAATTATCAAAAACTTAATTTATGCATTTTTAGTGCTCTTGGCCTTGGTGTAGGCATGCTAGGGTATGAGGAATAAAAATAACTGTATCTTGAGTTTTAGATGTGAAAAATTAAAAAAAAATTGTATAATGGTATAAGATATATGTTTTTAAATAATATACATGGTTTCATAAATTTAGGAGCCAAACAGAAGGAGATATTTGGTTTTTAGTATTGTAGACTTGTAGGTCACTGTTAAAACCCTTGTGCAATAGTCCTAAAAAGTATAATATCTTGAAAATGGTTGATAAAAAATTATGATTTTTGTGGAAACATTATCATAAGTATTTATCATCTAATCTAATTATTTTCAAGACTTAAAAATTATTAAATAAAAATATATTAATGATTGAGATTTTATACAAACCTAATTAGACTTAAAATAAGGACTAATAATTGTGTTTTATTTATTGATAATGAGTCATATAAAAAAAAAATTAATGTGATGTGTAAGGTTATAAAACCTTGATATAATTTAAATAACTCTATTATTAATAAGGATATCCATTTTGAGATCAATACCCAAAAAATGGGTTGCAAGTTATAGGTCTAGTTACAAAGACCTAAAAGGATTGTTTTATGATTGTAAGAAAGAATCAAGTCTAAAGAGAAAAGGTCATTTATATTAATGTGTATAAAATAAATTAGCGACTAAAAATTATCTCAAGGGTCTCATCAAGACATAATAAGATGTGTTGAATTTATCATAACTATTTAAGAAGGCTATAAATCCTAAAGGAGACCTAGAAGACCTAGTGTAAAAGACACAAAAAAGGTTTACTTATATAAGATGATACAAGAGATTATAAAAATATATTTGGAAGTGTAAAAGAAAAGATAAGAGTGAAAAATAGTTTGAGAGTTATTTGTGAAAAGATAATTTTAAATAAGTTCTTGAAACTCCTAGAGAGTGAAGGTCTATAGTCTTATAACCCATTTAGGATTAAGAAGGTAAGGAAAAAGAACACATTGAGGTTCAAGGAAAAACAATCTAAGGTGAAAAATACTTGGAGATGTAAAAATACCAAGTATATATTTTGGGTGAGGCACATGAGGAATAAGTAAAAGATAAATGGAAGGACTGATAAGAAAGGAGAACCAATTTAAGAAAATTAACAAGGTGATAAAACAAGATGATTTTCAAAAAGAAATATATGAGTTGAAATAAGTTTTAACATGTCTAATGAAATTTTTGGAATAATTTAATCAATCATATCAAGGGTTATTCATAAGAGTGAGAAAGAAGGTCAAGTGGCCAATTAAACATATTGTTGAAAGGAGAAAAAGGTAGTAAGAAATAAAAAAATTGGAAAAAGATAATAAAGATACTAGAATAGTAATCTAAGAAGGAAATTGAAGAGGTAATTGGTTATAAATTTTTTGATTATAAAATTATGTTTAAGTATGTGATTGCATGTATTTAGGCTATAAAATAAAATATCCAATTTGAGATAGCAAAATTTGAAAAGAATAAGTAAGATGAGTTAGCAATGAATCATGAAGAGCTGGTTGTAGAAGTAAAACATAAAAAACAAGAGAAAAAATGATCCTCAACCAAGAGGATATTATTAGAATCAAAAGATGTGAAGGTGAAAAGTAACATGTGCATGGTGTGAAGAAAGATACAGAGTTTAAATTTTATTATGAATAAGATGACATATAAGAGGAAGACTAGCTAATAAATCTCATTGAAGTCTTAAATAAGAATGAGTATTTGAAGGAAGGAGTGTCCATGGAAAAGACATATGATTTGAAATATAATGAATTATTTTTTATGTGAGTGAAAAGTAGTTATGATCTGAAATAAAATCATTATATCATGCCTTTAATAAGGAATTAGTGGAGTATGATGAAGAGACACCTGCGCTATTACTTGGAAGAATAAAAAGTAAAGAAGATAAAATAATTGATAAATTATATTAGAATTTAAAAGGACAAGTGTGGTTGTATGATACATTTGATGATACCAAAATTTCTTAATATTTTATACATAATACTATTTTAATTTGTGTATGTTCAATTTTATTAGTTGAGGAGCTCAAAATCATAGAGAAAGAATCTTTTAAAAGAACTTAAGAGTGTACAAGTTGCAAGAGAAGAAATTCTAATTATGGAGGATACATCCACAAAGAAAATATGGAAGAAAAATAAAATAAAGATAAGAGTGCATAATAGGAAATAAAAAGTGTGCAAGTACAACACAACTAAAAGAAAAGGAAAAATAAATCAAAGTTTAATTTGAGCTAAAGCTCAAATTTTCCAACCTAGAGAGTATGATGCAGGAACTTCAAGATAAAATCAATTATACTTATATAAATATGTAAAATTATATATTTTATAGGTTTATGAGGTCTAAGGGGTGTGTCCATGTCATTTTGAGTTCTCAAAACCCCATTATTTTATCAAAGTCTTTAGTTTTCTATTTTCCTACCAAAATGAGAAATTTAAAAATTTGAATTTGTTGTTGAGAATTTGGAAGGTTTTGGCATGAGGAAAAGGGAATAAATATTTTTGTAAGGGTTTATTAGGGTATAAATATATTTTTTAAATGTATCTTAACCTTAAAATCAATTTAAACCCTAATCTAGATGCATCTAATGTAGATTTAAGGCTAAATTAAACATGTTTGGATGAGTTGTAAAGTTGTTAAGAGATTCTTGCTACATGAAACAAGAAAAAATCAAGATTAGACATATAGTTGCAAATTCATAAGACTCAAATAATTATAATATGAGGTAAATAAATATAATAATATGAGGAATCTTAGTATGTAGTCTTTTAGGTAGATAGGGAGAATAGGGTGCCAAGGAATGCATGGAAAAGACTCTAAGAAAGTTTGGTAGACAATATGATAATAGATTTGGAAAATAATGAATGAAGAGACATTTTTCAGGATCCAATATTTAAATTAATCATATTTTATATTTAATTTGATGAGATGAATTAATTTAACTTATATTTTGTCTCTAATGAAGTATTTGATGAGGTTTTAGGTTTAAAAGTGTAAAACATGGTTCTTGAAAGTTTATTGTAAGACATCTTTCACTATAAATCATGAAAGAATATGTAATTGGGTTATAAGATTTCATTTTAATTTAATAAAATATTTAAGTGAATATATTTTTATTTTGAATCATCTTAAATTATTTGGAATGGTGTTACATTAATATTACAATTATGAAAACATAATATAAGTTATTAAAAATTAAGATAAGTGTTTTTATAGTCAATAAAAGTGGTCATTCATCATATTTTGTGATTTTTCAAATATTAAAATTGAATGGATCAATATATATTTATTATATAGAAAATTTTTAGGATAAATAATTTAAAAATAATATAAAAATATAAATTTATGTATTTTTAGTGCTCTTGGCCTTAGTACAGGTCTACTAGGGTTTCAAGAAAGAAATCATGATATATTAAGTTTTAGCCATGAAAATTTTACAAAACTTTGTAGACTGGTAAAAGAGATAGTTTTTAAAATAATAAAGGTTATTTATTTAGTTTTATATATGTAAAAATGAAAATATTTAATTTTTAGTACTATAGACTTGTAGGTCATTGTTAAAACCCTTATGCAACAATCCTAAAAACTAGAAGATCTTGAAAATGGATGATCAAAAAGTTGTGAAATTTTATGGACACACACTCATAGGTATTTTTAAAATAATATAAATGGTTTTATGTCTTTAAAATATTTACAACAAAATATATTAAGTACTAAGGTTTCTACAGACCTAATTAGGTTTAAAACAAGGACTAAAGATTGTGTATAAAGATTATGTTTGTTTTCTTGATAAAGAGTCATATATCAATAAGGTTGAATGTGATGTGTAAGGTTATAAAACCCTAATATAATTTAAATAAATTTTTAGGAAAAATGAGACCCATTTTGGGATCAATACCCAAAAAAGAGGTTGTAAGTTATAGGTCTAGTTACAAAGACATAAAATGATTGTTTTGTGATTGTAAGAAATAATCAAATCCAAAGAGGAAAGGTTAGTTACATTGAAGTGTATGGAATCAATTATAGATTAAAAATTATCTAAAGAGTATAAATAATACATATGAATATGTTTTGAATTAATCATATCTATTAAAGAAGGCTACAAGGCCTAAAGGAGAACTAGAAGACTTAGTCTAAGAGACCTAGAAGAGGTCTACTTACATTACATTAGATAAGGTTTCCATTTTTTGAATGTATGAAGTGTATCCATAATATAATCCTCATATATCATCTTTAAAAAATCATTACCCTTGATTTTATGGATCTCAAGTGCAAGTGGTATTCCTTTCGACATGAACATTACCCTAATTTTAGAACTTGATGCATCACATTCAACAATGAAAGTATTTTAAAAAAATGGGTTAGCTAAAATTTTAGTGCACATGGCATATTTTAGATTCTCAAAGGCCATGATGGATTTTTAATTTTAGTGTAAAGATTATTTCTTTAAAAGTCTTTTATTGGGGGTTGTTATGTTATCATAAATTTTCATAAAGTGGTGATAGTAACTTGTTAACCCTAAAAAACATTAGAGGTTTTTGAAAAAAAATTAAACTTGCCACTCGATCATAACTTTAATATTTTGAGGGTTTATCTTGAATCCTTCATGTGAAACAATATGACCCAAGTATCCCACTTGTTTTAATCCAAAAGAACATTTGGAAGTTTTTGCATAAAATTTATGATTTTCTAGAATGATCTGGACCTCATTAATATGTTGCAAGTATTATTCTCAAATTTTACTATATATTAGGATGAATAAAACAATATTAATGTAAATTTATGTAAAAAAAGGCCTAAAAAAATGTTCATAAAAATCCTAAATGCATATGGTGCTTTTTTGAGACCAAAATTTATTACGAAAACCTCATAATGGCCTTCATGAGTTATAAAAGCTATCTTATGGATATCCTCATATTTGAGATGATTTTTTTGGTAATAATAACAATATATAGTTTGGTATTATATATAAAACCATGTAACTTATCCAATATATCATCAATTACTAGGCTAGGGAACTTATCTTTGATGGTACCTTTTTTGAGTTATCTATAATCTAGGCACATCCTCTAAGTATCATCCTTATTATGTACCATGATCGTTGGGGATAAATATGCACTTTAGATATGTATAATGGTACTAACATCCAAAATCTATTGTACCATCTTTTCAATTTCACTAATCTAGGTGAATGGACACCTATATGGTATAATATTTGGTGGTTACTTACTAGGGAGAAGTTGAATGAAATGATCATGACATTGTCTTAGTGGTATTCCTTTTGGAATTGCTTCAAAAATGGTTTAATGGTCATCAAAAATACTTTATAGATTAGGATGGGTAGATATCTTTGTTGGTTGAACTTATACAAAACACAACCATGTAAAAAATACTTCAGTCCATTTTCAAAGAATCTTTTGGATTCGATGAGAACTAAGAAAATATGGATAGTTTTCTTATAGTCCCTATAGTTTAAATTTCCTTCCTTTAGAATGAAAGTGAATTAAGAGTTATTATAAATTCATCTTTGTCATTCCCAATGTCATGAACCATTGGAATTATAAAACAATATTTGATTCGCCAATGGAAATAAAAAACATAGGGGAGATTGTAGTCTCCCATTTCCAATTTTATACCATGGCATTTAAAAGAATAATTTATTATTCCCCCATCTAAGATCATGACTTATAATTCTATATCTAGGTAAATAAACTAATTTATATGTGCCTCTGACTTATTTTTGATGAAATTATGTGTAATCCCTGAGTCAATCAACATAGGCACCTTTTATTTCTTGAGGTAACCCATAACTTTTAGGGTTTAGGAAGAGCTAATACCCAAAAGCGTATGTCATGAAATAACTTGTTAGGACTCTTGGGATTTTGATTTAGGCACTTCTTATTCTTCACTAAATGATTCATCATTAATCTTCTTCCTCATTATTCCCTTCAATATAGAATAATTTATTCTTGACACATTTATGATCATTTTTCCATTCACTATAAAAATTAAAAGATAAGTATTTTGATTTTTTCTCTTTAATTTGGTGAGGAATCAATCTTGTAGGCTAAGGGAGTGATTGCACTAGACCATGTGATATTTATTATTAGTGAAATCCCATTCATTTAACTAGATCTATTTCCTCTACCCATCATGAAAATACAATGGATTTAAATAAAATTCTTGGATTAAACATGAAAACATCCATTTAGATTGTATCCTTGAGGCCACCAAGAAGAGAACATTCATGTTGTCATCTGAGATGTCATCTACATTTAAGGAAAATTTTTAAAATTAATGAATATAATCTTTGATTGATCTAATTTTTCATAGATTTTATAATTAGCTAAATCAATTATCTATTACACTATGATGGTAGTGCATGTGTAGCCTATTTGTGAACATTGACCAAGTTATAGTAAGACCCCTATTTTTATTCTAAAAGAAAATCCATCTATACCAAATAAACTATTCTATATATAAATACAATGGTGCCACTACCACTTTTTGTCCACTATATCTCTAATCTACATCAAAAAATTCTCCATTTGGGTGATATAAGTGAGTATATACTTTACATAAAACTTTCAAATTTTTTATTTTGGATTAAGGTTCCTTAAATGTGGTGTATTTGGATTTGGATTGGGTTAGCTAGAATATCCACTATGGTTAGATTGAGTAGTAGTTTTTTGTGGATGATTTTTTTAATGTTGATTAACATTCGAATTTGGAATGAGTTTATACATGATATCATCCAAATCTTGATTGATTTGATCTATTTTACTTGTCATCTTATATTATAGGCCACGTAGATCATACTTAATTTTGCTCACCTCATGATCCACCAAGGAAAACCCTGAAGTAGAAGAGTCACCATTTTTTATTTTAAATCTATATTCTCTTTCCTATGATTTTTGTGTGGATTTTTAGAATTATTTCTTTTACCCTTAGTTTGTGGTCCTACCATAACAAGACTAGACAATGCCAACCCTAATTTTCACCTTTGACCCAATTTTGACCAAATGATTTTTATATTATGGTGACATACAATTATAAAACACAAATAATGTAACAAAACTATATTTATTAAAGATTTCAATTTTTTTAATAAATTATGAAAAAAATCTTAAATTTTAGACTATAGAGTGATTTTATGAAAATAGTAAAAATACAATAATTCCTTCAAAATGAATTGTCAAATCTCAAAATTTTAATAATGGAGGTCTCATATGATGATACAATTTTAATAATAAAAAAATTGACACAATTTTAATGGTTTTTGAGATATAGTAGAAACAAAATTCTTTGCCAAAATCAATGCTTCGATACCACTTATAAGTCACTTTATTCACAATTAAATTAATAAATCACAATATAACTAAAATATAGTAGATATATGATAAGACACTTTAATGAGGAAATTGAAAATTTTATTAATAATAATATAATTCATGAATATGATGTTTTGAGTGAGCCACACTCATACCTATATATATATATATATATATATATATATATATATATATAATTAATGGGGAAAGTCATACCCATTCATGCCACTCTTACATCTTAAGAAGTTGGCCTAAATCAATAAATAACTAATGAATGAAATTACAAATGTAGAGTGTGCTATAGGTCAACCCACACATATACCTATGGATTATATAGGTTAAGGGATTAACATATAATTAGACTAACCATCTTGTATCTTTCTCAAAAACTTTGGCAATTTCTATAAATAATGGGTCTAAACTAACACCTTTGCTACCACCAAGCTCCTAGCCAAGACCTTTGTTGGTGATGAAATTGAATGATAAAATAAAATTACTCAATGATCCATTAAATAACTAAAATATTTATTTAATGATATAATGAATGAATTACAACTTAATGGTATTCTTAATAATTACCTTAGCCATTTCATCAATGCTAAACAAATTCCTCACAAATTTTCTCACACTTTCATCAAATGATGGAAGTATCTAGCTCACAAAATAGATCATAACATGAATAATGATAATAATTTAAAACTATTTGTTACCACTCTTAAATCCCCTCTCCATAAAAATTTAATATTTTTTCCCTTAAGACTTTATAAGAGACCTTAAATCAATAAAAAAGAAAAGACTTTCTTAAGAGTCAATTTGAATCATCTCATAAAGAATCATCAATAAATGTCATTGATACCACTGTTAGAGTATGTTATTTACATAGCACATATTTACATAGGTATTTATTTATTCCCACCCATTTATGTGTGGATATGTCATTTATATTATTTTAGATATTATGAAATATTACATATTTATCTCTTAGATATTATGGGGATAATTTCTAGTTATTTCTATCCTTTAGGGATATTTATCTCTTAGTCGTATGTCTTATCACTTTAACTTGATATATTACTTAGGATTGATCTTCCTTGTTTATATATGCAAGGGTCATTCATTGTATTTTTATGTAATCTATGGAGATGGAGATCTAGATGGAAGATTTCGAGATATAAAGGATTTATCATTGTATGTTCTATTTGTGTATAATATATTGAGGTATTATTTAAGAAATGCTTCAATAGATTTTACTATGTTAATGGTTTATAGATTTGACCTTGGGTCAGAGTTTTCTAAACTCTTTCAACCACTTCATCTCAAATTGATCTTCCCACATAACTTAATGATGGAGATTCCAAAATAAAAAATAAAACATTGGGCAAGAACATGTAAAATACCTCCCTGATACCCATTGTCCTAAGAACACTGCTCCTTACAAAATATTTGTATCTTATGTCAATATCAAAGAGAGGAAATTTAATTTTGAAAATTTGGTTAACATGTCACAATATGAAGAATACATGCAAAAAGTAGAGGAAGATGAATAATAATTTTCCATTTCATCACATCAACATTGGAAGAGGCCCATGAAGCTTTAAAAAAAATCCCACAAACAAAGTATCCAACAAAACCAATAATAAAATAAACTTCATTCCTAGAATATCTATCTAATCTATGTAAAGATAGGCATGAAATAAAATCTAATTGGTACAATGAATTTATACAAGGCTCATCTATCAAAAAAATCCACCCATCAACAATATTCACAAGGATATAAGTAGAATAAATAATTCATATGTAGCTTAAAGAATAATCCTTACCCATAATAACAACATGGGGACATTACATAAGGTAATGATCCTTATGACTTTTATAAACATAAAAATGAGGAGGTCTCTCCTCTAAATGTAGTTTGGTTCATGTAATTTGGTTTCATAAGGTAGATAACTATATTTAAGGATTGGTTCACACTTTGAACCTTTCACGTATCATGGTAATGACACTCTTAATGATTATTCATTATATAATGTCCAAGGTTATGGTGATATCTATTTATCTCTTGGAAACAATTCTAGTAAAATCATAGAATTCTTGTATAATATAGGTCTAAAAAAACATATTGTGTGTAATTCAATTTTTTGATCACAACCTTAAGGTTAAATTTGATCGAGAAGATGATAAAAAGTTTCATCTCTTTAGAAATAAGTATAGAAGCTCAAAAATTATTACATGAGCTTTTGGTGTATTATAAAGTTTCATCTTGATGTTTTCCACAAATAAAATCAAGTTTTAGTTGTAAAATATATAGAATCAACTAATTTATGGCACTAGAGATATGGGCATTTGAGTTTTGGGTATCTAATTGCATTGAATAGGTAGAACATGGTAAGAGGCCTTTCCTCACTAAAGTATAATTTTGATGTATGTTATAGTTGTATATATAGAAAATAACATAGAGATACATTTCACATAATTATAATTCAATTATTTCATCCATTAGATATGGTTCACACTAATTTGCATAGGAAAATGTAACCCAATGTTAGTGAATTCTATTATTTTGAACTAATTTTTTAATATTACTCATGAAAGATGTGGGATATTAATTAAAAACTAAGGATAAATATTTAAAGTCTTTAAATAATTAAAATCCATTGTGGAATGATAATCTTATTATCACATTCATGTCCATCTCTCAGATATGTGGGAATACACAAGTAAAGAGTTATATGAATTTATAAAGGCACATGACATTCATCAGTAGATGATTACACATTTTAAACCAAAACATAATGGTGTTTTAGATTGGCATAATAACAATATTATGGATATGGTATGACAAATGATTGAATACTCATATCTTCCTTGTACATACTAGCAATAAATAGTTTGCATAAAAGTTTGCTTAATTAATTGAGCAGCCATGAAATATTTTTATGATATCAATCCAATAAATAATGGTTAAGGTATAAACCTTTAAAATATAATATTTTTGTTTTTTAATACATGTCCCTAAAAATAAGAGAAAAAACTAGATAAGAGATCCTTTGCATGAATTTTAATTGGATAAAGTGAGGAGTTGAAAGATTAATGACTCATAAATCCAAAAACTAGGAAGATATACATTAAAAAATATGTTTAATTTGATGATAAGGGTGAACCCAAACCACCCTCTATGCATGAACTTGATATAGGAATTAGGCATATAAATATTTCTAATGTTGATAGTGGAGTGATGATGAGGACAATGATGATATTCAACTAGGTCTTCCATCTCTACCACCCATAAGTACCATTCAATGTATTCCAAAGTGGTGTACTAGTACTATTCAAGATGAACATTTGGGAGGAGTCTCAAACACTTCCACTTCAAGACCAATGATTCATATCATGCATCATGAAGAGGTGAATTAGGATTTTATGAGAGTAGTTGTAGAATAATTTGAGCCCTCAATGGTTTTTGAAAATAAAGAATAAAATTTTTTGGATAGAAGCCATGGATGTTGAGCTTTATTCACTAATGAAGAAAAATAAATGGTAGTTTGTTGATCGTTCACCGAGGAAGAAGCCTATCGGTTGTAAGTGGGTATTTAATATTAAGTGGTGTATCATGATAAGGGATCCTAATGAAAATTTTCATTTCACCATGAAGACACATGATACTCTCACTCAAATCCTTGAATAATATAATTCCCACATTAATTATTACACACATGATAACCTATGTACTCATTAAAATGACATAAGTTTAAAAACACACATACACACACCCACACACTCACATATCTAGCTGAAGTTATAAATTTTAATTTACACTTGAGCTATATACAATGCCTCAAGACTTCTTCAAATCATCACTTGATTTTCCTGACTATATTAAGCATCCTCTTTATCCTTCCCTTTTCTCTTCATTCTCTCTATTTTATATATCTTTGAACATATAATTTTATAGATCTATTTGATATTTTTGAGGTGAGTTTTCTTTGCAATATGTCATTTTAAATCCTTCACCCATAAAACTAACATTGGATTCCATTAATGGTGCACTATTCTAAATTTGATAGGTCTTTGAAATATTTATAGGATTTTAGGAAATAATTCCATATAAATTCCAACTACTTATTGTGAATGATCATGCATTAATTATTAATCACCCACATATCCTACTAACTTATACCTTATATGTACTAAACTAGAGTCTATAAAGTCTCATCATAGGTCTTTGTAGCATTGGTGAAATTAGGTTTAATATGATGCATACATATTTAATTTTCTGCACTACTTTATGTCATCACACTCTTTTTTCACCTCCTTCCAAGTTACAAGTTGGATTTTTTTACATGCACCAACTAGGTACTTTATGTGTTGCGTTCCTAAAAATTTACAATAACCATCCTAGGTGATGCAAGATTTACCTTATACCTAAGATACTCCTACATAAAACACCTTGGGTAGTTTGAAAAGTGAACTCCATCTAAAAAATTGAAATGAGTGAGTATGGATTTAATGATTAATCTCTCCTAGGTTTAACCATATTGCAACCTCTCATACATGATATGTCTTATTTACTAGGTATTATCTATATTATTTCCTACACATCCATTTTATGAACTTAAGGAGTATGGCCTCTATTTATTACTTATGAATTTATAAAAATTATGACTTCCAATTTGGTTTTTTCCCTTCCATTTCTTAATTTGGTTGCTCTTCACGAAACTCATAAAAATCAACCACATTAAATATGGGTGATATGTCGAGTTATTTTTCAACCCTATTTCATAGGCATTTACTCAGAATTTATGTAATAACTTACATGGTCCTATATTTTTTATCTTAAGATTATTATAGGTTACCCTTAGAAATATTTATTTTCAAAAATACACCAACAAAAGATCTCCCACATTCAATTCCTTGTTTATATTCCTTATATCCATGTGATTCTTGTACTAAAGAGTGTTCTACTCCAGATTTATTCAAACTTCCTCATGAAATTAATGCATATATTTCACATAATCCTCTACTTAAAAACTACTCCAATTCATCTCATTGAAATTTTCAATCTCTAAAATTTCTCTAGGATTAATTCTATTCACTATTTGGAAAGGTGTTTTCTAAGTGCTTCAATTTATAGAATTATTTTATGTAATTTTTACCTATGCCAACACCATGTCCCACTATTTGGTCCTATCACATACCAAAAATATGATAGAATTACCAAGTATTAGGTTCACTAATTTAGTTTATTTTTTAATATATAGATGGTGTGTTAAACTAAAAATTAGTTTTTTTATAAATGCCTTTGACAAAATTCACTAAAAATGCCCAAAAAACTTGGTGTCCCTATCTAACATAATGCTACATGTAAATCCATGAAACCTCACAAATTAATTGAATAATAATTTAGAAAATTTCATCACATCACTTATTTTTTTCACATGATGAAATGTTCCATTTTTTATAACCTATCTACCATAACTAGGATGTAGTTATTTCCCAATTGCATTCTTGGAAAACCTGGTATGAAATCCATGCTTATGTCATACCAAGCCTTCTTCAATATCAAATTTTTTTGTACCACTAAATGTCTTGATTGCATCATCACTATAATTAGGAGTGTTCAAATGATACTTCCAAATCTATCTCAACATGGGATAGAGCCCAGGCTATGGGTATCCTCTAATGGGGTCAGACCTCTAGGATTTTTAATGAGGATAGGTCATATTAAGAATCATTTTAGCTTATTTTCACTACTAAAACCTACTAATGAATAGGGAAAAGGGAGAAAGAGATAAAATGAAAGGGAAACCTAATCTAAAGATGGTTATTCACCTAAATTATCATTGATCCACTCTACTTGACTTTTAAACACTAATAAAATGAGTAAAAGACTAGATCTAGGATTCCAAATATCTATCATACATTAGGGTTTCATGAAGAGGTTCACCAAATGATCAAAATCTAAGGGAAATTATGGAGAGGTCTAATACAATACACTAACTAGTCATAGTATCCACATGTGGGATTTAATCAAAAGATGTAGAACACTAAACATGACTTGCATAACAAGATGAACTAGTAACTAGGTGATATCATGACTTGACAAGGGAGAGAATTATACCACATATGTAAATATGGCATGTACACACTATACTAGAATAATGGAATATAAAAAAATAGTCTTTTATTTATCTCAAGAGTTTACAAACACCATCTTGGTAAAGTTTAGTCATGATCAAGAGAGGGAGTAGAGGGATATTGAGAGGATACAAAGGGATCAATTTATTCGATCAAAAGCCTCTATATATAGCAGAAAGAGAGATGAGAAAAATACATAAGAGAGTGGAGAAAGAAACCTTGAGATTAATAAGTGAGGTGGTATCTCATTTATTACTTTTTGTATGCATTTTTTTATTAATAAACGAACCTCATTTTGTCCCAATAATCCTCAAGCTCTTCTAATTGGCTGAAAGATCCCACTAGAGACAAGGTTTTGTTATGCATAATGACAAAGTCTATTTGAATAGAATCAATTCTCTTAACTACTTCTCAAAATACTAGTTCACCACCTTGGGACCATAAGCCCACTTCATGTGTTTGTGAGGATAAAATCCTTGAGTCCTAAAAATGATAATGCTATGCCATGAATGATAGTTAGTACTTGCATTGTTGATGATAGAGCCACATTGATATATGAGACCCTTTTGAATTTATCACATATCTGATCCATTTCCATTTCTAAGCCACTTGATCTTTGTTCCATTAGGGACTCAGCTCACCTTTTCTATTTGGGCAAAAAGTTTGGTATGTGGGCCAAAATTGGTCAACATATTTGGTGACTCATAAGGGTTACATGTCTATCTATGTAAGACAAACTAGACCATGTTACCTTATCTAGTCCATTGGTCATGGAGTCTCTACTTAGGTCCAACATATTTACCTAGATCCAACACTAGATGCCAATCTTACTCTAACCTCTTTTTAAAACAAACATAAAGGCCAAAAGGAACAAAATATAATAGAGTACGCAAGGCACTTATTGAATGGAAAAATGTACTGAATCAAAATAGGGATAAGAAACAAATGTGCCAATAACTACACTTTAAGTAATTGAACAAACTATCTTAATATATATAGCTTAAAACTATGTGTACCCTTCCTCCTATAACAAAAGGAAAGGTTGACAATTTTCTTGCATCATGAGATGAGGAATTGAATAGTCCATGCATCTTCTTGACCCTTGGTCTTTATGCCTCCTTCATTTCATCTATCAACCTCTTTAGCATAATATTTAATAAAAACCAAGATTCTCCAAATAGGTCAACTATGTGCATTCAAATAGTATCAATTTATTCAAATGATCCTTAATTAAAACCTCTAATGGTGGTTCAACAAGGCACATCTAATTGGCTTTCATGGTGTCTTAAATAAGACTAGGCTTATTCTTTGATTCAATTTCTTTAGGCTCATCAAGAATTTGGCACACTCAATGGGGCACTTGGAATGGTCTCTTGAGGAGGAATGGATGGCACATAATAAGGTTAAGGTGATGTATAAGAAGGCACATAATATTGGTGAGGTTGGAATTGTTATTCCTTAAGACCTTTTAGCTTGTCCTCAATGATTTTAATGTAATCACCTACATCTATCATATCACTTATGAGATTTTTCCATTTTGATCTCTCAATAAGTGCCCATTTTGCTTTCATTTACTGCAATGATTTTATCACATCATGAACTAGGTGAGTAAGGACATTTTGGCCATAATAATTTTGTGATAAAAATTCTAGTGCATGATTGTCAAGGATTATTAAATTTTATCTAAGTAATGGTATGGATGGCTCATGATATGGTTGATGAGGAGTAGTATTATGGTGGGCTTGTTGTCCATTAGAAGGATCAAGGTAATATTATTGCATATATGACTAAGATTGGTCCTCATATTATTGGTGAGGATCATGAGGAACATAAGAGCCAATCCCTTGATAATAATGATCATGAGAAACTTGACAAGGATCCTCATATCTTTGATAAAAATCTTGGTAGGGATGATTAGGTTCATATGGATTTTGAGGACCAAATTGGGGTTGCTGATAAGGAGGTGGATAATATGGATAATCACCATAGTTATTCATTTTTACCTTATACATTAAATGAGATGTAGGAGCTGACTAAAATTTTCAATGAGACATACTTGGTTCAATCATAACTAGAAGCTTTGGTTTGAAGTCATTATTGGTGCTACTTTTCTTGCTTCTAAAATTTGATTAGAGGAAAGACACACAAAGATCTTTCTACTCTTTTAGACCTTATCCCACTAGGCATGCCAAAACTATTGGAGGTATAGATTACACCCTAGCTAGAAGTAGGAATGTTTAGGTTCTACTTCCAAATATATCTAAACATGGGACTGAACCTAGGCTATGCATATTATATAATGGGGATAGACCTCTAGGATTTTTAATGAGGATAGCTCCTCTTATGCATCATTTTAGCTCATTTTCACTACTAAAACCTACTAATGACTAGGGAAAAAGGAAAGAGAGATGACATGAAATGGAAACCTAAGCTAAAGATGGTGATGCACCTAAATTATGGTTGATCCACTTTGCTTGACTCTTAAACATGAATGAAACAAGAAAATGACTAGATCTAGGATTCTAAATATCTGTCATACATTAGTGTTTCATGAAGAGGTTCACCAAATGATCAAAAGTTGAGGAAAATGATGGAGAGGTATAATTTAAAAAATTAACTAGTCACAATATCCACATGTGAGATTTAATAAAAATATCTAAAACACTAAACATGATCTACATAACAAGATGAACTAATAACTAGGTGAGATCATGACTTGACAAGGGAGAGACTTATACCACATATGCAAATATGACATGTACACACTATACCAGAATAATGAAATCTAAAAAAATAGTCTTGTATTCATCTCAAGAGGTTACAAGCTACATCTTACTAGAGTTTAGTCATGCTCAAAAGAGGGAGTAGAGGGCTATCAAGAAGATATATAGGGATCCATTTTTTTGCTCAAAATATTCTATATATAATATAAAGAGAGAAAGAGAGATGGTAAAAATACATAGGAGAGTGGAAAATAGTCCTTGAAATCAAGAAGTGAGGTGGAAACTCATTTATTACTTTTTATATGCATGTTTTGATCAATAAATGGACCTCCTTTTGGCCCAATAATTGTCGATCTCTTCTCATCAGCTGAAAGATCCCACTAGAGATAATGTTTTGGTATGCATGATGATAGAGTTTGTTTGAATGGAATTAATGATCTCAGTTACTTCTCCACCTACCAGTTCACCACCTTGTGACCCTAATCCCACTTGACATGTTCATGAGGATCAAATCCTTGAGTCTTGAAAATAATAGTGAGATGCCATAAGTGGTGGTTAGTACTTACATTATTGATGATAGATCCACGTTGATAGATGAGACCCTTTTGAATTAATCACATATCTACTCCATTGTCATGTCTGGATCATAGGTCCATCCTATAGATAGAAAACCAATTTAAGATTATAGGTTTTTATATAGTTTTGATCGATAAAAGAAGTTCACAGGTGCATGTTCTTTATTTGAAAATAAGCTACCACCCTCTTGGTCTATATTAGTTCTAAAATACCCATTTTACCATCATGGAACTCTACTATAAATGCTTGGTCCCATTCATCATTAAAATTATTGAACCTTTATCTATATTAGTTTTGAAAGACCTATTTTGTCCTTGTGGATCCTTAATGAAGATGCTAGATCTTGTGATGTCCATCTAGTTCAGCTCAGACTGAGCTCAATCTAGCCTTTATCTTTACCTTGCCTGAGTCTAAAAGTGCTTTATCAAATTTTTTAAAAATATCCCAAGATCTCCCTTTACTTATTGGCTATCAACCATGACTCAAAATATTAACATTTTGACCTTTTCTTGCACTATCGATCTTGATTTGTATGATAAAAAATGAACCATTAATCCTATCCTTAACTTGTCAACCTTATTTGAAATGGTGCCACTTAGAATTCATGTGTTAATTCTCAAGATTTACTATTAGACTATTCAATTTTATGATTATCCCATGTGTCAATCTCTTGATCTCCTTAACCTTTTGACTTATCTCATGCTATTAGATCAAGATGTATGATGTAGTATGGACCATCAGATCTATTAGGACACATTATTTGAAATCCAACAACTACTTCATGATATCAAATTTGATGTTTTCAATATGATCAAATGATGTTTATGTAACCATCATTGATGTTCTTGCTATCATAAAATTTAAGTTCAAAATGGTTTGTTTTACTTGAGCTTTATTTTGATGTTTACATGAACATCATACTTTGTAGGTCCAACTTTGAATCTCAAGCTTTATTTTGATGTTTAAATTGAGTCAGAAAGCTTGAGCGAACTTGAAACTTTTAGAGAATGTTATTGGCATGAAGAACTACATGGATATACATTATTTGGATCATGGGGGATTCTTGAGTGAAGATTAAAAAATTCACAAATGAGCTGGTTCATTCATTCCTATGTGACGGTCTAGTTGTTAAACTTGCACAATTTATCTTTTGAACATTCTTCCAAGGCTCTAATGGATTCTTAAGATTTGTGAAACTTGGTACATGATTTTGAATGCTTGAAAAATATTATAATCTAATTGGATTCTGTATTTGCATTGTTGGACCCATTTTTAACCCACTTGATCTTTGCTCCATCAGGGACTTAATTCACCTTTTCTATCTAGGCAAGAATCCTGGTATGTGGGCCAAAATTGGCCAATAGGTACAACCTTATGTTCTAACTCCTTTCTTTTTGCATATATAAAACCTTACATATTTACACGTATTCATGTACATGTATACCCATCCTTGGTCAATGGTATGCTTATTATAACTATGAGGGTGTTTTATCAACCATAAAGTTATTTTTTAATCCTCTACCATGTTTTTATTGACTAATGTTTTTGAGCATTTAAATCCATGGTATACATGGTTGTGATATTATAAATAACATTACCTCTTTTGGTTTTAATCTAACCACAATTTTTGATTCATACTTTTAGGATTTGTGTTTGCCTTTAATACACCCAAAGAATCTCCATCCTTAGCATAAAATTACTTCATAGAGTCAAATCCCATGAATTCCATTTTCATTTAATTTACCATAAATATCTCGTACTCAAAAAATTAATAACATTAGTGTATTTTATGATCATATACTTTAAAATGTACAAAATCAACCCATTTCTTATGTCATTAGTTTATTTTACTTGATTATTAATGTATTATAATGCATGATGATATCTATAAACATTGATTTTTTTAGTAAACAATGTCTCCATTTACTTAGCACTTATATAATAACATAAAAAACTTGGTCATAGACTAAGCATTTGTGCTTGTATTCATTTAACTTTTTATTGAATTATGTGATGGGTTTCCCTCCTTGAATTAGTATTACCTCAATCACTATGCCATTTGTGTCGTAGTCTACTTGAAATACTCTACCAAATTTTGGTGGTAATAGTATCGATTACTTAGTTACCTTCTTTTTTAAATTCTAAGAAACTTATTTGGCCTCAGTGGTGTAGATGAATTTATTATGGTCTCCTTTAAATACTTCATTAATTATTGTCTACATTGTATTAAAGTTTTTAATAAAATTATGATAAAATATTTATAGTCTATGGAAACTTTATACTTAAAACACACTTCATGATGATGTATATTCCACTATTTTTTTATACTTTCTTGGGGTCCACCTTAAGTCCTTCTTTAGATATTAAAAAATCTAAATATACCAAATATATATTCATAAAAATATACTTATTCACATTAATCAACAAATTTTCCTTACACAACATCTCCAATTAATTCTAATAATGTGTCAAGTGTTCCTCTCTATCTTAATAAACACTAGGATGTCATCCAAGTATACAATGACATATTTTGTGAGAATTGTTTCAATAATTTGTTCATCAATCTCATGAACATGCTCGGTATGTTTTTCAAACCAAATGACATTACTAACCACTCATACACACCTTATTTTTTTTAAAGGTTGTCTTTCATTTATCACCTTTTCTTATCTTGATCTGGTGATATTCAATTTTTAGGTAAATATTTTATAAATATTTATCCCCACTCAATAAGGCCATCAAGTCATCCATGTAAGGTAATGGAAATCTATACTTGATCATAATCTTGTTGATGGATCTTGAATATGTACACATACACAATTGTCCTCCCTTTGTAGGTGTCAAGATAGTTGGCACTATGCTTGAGCTTAAACTTTATATAATTATATCCAATATAATAGTTTTCACACTTGTTATTTCACCTCCTTATTTTATTTCATGGTCATCCAATTTGCCACTCTATTCATATAACTGGATTCTGGGATCAAGTTCATGTGGTGACCTATACTCTTCATTGGTAGTAGTAATTTCAAGAAGTTAATCAATATTATTTTAGGGGACTCATTTTTAAAATACCTTACTTCACGTTTTAGGGGTATGTATTTCTTGTTGTCCTCACATTTACCTTTCACTGGCCTTTTCATTGTATTATAAGTTTCCTTATTTACCACATGTAAGAGTTCCTTTCTATATACCATTAGTGTTCTATCACCAATACTATTATTTTGATCTTTTCCTTATGCCTTTAATGAACTAAGGGTTAACTTTATACCATTATTTTCCAAGTGATATATGTTGTATCTTATATCATATACTACCTTATTATTATACTGCTAAGGTATTCCCAAGAATTCACATGCATACATCCATCAACGTTATGTCACACCATGCTTCATCTTGATATAAGTTCATGTTGAACTTCACAAGGAATTTATAATTTAATAGTAACTGGTGACATTTTTATAATAATGATACTTTATATGGGTTTGGATGTGCTACCTTCACTAGACCCAATTTTTATACCACTAAGACTAAATTATCAGTGTTGTCATTATCCATGATCACTATGAAAAATTTACATCCTGACTTGCACTCTATCATGATAAGTATTTTTTTATCCATGATGATTTATTATCTTCCTTTAACTACCTCAATTATACTCATTTCATAATGAGCATTTCAACATACTCAAGTTATTTTAAATGTTTTATTGACCTGATATATTCCTCTTTCCATACATGATATGTGCACTAGATTCATTTTATTATTTTCTCATTATGTTTGGGAATATCCAAACATGTAATTCCATTGTTTTATACATTGATTCATGTCCAAAATAGTCCTTTCTCCCCTTCTTAAAATGATTACACTTTTCTCTCTTATTAGGTAGAATGCACTCACACATGTATTCTCTTTTTCAACTCATCACGCCAATTATTGTCCTAGTGATGGTGTGTTATGTGATATATCAATCTAATCTTGTATTTATAGGTTAATTACTACATTATTTCATCCTTCTCTCACAAATTTTCAATTTTTCATGTTTTATTCTATTTTACGTGTGACAAAATTTCCTCTACCATTAGTGAAAATTAATAGGATTCCTCCATGACTTATACCCATGTCAAAATTAGTTCTTATTGATTAGATAGCTTAAACCATTAAAGTATTCTATGAACTTATCTTGGTAGAATTAAATATGGATAGATAAAATAGATATATTGTATAATTCTTTAGTTTACTATTTGATAGAAAAATATTTTTATATTATATTTTGTAATCTATTAAAGAGTTCTAGTTGGTCGTCACCACATATAAACTTTACCTTTAGTTTTATGACCATTCAATCCCACCAAGTTATATTATCATTTAATTTCCTTAATTGATAATTTTTAAATTCCTTCCACCATAACATCACATTCCCTTCAACTTGGTCTGTGAAACCTTCAAACATTATGGGTTGTTAATATCATCAAACTTGAAATATTCCTTGATGTTAGTGAACAAATCTGTCAACTCTTCATGATTCAAACTTCCTAAAATTAATGAAACATATACCTTTGTGCCTCATCTAATCTATGAAAAAAACTTTAAAATTATATTTTCTATTGTGTTCATCTTCTCTTCATTATCCTCATCATCTCTGGGACCTTCTATGTGTGGTATTTCCTCTTCAACATCACTCTAGTCATCCCTTAGAATAAATAGTTATTATATACCCTCCTTAAAAATATTTAGGTGTCATTTCATGAAACACATTACATCCAAGACTTCATCAAGTCTTCCATCCATACTAAATATTATTGTGATTTTATTGACATCTCTCATGGGTGGCATTTTCACCTTTTGGTTGTCTCCTATATTCACCCACCAGTTTATCTAAGGGCTCAACCTACTATGATACCATATTAATGAAGTCATAGTAAGGGATCCTAATGAAAGGATGCCTTTTACCACATAATAGAATGATACTCATACTTACCTCCTTGAATAATTGGAATTATCACATCGACTATTATAGGAATGACAACCCCTTTATTCTTTAAACAAAAATAATATAAAAAATACACACACAATCAAAGCCTCCCTTTATTTAGTTGATTGTCTTAATCACCCTCTTCATCCTCACCTCTTATCTCCCTTTTCTCTCTTTTATACATTTATAAATATCTCCTTTTATAGATCTATTGTATATCTTTGAGTTGATTTATCTTTACAATCCATCATTTTGTATCCTTCACCCATGTAACTACCATTAGCTTTAGTTAACATTGAATAGTTATATAGTTGGTATTCCTATGAGACATGTAGGTTCATACATAATAACACCATATAAATCCCAATTAATTTTCAAGACTTATCATGCATTAACTACTAAAATCTTGCATATATTGTTGACTTATATGCTACATATACCAAAATTAATCCTACAAAGTCTCTTAATAGGTCTTCATAGTAAAATTCAAACTAAGTTGACTGTACTACCTACCAATTTAGTTTTTTAGTCTACCTTATGTCATCACACTCTTTCTATGCCTCTGTCTAAGTGTCAATTTATATTTTTTCATACAATCCAACTAGGTAGTTTACATGTTGTATTCCTCAAAATTTATATTAACCTTCATAGGCAATGCAATATTACCTGTATACCTCAAATGTTTCTAAATAAACTAATACAAATCATATGAAAACATTTATAAGTAAAACACAAGACTTGTAGTAAAGATCTACACACATAAATACATCATTGACTATGAGGATAATTTTATTTCCAAAACCAAGATAAAGATTATTAGAATGGTATTTGATATGGCTAGATAATTTGGATGTAAATTCCATCATATGGATGTAAAAAGTGCCTTCCTTAATGGAGATATGAAGTAGGCAGTCTACATGAACAAACAAGAGGTTTTTAACACATATGGTTAATAAAAAAAGTGTAGAGTTATCAAGTCATTGTATGATATCAAGTAGGCTCCTCAAGCCTTTTACATCAAGATATATGAGCATATCTTACATAATAGAATCCAATAGAGTCATTATGATCCAAACCTCTATGTCAAAGAGTAAGGTGAGAAGTTATGATTCTCATATTATATGTTGATGATTTAGTCACCACTAAAAACTTAGTGAATATGATTGATGTAAGAATAATGATCTCAAGTGATCATTAAAAATGATATATCTTAGGATATTACAATAATATTTTGGTTTTGAGGTATTAAAAAAAGGACATCACATATTTTTATCTCAAATTAAGTATACCAAGACCATTCTCAATAAATTTAGGATGATGGGCTATAAGTGTATTGCAACATCCATGGATATAAGACTTCTAGTATCTCATTCAGATCCATCACCACTAGTAAATTCCAATCTCTATTGTCAATTCATTGAGAGTCTCATTTAATTGACTTACACTAGGCCATATATTAGCTATTATGTTAGTGATATTTCACATTTCATGTAGGAACCAAAGGTGATTCATTAGAAATAAGAAAAGTGAATATTGAGATATATTTTACATACTATGGAATATGGCATATAGTACAATAATAACGATCAATTCTTATTGACAATATACATGGACACAAATCATGTAGGTTTTATTCAAGATAGTAAATTCAAATCTAGATTTGTTTTCTATCTAGGTTATATTATTATTTCATGGGGTAGTAAGAAGAAAAAATTTGTTTCTATATCTTCCATTTAATCAGAATATCATGTAGTTGGATGAGTTGTATATGAAGTGATATGATTATGTTACATACTTATAGGATTGGGTGTACCATACAGATAACATATGATTATGTACTATGAAAATAAATGTGTTTCAAAACTAGATAATAACCTATTGTTTCATGAGCATATGGAGAACATAAAGGTTTAGGATCTTTTCACACGTGAACATGTTAAACAACACAATAATCAATGCTAAATTTTCCTCACTCAATACTAGTCTGTAGATGCCTTCACCAAGTCACTTACATGTAAGAAGTTTGAGGCATTTATCAATTCTCTCTCTTTTACTCTTAAGAAATATGAATTAAGAGGAGGTAGGGGAATTATATAATAATTAATTAGATCATATTACAAATAAAACACATTTTTTATTGGTGTTATTATAACACTTATGATAGTTTTTAGGTTAGTTAGTAAACATGCTAAACACTAGAATAATATACACCATATATTATAAGTTAACTTACTAAATAGGAGGATATAAATATAGTATGGTGTGTCTATAAATAAATCCATCTCTTTGATGGAAAATAAATTCAATTAATTCAAGCAATACTATTTTTTATTATACAAACCAAAGTAGTTCAAATACTTTAATATTCAAATTTCATTTATGATCGTTGATAATATTTTTCCTAATGGAAACAATATTTTTGTTAGTGGATACAAATTTTCCATTTATTTGAGAATAATATTTATATAACTACTATAAATAATTTAATAATGACTAAAAAATCAATATATTCATTAGAAATTAATTGTAGACTATTATAAAAAATTATTTGAAAAGGCACACCAAAACAATAGAAAATATAAATTTCAAAAATTGAAATTAATTTAATATAAAATAAACACTTAAGAGAAACATTTAATAAATTAATTGGTATATGTCAAAATATACATATGACCAATAGGAGGGGTATGAATACCAAAAATAAAATCATAGTGAAATGTTTTTCAAGAATAACTAGATTCAAAGGCATAACAAGGAGTCTATCTCTTGTGAAAAATTGATTATGAATACAAGATATAATTCAATGAAAAACATCCTTACACAAATTTGGCCAATAATATCTAATAATTTTTTTTTGTGTTATAAATTTTGTAGTGTAATGTCTGCCATGACTATCTTCATGATAGCTTCAAAGGACTTGTTCAGTTTGATCACATGTTACACGTCTTAAAATAATTCTACCTCTATTTAAAAAATAAATAAATTCAAGTAAGAAAAATTAAGAATATTTAAATCCATGTTATCTTCTTTTATTTTTATCTAAAGAATGATGTTAATATTTTTTTAAAATAATAAACTAAATTGTGGTACCAATTGTCTTGTGAAAATAAACAATCACAATCTTGCATTTTTAAGCCATTTTTTTTTTATAAATTTTAATTTATTTCATGATATAATAATGAGGGCTTACCTAAAAATTATCATCAATAACAATGGATTACTGCATTAACATATAAAGTTTCATTTTCACCAAGGTGTTTAGCTAAATCATTGCCTTTAATAGTTTTACAATCATCAAATTCAAGATCAAATTCATGAATTCTAAATATCCATTTGGTTAATATTCCATAAATCATTAGTTATCTAAGTAAACAGGATAGTATAATAAAATTAAAATATAAAATTAATTACCAATTATAAGATATTTGAATTTGATTAAGGATGAAATTAAAAAAATAATAAAATTTTTAACTAGAGGATTCTTTGATGAATTTGATTAGGATCTTTGGACACTTGTCTCATGTATCCTATGGGCCTTTCTTATTTTCTTTGATCATAGTAAGTAATTGTGACACCAATAAATTTATAAATCATATTAATATATAAGATAAATAATTTATTCATATCTGGTTTGCTAAAGACAAGGTAACTTGCAATTGTATTTTTGATGTTATCAAATACTACATTTGAACTAACATCCCATGTATAATTATGATTTTTCATAAGTAAAATTTTAAAAGAGTTAGATTTATAAAAAATAGAATTTAATTTATGAACAAAGTTATTTTATTAAATAATTCTTATAAACCAAATTAATCTTTAGGTGGAGGCAATTATTTAATGGTTTTGATTTTATCAGGGTCAATACAAAATCCATCTTTACAAATAAAATGACCAAGTAGTTTACCTTCTCTCACTCTAAAAAATTATTTCTTAGGACTAAGTGATATACCAAATTTTCTACATCTTGTAAATATTTTACATAAGTGGTCAATATGATTTTAACATTTTTTGGAATAGACCATAATATCATCTAAATAAACTGGAATGATGATGACATTCAAATCATTAAATACAACATGCATTTCTCTTTAAAATGTGTCACTTGAATTAATTAAAATCAAAGGCATTCTATTAAAATTAAAATTACATAATGATATGGTAAACATAATTTTATTCTTATCTTCAATATTTACAAATATAATTATTGTCGTCTAAAAATCCATCAAATAAAGGCATTATTTCAAACATGAGGACTAGTAAAATCTAGTCAATATGAAGCAATGAAAAGTTATCTTTTACAATTTCTTGATTTAAATATGTAAAATATCCATAGATGAATATCAAATTTATTATTACCCACTGGAACTAAGTTGTCTAACTAATTAGAATATTTGACTAGATAAATGACATCACCATCCAACATTTTATCAAATTTCTTATTGATGGTGTCTTCCAATAATGGGGTGATTTTTAAAGTTTTCTTCCAAACATGATTTATACTAGGTTTGATGGGAATATAATGTTGTATTATTTAAATATCATAAAATTTATGATATTTATATGAAAAAGCAAAAACATCAATAAATTATTTAAAAAAATTAATAAACAAAACGCTTTCCTTGGCTGTACATTGTAAAATTACGTAAACATATTTAGGATCTTCTTCAATACTTAGGTTTATAGAGATAGTTTCCCCAATTATTTGTCATGAAGTTTCCTGAGTTTGAAAAACATTAGGGAGAGCATGATGGGTAAACACTGATTCTAGGTTGACTAATCCTGGTGAAAATTTATTTCTTCTCAAATGTAAGTAATCATCACAATTTAAAATATAATCATTATGATTAAAATAATTTTCTTGTATAAAAAAATAATTATGTTCATTTTAGTTAAACAATCATGCCAATGGCTATCAATATAAGAAATTTTGGGTTTGAAAACTTCCTAAAAGTATAGTTAGCAACATGTTCAACTTCACCAAGGGTTGGATTAGATGCATACAAAATAATATTATTAATATAAAAATTTAATTATCTAATTATATGTGACACATTAAAGGCTTCAAAATTTTCTAAAAGAGAAAAGACCTTTTGGGTATACCTATATAAGTGTGAGTGATTATTTATATAAATTTTTATAACCTACTTAACTATGAATTCAAAATTACCATTTATAGATGTTTGATGTTTAATTAAATTATATTTTAAATAACTAAACATAATGCTTTAAATTTAGAAATATTATTTAGTGTAGCAAAATGTACATGATATTTCAATAGGAGATATAATAACAACACTAGCACAAATACTATTTTGAGAACAAACATCATGAAAAGATAAAAAATAAATTATTTCACTAGGAATTTTATTAGAATTTTCTTGATTTGGTTCATCTAAGACCATATTTCTATAGGTCTCAATTTAAGTTTTAACAAAGGAAACATTGGTTGGGATGGGTTCAATAGTTGTACCATGTTAATCTTCTCTATGCATAAAAATTGTCTCATTACCCATGAGAACCCATATTATATCTTTGTTAACAAAAACATTTCTATATTTTGACCAATCTAATCCTAATAGTATCATTTAATTAGAAATTATATTGATAAATTTTATGTTACCCATATATCTAATCCTTTCATCTTGAATATTTTTAATGACTATATACCAAAATTTATCATAAATTTTAATTATCATAAATTTTAATTTGATGAGAGTTGAAACCTGTAAGTTTTCAATTATATTTATCATAAGGGATGCCCAATTTATTAGTTATGAATTTAGGCATGATGTTCTTTCAGGTTCATATATCAAGAATTGAGTTATGAATGATTTTATCAAAAATATTTATAGATACATACAATGGTGGAATATAATCAAAAGGAGGATCATTGTATTGAGAAAAGACATTTTCATTTATTTCAATAATATTTTTATTGTAAACTCAAAAAAGTCATAAGATCAACAATAATTATGGGTGTATTTTATTTTAATAGTTGACTAGGTAAGTAAGTAACGTAAAATAACTAATAATTAGCCTTTGTATTTGCAAAATCATTTAGTATATTGTAAAGTCTAGGAGTAGTGTTTTTTAGTATAATTTCTTCACCTATAGGCTAGATAATATTGTGCATTATTATATATGATAGGTAAAGTATTTTTTAATTTTTAGCTATCAGATTGATTTTCTATAGCAATATTGCATTGACTTATAACTTTACCTTTATCTTTTACTAATAGTTTTATGAAATTAGGCTGATTATTAGCAGGTTTTGTTACATTTGAATTATTGTTATGATTAAAATTATAATAATTATTTTTAGTTTGAACCACATAAGTATTAGTAGCCTTGGTTTAGCCTTTAGGTTCTTTGAAATTTCACATGTTTATGTTTTCAACAAGATCAGATGAAATACTATCATTACCTTTAAGAAGAATCATAAATTTTTCTACAGTGCATAATTTTCAAGATTATGGTTTAATTCACAAATATTAAAATAATGTTTTTTATTATAGGGTAAAAGTGGGTTTTTTTAAGGTCCCAAACTATTTTACAAGATAAGAAAAATGAATCAAACAAAAGATGAAAAAATCCTTGCTCTACAAGCATGACATGACAAAAACAAAGCATGAGCTAACAAAATGTTGTAATAAAATGGTAGCAAAAACAAACTAATAGATAAAAAAATAAAGAGATACATGGAATTTAAGACTTAGAAAAAAATAATTAATTAAAGGTTTTATCTAATTACCATTTTTTATTTCAAAAATTTAACTGATTTTATACCATTACTAGTCCCATGTTTTTATTTTCAACCTGTTTGTCTTTCCTCCAACTCATACTTATTCTTTTTGGTCCATTCCCTTCAGTAATATTTTTCATTTTCTTTATACCTTCATAAAGTATGAATATACTAGTAGAACAGTATTTTATGGTTGGTATCTTTAACTAAAGGATATTTTTTATATTTTAATTAAGATATTTTTGTTCACTTTCCATTTGACCCTTTTTTTCCTTTAGGTTGTTCATCTCCTCCTTAAGTTCACACATATTTTATACATAGTCTAGGATGAATTAAAACTATATTATTTCTCTCAATGTATTATGATTTAAATAAGGTCAATCAAATAGATCATGTAAATACTTGGATGTTTGGGTAATGACCATTGAATTCCATAGATACAACATAGAGTAACCTACAATGAAAATGTTAATAGAAAAGGGTTCCAAGTCCTAATCCTGTGACACAAGGATGTATCTCTCACTAGAAATAAAAAAAAGTAAATGATTAAAAAATATGGTTGTAAATCAAATGGTTATAAATGGGTATAAACTAAACTACAATATGAGTTAGAATGGTTGTAAATGGGTAAAGGCACAATGGTCAACCAAAGTGGGGTCTACATAATTTAAGTTTTTTATGGTAAGTTTAAGTGATCATATATCTAAAAATTATTTATATAGATAAATCCTAAACATATATATACATACATTCATCCACAAAGAAACAAGTAATATTTAATCTACTAAGTAAATACATGGAAGAGTGTGTGGATAGAGATATTTACCTTGGGGTGGACTCGTCAATGCTTCAATCTCCCCATTAACTCTAGTGGATATTAATAGGATATGTTGTATGTTGAATACCTCAAATGGTTGGATGAAAACCTAAATATCCATATCTAAGAAATCCTAACGAATCTTCCTATTGAGCTTAAATGACACCACAAGATAAGACTCCTCAAGATAAGGTTATAGGCCACTAACTCTCCAAAATGGTACTTAGGGTAGACATAAAAGTTAAATACAAGTGAATGAGTGATATATGATATGATATGAATGAAATATGACCCATATATATATGGTTACAATACCCAAAACCAACCCTAGATTCTAAGTTGATGATATCATCCTCACCAATATAATTTGAAGATGTTGGCTAATATAGAATGGTATCGACTAGGCCAATATAGTAAACATATTAGAAAATATACTTAAAAATATATTGGGATATCCAATACAATACATTAAGGGTGAACAAAAAACATAAATGGTATCAAATAGGTTGATACCGATATAGGGAAACCAAAAAACCTAAATAAGAGACAAACATAAGGGATAAATGACTAGAAACTTAGAATAGGTTACACTAATAGTATTAATGGTGTAATCAGGATATAATAATAACATATCTCATAATACACCATGATCCTTTCCCACCCCATTATTGGTGCACCCGTTAAGTGTGTACTTAAGGATATTGATGCGTTACAATTTTTTTGTAAGATAAAGCATAAGTAAATGATAAAGTAAAAATTATTATGTATACATATGCCCCATCTGAAGCTCATCACATATCAAAATAGAGTAATATGGTTTTTGTTAAGAATTTAGATTTCCCATGGTTATTAATATTTACCATAAGGTAAATAAGTTAGTAATGTTGTTATGTAATTTGGGAGTCTAGAATAATATTGTTGTACATGAGTATTGTGTTATTTAACCAACTCATGAATATAAGAATTCATGAGATTATTATGGGGAGGGTATTTATAGAAGCTTCCTTGACTATAAGAGTGATATACATACATACAAATATATATATATATATATATATATATATATATATTTGTATGTATGTATATCACTCTTATAGTCAAGGAGGCTTCTATAAATACCCTCCCCATAATAATCTCATGGATTCTTATATTCTTATATAGAGTATGTTTTTTTATTGACCCTTATTTGAGATTTTTTATCTTTAATAATTTTGTCATTTGGTTTGAAAGTAGGTTCTTAGACCTTGGACCAATCTGTGTTCACCCTCCATTGTCATTGAATCCAATAGATTGTATAATCTTTACATCCTTTGAATAAAGTATGTTTTTGTGATTGAACCCTATTTGAGATTTTTTCTCTTAAATAATTTTATAATTTAGTTTCAAATCAAGTTATTGGACCTTGGACCACTCTATGCTCACCCTCCATTGTCCTTGAATCCAATGGATTGTATATTATAGCATGATGGTGGGGACCATGTGAAATTATTATTGCATCTATACATTTATCTTGCATTTTGCATATCTATTGTAGTGAAGACCATGTGCAAGTGATTAAAACTCATTTTCCATCTTATATATCCTCCAAATTTCCCATTCTCTCCATATTTTTCCCATTATCATTCTATTTACCATGTGCATATATATATATATATACATATATATATATACATATACATATATATATATATATATACATATACATATATATACATATATATACATATATATACATATACATATATATATATATATATATACACACACACACACACACACACATATATAAATAGTCTAGAATAGCCTCATAAAAAATTGTCAAATCTTTTTATTTCTTGATGAAATTGGACGATTCAAATTATAATGTAAAGATGAATAATAGGATAAAAAATCATAAAAATGGTTTAAATAAATTATACAAATTCAAAAGTTGTTTGAATGTAAAAATAGATATTTTAGGGTTCTACAATGTCATATTGGCAATTTTACAGCTCCATCAAAAGGCAAAAATAAGCTCCAGCTGATCACAAAATCATAGGATATAGTGGATGAAAATTCAATTTATCCCTACTATCATGACTTTAGATTCACCTAACACTTTGGTAGTCATGTCACACTTGAATATTTTTACATCTAGACCTCCATGATGATTCCATCCTTTCAATGTAATTGTACATGTATTGGATCACTGACTTTCAAAGATTCTTTGCAGTATCAGTTCTAAATTTTCTTTACATAAATATATTCCTCCTCAATTAAATCCTACTTATCTCAGATCTTAATTCAATCCCTCAAACCTCCAATATCTAGGATTTACCCTCCATAGACTTGTAACTTCCTCTCTTTATTGATATTTCTTCTGTGGGTCAATGATCTTATTTTATGTTGAACTTAGTTTTATATATATAATAAGATCTCCCATATAATATTTTTGGCATATTTAGTGGCATTTTTTCATCCTTGGCCTCCACATAGAAATCTCCATTCATATATAAATGTCACAATTTTGATTTTGAGTGTTTATTAATAGTTTTAAGAATTACGTTTTAAATTTTATAATATATTATATTTTGGTTTCATTTTTTAAGTCATTTAAAGTTTAATAGTATTTTATTTATTTTAATATATGTATGAATATTTGCATAAACAAATAAAAAGTAATTAAATATTGCTTTTTTACATATTAAGTCAATTTAAGATATTGTGAGTCTAGATATTATAGGTCAAGGTTTAGTATTTTATTTTTTGTGTTAATATCTTTTGTAAAGTCAATGTAAAATAATAATTTATTAAATTATATAGTTTTAGAGTCATTTGTTTTAGTATTTTTGTCAAAAATAATTAAAAGAGTCATTATTATTATAATTATCCGTTATCGGTTGAAACCGATGTCCACTTAGTCAAATTTATGGGAGGATTAAAATGAATAAATGGAAAAGGTTGTAAATAAGAATCATAAGTATAATGTAGAATAAAATCTCCCTAAAAAAGGAAAAGAAGACAAAAATAATAAGATGGTAAAATTAAATGAATAAACCTAAAATATTTATAGCACCTAGATATTTATATTTCTAGCAAGGGTATGTATATTATGAATTATTTTATAATGATATCTTTGAGAAATTAGCTCAAGAAGAATCCATGATCACTAGTCACAAAAATAAGTAAATTATGACATCCATAGGAATATATATAATTGTACATCATGTCTTGCCAAAAGAGATCACAAAACATGTTATTTTTGAAGGTACCAAGGTTGTCACCAAGTTTACCAATATTTAAATTATTCATGGCAATATATAAGTATGTATGTGTGTATATATGGTTTGTATTTCCCCATGTGACCTCTAAGGGAGGGAATTTTTTGAATTTATATTTCCCATGGTAGTTCATATTTACATTAAAGTAACTAAGTTAGTAACATTATTATTATTTTGGGAGTTTGGAATAATATTATTGTACGTGAGTATTTTGTTATTTAACCAACTCAAGAATATAGGAGTTGGTGAGATTATTATGGGGAGGGTATTTATAGTAGCCTAATTTATTAGATTAGTGATATCATAATATTTAATATTTTATTCCTTTGAATAAAGTATGTTATTATGATTAACCCTTATTCGAGATCTTTTCTCTTCACTCATTTTATCAGGATGGTGCTTTGGGAAAGAAAAATAACAACACTAAAGAACATAACTAAAATAAAATTATAAAATAAATGAAATCAAATGAAATTAAATAAAATGAAAATATGTACCTTTACTTATCTTGATTATTATAGATAATGCTACATATGTCACAGGTGATGGAAGGCACCGAATGAGGAAAACTAGAGAACTTGAAATCTAAAATAAAATTCCAATTTTTTTAACTATTATCACCTAAAAATTATCTTTATTTCCAAGATTCTAAGTATTTTTAAATTCATAAAAATGACCTAAAAAAACAAATATATGGGTGAAAAATGGAATCTCATAGTAAATTGGTAAAAGCTATGAAAATTCAAAATTTTACTATTAATAGGTGAAAACTATTCATTTGTGCAATTTCTATTTTTGGAAAACCAAATTTTTGATTATCCAAATTTATAAATTTGAGAGATAATGGCTTATGGATGAGGAGGCAAATGTTCTAGGCCATGTATCACAACTACATCTAAATCCCTATGGGTATGTTTTACATTTATTGCCTATTTTGTCATTTTTGGAATAAAATGAACTAAATTGAGAAATTTAGATGTTGGGGCAAGTACATATAATAGAATTTACCCCAAAAAGCTTAAAAAATAATCTAAAATTAGGATGGGAAATGGGTATTTTATAACATGTCAAACTTAGGTCCAAGGATAGAAATAACCATGTTCAATGAACTATATTTTGATATAATTTGTAAGGGAGATGAAAACTTCCTAGTTGATACCATAGGGTGTCATTGACGTAGTTATATGACATGCTAGATGATACTGTATGATATGGTTGATATAGTAGTGAATTATCCAATTGGTCGATAACATATGGTATTGTTGGTGGTGTTAAGAGACAAGCATGGCTTGTGTAATTTAACACTTGGCCAATGCAATAGAAAAATTAACATAGCCCATATCATGGAGTATGGTTAATATAGTAGGATAAATAGATGGTTGCTACAATATATTGAAGTGTTAGTCGATACCATATGATATATATGGTTTAGTTTAAAATTTTCCTTAGATAATATTATAGGGTATGGCTAATGTAATATAAAAATAAGCATGGTTAGTGTAGTTAGGTGTCTGGTTGATGCAATATAAAAATGACAAAAAAATTTAATTTTTCTCTGTTGCATTAATTTTGATCATTACTTTCAGACTTTTGGATCAAAATATAATTTTGATTCTTTATTTAATATTTTTATAGACACAAGAGACTATGGTGTAAAATAGATGCTAGTTGGCTACCATATATTTTGGAAAGATTGTTAATAGTAAATCTATCACAACTTGTGGATTTAAGCATAAACAAGATTATGTAGATGTGTTGAGTGTCGCTAAGGTTAGAGCTAATCACCATGATTTTTTAATGATGGGAGTGACTGACTAACGCATTTAGGTGGGTGGTGGATTTTAATGAAATTAATTACATGTTTTATATTATGGAATAACATATAAAATAATTAAGAGTAGAATAATAAAATCCACAACAATAATTGACAAAAGATTATAATACTTGATAATAATGATCGAGTCGCTTCAAGGGGGAAACTACCAAAATAATGCAATAAGATTATAATTCATAATATGATGATAAAAGACTAAAAAAACCCTCTTATATAAAGTCTAACTAGCCATGGTTAATCCCTAGGTTGACCATACTAAGAACATAAATAAATGCAATAAGGTAATATGAAATGTATGTAAGCCACAAGTTAACCACACATATCCCTAAACACACTATAAGTTAAGGGTGTAGCATGCCCCTCCCCTTAAAAATATTGCTCTCAATTTTGAATCAAATCTAGATGATGTTATAGGAAAGATTCAACCACCCATGTTACATATTCATGATTTAGACACTTCCACTTGATAAAATAATCCTTAAGATCTCCAATTCATAGTCTTTTTATACATGTGTGAATGACCTCTTCAAGTTCCAATATGACTTTGAATTATTCATTCAGTTTAGGAAATTTAGTTTGGGTAGAAAATATTTATTCAAGGACTTTATTTAGGTAAGATACACAAATATAGGATGTATGAGTGGATTGGGTAGTTACAACTTGTATGCCACTTTACCAATTTTTTTATAGGATCTAATAAGAGACATAATACTTTGGATAAATTTTGTTATCATTTTTCTATTATTTTCAAATATATCTAATTATATGGATGTCAATACACAAAGACCCAATCATTGATATAAAAATTCCTCTCACTATAGTGTTGATCAAGGTTATTGCTATAGACACTTCATTTTCATCACTTCTATGTCAAAATTACAAGTGGAATGACTTTCTATAATAACAAAAAAATATAGTAAAAAATTATCAATTAGGCCAATTATTTACATAATTACTAATTTAATTCAAGATTTTGATGGCACATCCTTGATCATGAAATTAATCATATTGTAGCATTTAACTTGAGATCAACATCCTCAATCAAATCAATAATTTAGAAGTGTTATTATAGGATAATTACATGAATTATTGATTGGTAAAAGAATATTGTAAAAGGACACTATTTTTATAATTAAGTATTGATCCTACTTAATTAGTCCAATATTATTCTAATGGAAAATTTAATTTATTTGGAAGCAATTATTTTATAAATGCACATATTTAATTATTACCTCACCTATAGTGGCATCATCATACCAAGTGTGCAAGTAGGAGATCTTACAAGTTATTACACCCCTCTTACAAAATCTTCCTCTTAAACCCCTATTACACACTCAAAGAGGGGTCATGATTTGCATATCTTACATTTATATGACATAATCCATCCCTTTTCTTCTACATTCCATCTCTCTCATTTATGAGAATGGAGGACTAATCTTGGGCCCTTGATCTTCATTTCAAGATGGACGGTCCACAATAATTTACCAACTTTATAAATGAAAGGGTATTCATACTCTCTCAACATGATAAATTATGTAGTGAATTTCTACCCAATATTAAGGCCATGACTCAAATAAGAACTAAACTTATTATGCAGAAATCATAATATATCTTCACATTTCTTTTCAAGACCTCAAGTATACAAGAGAAAATGTTGTCCACATGTGGAGTCAACATTTCCAAATATCTCTTATCTATAAGTCAATAATAATACTCTTTTAATTAGAAAAAAAAGTCTCTAAGGGAGATATAATGTGTTTTGTTTACTTTCTACTTGATTCATCTTGTGTTTGACCTTGCTCAATCCTAGGGATTAGATTTAGAGTGTCATTTTCATAGAATGATTTTGATGTTTTATTCACTAAAAATGAAATTGACTTATTTATATTATTTATCTATAAATGGCATGCATGTTAGGATGCTTATACACCCCACAAACTCTTCTAGGCCCTCTTCATTCATCTAATGGTAGGAATTAATCTAATAATTCACTTAATTCATCTATTTTTTCTCAAATATTTTCAAAACTTCATCCTAGGTGAAAACAATAGTTTTGATCTACCTATAAATGATTTAGCCCCTACAATTGGTAGTTTTTCCTTGAAAAATGGTGATTTCACCTTTTAGTTTCTCATTTTTTGTCATTTTATATGTTGTCATAATCATCAGTTTCACCTTGTCAAACGATGGTTTCACACTATAAAGAAGTGGTTTCACACATTAAATCAGTGAAAATGTACATAAAATTGACAAAAATACACCAAAATGATGGTTTCAAATATCAAATCAATGAAAAAACCAAAATGACAATTTTGTTCATCAAATTGGCAAAAGTACCACTGCTAAATGGTGGATTTGCCTTACAAAACTACCCAACTTTTGAAGGACCATTCAGTGTCATCCAAACTCTATTTTTTATGTTTTTTTTATATCACATGTTTTCTCATGATTTTTCATAATATTCCTTTAATTTATCTTCATGTTGCATATATTTTTCATAAAATAGAAAATATGAGGGTACTAATATATTTTCTTGTATGTTACCCATCAAAAAGAGCATATTAGCATTTAAACTTGTTTTGTAGAGGTGATTCTTGTCAAATACCACATTAAAACCTTATAATTTTTTTATTATAGGTACTTATACAAATAAGTGGATTTAGAACTTAAAACAAAGCATTCCCTCTTTCCAAACATTTCAATTTGGGTCTAAAATAGAAACACACTTTTAAATTTGGTTGTAAAAACTTGTTTATTTCTAAATCATTTCTTTTTCTCACTTGTTTCATTTAATTTTTTATTTTGTGCTTGTATGGTTCCTTCACACATATGCTTTCCCCTTGATAGGGTGACCCATACATGTGAAGGTCAACATTTACCTTTATCTCAAGAGATTTACCAAATATGCTCTTCAAATTTCCTTTGTGGGATTCTTATGAATCAAAATGGTGATACCTTTCCATTTTTATTTTTGACTACATGATTGGGGTGTCATTACCTTCTTTTGAGTATTTAGGGTTCAAAAAGTGGGATTTAATCCCCAAACATTTGTACTAGCCCCATACATCAGATGAAAGATATAAATTGATTCCATGTGTCATTAGGGCCTATAAAAATTCCCCATAAAGGGTTTCATGAAAGTAATGCATTAACTCTCAATGCTAATCCATTAAAAATCACCATTGATGAATCTAGGGTCTCTTCGATAGGGGATGTATCAATTGTGAGTAAATCAACACTTGAATCTCTTCTTCGATGAATTTTTTACCCTTTGGGGACCATCTAGTAAGCCAAGTAAAACTTTAAGTAATTCCAAAATCTGATAGCACTTCACTAAAATACAATGGGTGAAGTGGTATCAAAGGGGATAGACCCTCTCATGAATATCCCAATTTTATATTTCTTCATGAGTACCTCTTTTATTGTGAAACATTCACTAATGTAGGGGTGCAAAATTAATACTCCCTAAATATTTCCTATAATGTAAATTTTTTTGAGATAGGGTGGGTGTACACACCACCTTCACTAAATTTAATTAATTGGAATTATATTAAAACTTCTCCTATTAAAATAAATTATATCAAATAGTCAATGGATGTGATACACACCTACATTAGTTATTAAAATAGACTTATGATACTTTTATGTTGATGATTGATTTTATGTAAAAAACCTATTTATATTTAAAACCAAATTTAACAACAAATTAAGTCCAAATATAAATTCTAATATATATTCCATACACACCTACAAAAAGAGGCATTACTCTATCTGTATTCTAAGTCAAAAATCACTCTTTCTAGATATCATGTCAAGCCTTGTCCAAATATACACCCTCTTGTATAAATCAAGTCATTATGTTACTTATTTTGAACCAAAACTAATTCCAATTCAATTTCCAATTCCAAACCAATTCAAAACTAAGATCTAAAATCATGTCTAAACCATGTTGTTGTGCCATCCATTTTGAATCAACCTAATTCCAATCAAATTCCAAAATGCCTATTCCAAACCAATTCCAAAACCGAGGTCCAAATTATTGTCTAAACCATTCCTTTATACTATCCATTTTGTTTCAAACTGAATTTCAATTCCAATTCTAGTTCTAATTGCAAAAGTCAAAAGTTAAAGGTCAACTATTTCAATGTGAAGTCCAAAATCAAACACTTTTAAAATCCATAAATTGAACAATTACATTCTTTTATGGGATACAAATGTTTGAAAAAATTGATGTACTAAGATTTATAAACCATTTTGTAAATAATTTTGATTCACACACATTTTTTATTTGGATATTTATATGAACAAACTTTGATTTAACTATTCAACATTAGAATTTGCATTGATAGACGTAATTTACACATTAAATGTCTACCAAAGTCAAATTCAACTTCAAACTCCAAATCATGTCATCTTTGACCAAGGTCCCATCCAAACTAAAATTTAGTTAATTATAAACCATGTGCTATGCCAATCAAAGCCAAATTAGGTTTATATTGAACCACATACCAAACCCATTCCATACCATGCTAATCTAAGCCAAATATAGTTCATCTTGAACCGTGTGCCAAGCCTCATGATTATCTTGAATCACATAGGAAACCAATACAATTTCAAAGGTTCATCTTAAACCACATTATAATTATGATCCAATTCATCTTTAACCACATTCTAATTTGATTAGGTTTGTCTTAAACCAAATTCTAATTCTAATTCCAAATCAGGTAAACTTTGACCAAATTTAACTTTAAATCCATATATTAGAATAATGCCAAATCAGTTATATTTTGACCAATTCTAATTATTCTAAATTAATCACATGCCAATTTACATCACTTATTATCTTTCCATTCAATCTCCCACACCTATCGGTTAGGAACCACAAAGTCATAAAATCTATATTTTCTTCCATTCAAAATAAAATTTCAAATATGATTTGAGCTTGAAACATCAAATCAGTTTAACTAAATCAAACATCAATTTACAACATAGCTCAAAAATCATTTTGACTAATTATAATCTATGTTAATCCACCCTATTTGGGGAAATTCTAATAAAAATTATTCCACCTTGTTTATGGAAATCCATTCCAGTCAAGTTAATTTCACCATTTTTGGGGACAAGCAAATCCCAACCAATTAAATTGAATTAAGATCACCCTATTTGGGCCCCTCATTCCAATCTATACTAAGACCACCCTCATTGGGCCCATTTTAATCAACAACCAAAATTTCCCTCTTTGGTCCCCTTTCTAATTAATGGCCAAGATTTACCTCTTTTGGGACAATTTATTCCAATCCAATTCCCCCCTTATATGTATCCTTGATTTGTGGTATTCATATAAGGTTAGTCTAAGTCATGTCATCTCATAATCCCAAAATTATTCTAGCATGTCCATCTATACATCAAAATGTGACAAATCAACTCTTATAGCTTAGCCAAAACCTCTATCACTTTACATCTACTTTTGACATTTCATCTAGTAGTCCATAATCCAATCTAGTCTTACAAACACAACAAAGCCAATAGTCGAAACCTATTATTACAATACTCCTCTAAGGGACATTATCTATTTAATACTTAATTATTTCTAAGTATAATAAATAATCAATCGAGATATATCATGACCCTCCTTCCCAAGAATGTTTAGATACATACATTTCCAAAGTAAGATCAAGATAGTCAACCCATTATCAATATTTTTGTTAAATCACCCATATTTTTCCAAACCCAAACCTTAGTTGGTCCATCTATATTTGACACAAGACCCATCTTTTATGAGCTCATATTTTAAGAACCCATTATTAACCAACAATCTATCTTTTATCCATTACGAAACATTTAACATTTTAGAAAATTCCTTCATCCCAAATACTTCATTTCCAAGTGAAAGGTGAACAAGGTACTTGTGTAAAACATAATTCAGAATTAGGTTCCATTATATAACTAATATTAGAATCAAGTTCAATTATGGATCCAACATTAAATTTAGCATCAGAAGCAAAATCAATGTTAGTATTGATGTCAACTTGGATTGTACCCTAAAGGAGGTTTGTTCAAGGCCTCTTCACCCAATTGACACAATGACATATCTTTAATATTTTTGGTGACCTATGGCTAGAAATAACCTCTAGAGAGGGTTGGATCCCTGCTATAACACCTAGACTAACACTATACCTATTCAACTGCAAGGAAAATGGAGAAGAAAACAAACTAAAAAGAAAAACAAGGTGATGCACCAAAAGTTAATTTTATTAAAAAAGGATAAATTTTATTACATAAATTCAAACAATACTTTGATCATAATTATTTAAACATGGAGGTTATATCTAAGGCTTTGAATAAGAGGGTTAATCAAAAGGGTCTAGATGAAAACATCAATGAAGATAGTCCACATTTAACCTTTACAAAGATATTTGACACATACCATGTGACCTATAAGAGAGTGACCTTAATTGCATATATTTAAGAATGAACATGATATAATGTGATGAGATATAATGTCATCAATGACACTTATCAGCCATTTAGTCTAATATTACACTAAAATGTAATATGAAGAAGGTGGGAATTAGTTTAAATTCACTTAAAAATCATAGTAAAAGTAAATAATTGAGTAAAGTTTCCTCATACTCCAATTGAGAGAGATTTTACAAATCATCATAGGCCAATTTGAGATATATAGGAAGAGAACGTGGGAAAATTCCATAATCACCATCATCCATTAGTAATAATGTTTGTGAAAGTGATAAAATGGTATCATAACTCTCCCCATGTGTTGGCTTGGTGGCATATTGATCTTAATGATAAGGTGGCATAATTATTAAATGAGGAGTTAAAATGTTATCTTTTGAAGATGAAATTATAAAAAGGCTCCCTTAACACCTTGAATTTCATTATATTATAGCTATCTCCATAATTCATCATGCTCTTTCACCTTTTTACTATGTAGCAGCCCATGCTTTCCATTACAATTAACTCCCACTTACCTTTATGACATATAGTCATATTTTAAAACTCCAAACTATGTTACATATGTGTATCATTCCATTTAATGTTATTTAAATAACCTATTCAACTACTAAAAGGTTTCTATAAGAATCCTTGGTTGAAATCAGTTTCTGAGGACCTCTCTCTAGGATTTAGAGGGATGAAGACTAGTTTATAAATCTATGTGTCTCTTCATTATCTAAAATTTATGAGATTAACCTACATATTCCTTGGATAATCATTTAAGGATGAAATTGGATATTCTATATATATGATTTTGAGGTTCCCTTGTTCTTGACAACTTTGAAGAGACCTACAATTCCACTCTCTCAAAGTAAGGATGGACATAATCTTTCTTATAACCTAATAAGCATCTTAAAAACTATAATACCACTAAATACCATTTACATAAGTGTTATAAGGCCTTAGAACCCATACTTAGGCTCAAAAATGATCCTCAACTAGTTAGGGATACCTCAATCACTCAGACACCTGTAAGTAGGCCTAAAAATGCATCTTTTAGACTATTTTCTCCCCACATTTTTATCCACATGTGATAATATATTGATCTAATGGATAATTATGAGGAATAAAATTATAATTCATGTGTTTCCAATATATATTAATATCTTTTGGACCCATTAAAGCTTATTTTTCACCCATTGTGCTCTTAGAAGGGGGTTTAACAGGGTTTTGGGGTCATAGTTTATTAGGAATTGTTAATAGAGAAAAAATACTCATAGGATAGATAAATGACACAAAATGGGAGTAAATGGAAACTTTAAACATTCCACAAATTCATTTTCACTCATGCAAACTGTCCTTCTAGTTGTGGTCATAAAACCATACCTTCTTGAGTTCTCCACAAGGTGAAACGAGGTTATTTTAGTGATGTCCCTTCTTATTGGTCATTCATATTATACAGTCAATTTTGAGAACAATAAATTCCAAAAAAATTAATACTAGGGACCCATTTAACAATTTAAAACTCTATCTCATCCCATGTATTTCCTTAATGTACTTCCCATGTGAGGAATTAGACCTTCTCAGGTTTTTGGTTTTATATGTGTAGGAAGAGAGATTCTAAGAAAATAGGTCATATAATGGCTATTTTTAATTTAAAAAATGATACATTATTTTTTAAACATCTCTCATTATGTCTCCAAATAGTTTATAGAAGTTACTAGCTCCCTAACTAGCCCTAAAACTTGATTTGCCTATACGTAGGGTTTTTGAGCAACCCTACGACTTTGAGCTTAAAGGATTATTTTGAGGGATTTATTATCTTTATAGGGTTAAAAATTAATTTATTAACCTTATTTTTGAAACCTAATATATTATATATCCTTAATACCTTATGATTTGAAGCAAAATTATACCTTTTCTTGATAACTTGTAGGTAGCCCTGTTGGTTCTCCTTCTAGGCTTAATGCTCCACTAAATCTTGAGACTAATAGTCTTGTATAGTTCCTTATTCAACCTAGGTAAAAATTTCTCCCAAAATTTATTCAAATTTATCAACACCTCACATAACTCTCAGAGTACACATTTAATGAAAGATCTATCTCTTTTTTCTTAAGAATATTTAGGTAGGCTTGTAGGTATTTACTTTTGGCCTAACACTTACTTATCCTATCACATAATGAAATTACATATCTTTCATAAAATTTAAAGGTATTTTATGGAAATATTAAACCTATTTAACTATTTTAATACCATTTTAAACTCAATAATACACAAAAGTATCAAGAAACCCTTCTATTATGCCTATAATTTTGATAATTCATTAGCATTTTGACCCCTTGGCTATCTCTCTGTTTGTGACTTGGAAAACCTAATCTCAGATTTTAGTAAAGGTTTAAAATAAATATTAGGTATAATATATTGTATTAAATAATCTATTTACTCTTTCATTTAAAGTTATTTTGGTCCAAATGTTGACCTATAGGTCTAGAGACTTGTAGGTTAATAACACCTCTCTTGGCCAATCTCTAAAAGCATTACTCAAGGTTATCATCATGACTAGTACTTATAATATGGACTTGAGGATAGAGGATAATCATATTTATTCTCTTATAGGACACTTTTTTCAAATAATAGTTTCAAACCTCCCAAAATCCTAACTGTCACCTTGTATAGGTCTGCAACCTATCATTATATAGAGATTTTTACTTTCCTTTGATTGCACATGCTAAAATAGTGTTATGGAATGATGTGATAAGGATAATAGAGTTATAAATTATCTAAATTATTCATTCATTTCCATTAATGAGATACAAAATTCCCTTAAAATATTTAAAACCAAACTTGATGGGTTTGTGATCATCTTCCCACACCCCTAACTTCTTAATGATTGTTCATAAAGCTAAGGGGATTGAATAGAAAAATAATGCCACAAATTGGAAGGGAATTAGGGTCCCTTTATATACCTATTACATTAGACTCAAAATTTATCTCCTTAGTTAATTGATGCAAAACTATTGTCCATTCTAAGGCTACTAAGAAGACATAAGAAACTCGATGGAGAAATGGCAAAGGTTTTTGCCTTGTTTGAAAATTTATGATCATAAAACCTTTGTATAAGGACTAAAATGATGTGAAATATTTCCATAAATATTATTTTATATTTTACCTATCCTCAACTCTATAAAATTACATAAAAATCTCAAAACCTTACTTTTTCTCATGAAAATCTCTATTTTTGAAGATTTTGTTGCCTCTTTGGCTGATGTTGATAATCCTTAGTAATGAAAAAGCCTCTATATCTATATAAAACCATAAAAAAATCTATAAAACCAAGAAACCTAAATTTTTAGGCTTGAAATGGTATGATTTTAGGAATCTAGGCATGTTTGAGGAGAAGTAAAGCATGCCAAATGCAAGATAGTGTAAGAATATGCCATTTAATGAAATTTGACTCTCTTTGTACAAATTATAAGGATCATAGAAGTTATTTTTTGATGATATGTGACTTTTTAAAACATTTAAGAGGGATTTTTCTTCATCGGTGGCTTGGATACTTTAGTTGATGTGTCATTATAACTCATGTTCACCTTCCCATACACTTAGAGACATTACTTAACTGTATTTATGACCTTAAATCCTATTAGACCATTTTTGGCTTCATTTTTTCATTTGTAAATATCCATAAATAGACCTTAATAATGGATAAATAGACTTGATATAGAATATAAAACATATTTAGCTCATCTCATGATAGCAACTAATGACTTGAAGTCCTCTTTTGCAGAGAAAACTGATGTAATGGCCAAGTTTTGAATGATAGGGGTTGATATTTGGCTTGAAAGGCCATTTTATCAACATTTATGGTGACTCATAGGGGTTGCTTTCGTAAAAATCAAGAAGAACAATATCCGCAAGTACCTATTAGGCTATGGAGTCACCCATGCTTCGACTACAAACTTGATTTAGCCTTAAAAGCTAATTACAAGCTTCAAGAATAAGATAAGACAACTAAAAACCTTATTAAACACATAGAAAATAATAAATAAAACACAAAATATAAAAAAGTAACACACTATGCTAAAGGCACTTAGGAAAATCAAGGACTAATCTACTATATACAAGAGGTTTCTAGGTATGATCCACCTGTGTCAACATGAAAGCTTCTAATGTCTCCTTCATGTGGTAGAAAAAGGTGATGAGAATAAATATATTATTTGGGCATTGTCCTTATTCTACTATCTCTTTTCTTGACTACCAATGTCTTTGGCTTATGATTAAGTGGGTAAACAAAAATAAACATATCCCTTATGAATACAAACTCTTATTTAAGTTCAAAGCTTACCTAATGATGGTCTTTATCATTGAGAGAGCTTCCCAAGTTGATCACCTTTCAATTTGTAAAGGAAACTATAACCTTAGTCTCCAATGGTTCATTAAGATGCTATTTTTGGTTTTCTATGTCCCCTTAAGAAATGCCATCTTACTTATCCACTACTGTAAGCTTATCAAGCTCTTTAAGGAGATCTAAATACTGCATACAAGTTTTATCATGGTCTTCTAGAAGTTTAATGTGATTACCACCTTTTTGAGCATGTTATCTAACCTTTACAACCACTTCTTAAATGTACTCACTTGGAGATGCAGGCCTAAAAAGATTCTTAATTTCTTGAAGAAGCTCAAGGTATTGATTCCATTCCTTATTGAGTTCCTCTTCTTGATCATTGATAGGAGTTCCATTTTTATTAGCATTCTTATCTTCTTCTCTAGGAGTTACATACCTACCAAATACTTTAGATTTCTCCATGGAATTTTTGTAAAACTAAAAATATTCTCCCTTGATATCTATCTTTGGCCTACTAATAACCATGACCACTTCATCCAAACTTTACATCTTTCTCACTTTGGTGAGTGTTATCTTTTTGAAGATCTAAAAATTGATTAAGGAATTAGTAACCATTTTTTAGGACATCCAACAAGTCATCATCAAGTGTAATAGTCTTTTGGTATGGAATGTTATGAGTGCTTCCCTTTTTAGACTTAGTTAGATCATAATCTCCTTGTAAAAGAATACAACCCATATCTAGGACTTAAAAAAAATCTTGTAGATGTCCTCCATTTGCATTTGACCTAGTTAGATCATTTAACTCTAGGGAGGCTAGTATGATGGTGCTATCAACAAGGATAGGGAAAAAAACTAGAGTCCACACCTATTTGACTATAATTTTGGATCTCAAAATAGTCATTGGCCCATTCAAAAAATTCATTATGATCCTCCTCAAATATTATAAAAAACTCATGATAAATAGTGTCCCCTTCTTATTCTTATGCTTGAAAGCTAATGTCCAATTGATCAATGAGTTATTCTTGGAACACATGCTTCTTTTGGGTGATTTGTTCAACCTCAACATATTAATCCACCACACTAAGTGGTAGCTCTTCAAGTAATTTAGTGTCATCTTCCATAATCTCAACACTCTAATTATACTTATCTTGATCCATTATGTTTGAAAGCATATGGACTTCCTCAATTAAATAATGGTTGCTTTGAGTAGCCTCCTTTTCATCAAGACTATGTTTAAAAACTTGATCTTATTTATTTTTACCATCATCCTCAATGAAATAAGGGAGTTTATTTAGGATGTTTATCTTATCTTGGCCCGTAGAAACATTTTGGGGAATATCCAACTATACATTTACTGTAGCCATCACTTGAACATCTTCATGGTAAACTTCTTGAGGCACACATGCATATGCTACTGGACTTTTCTTGATATGAACTACGACTTCACTAATTTTTTGTTCTTTCAATTCTGGTTCTTCCACCTAAATGGCACAAAGATTAGGCATTTTTTAACCTAAGTACTTGGTCTAAGAAGGATTTCATGTGTCCACACCTTCATCACCTTCTCTTCACTTGTATGCTCCTCATCTACTCTCAATACAATGGTTCCTCCTTAAAAAAGGGAGATGATTGGAGGGAAAGAATGCTTAACTATTGGAGTAAGAACATAAGACATTATGGGTTGTTATTGAAAGAGTTTAAGGGTTGAAGGGGAATTATTCCATATTTGCATCCTAGAAACAATGAGCTCATCTAAGGGATCTTGAGGGAGAAGGAAATAATTTTGGGTTAAGGTGTGTTTGTTTTCTCCTTTCCACTTAGCAACCAACATACCAAATTTTGACATACATTCATCTTCAGGTGTGATTTCAACTTGAGGGGTGGGTGGAGTAATTTGAAAACTTAGGAAATTCTTAGGCTTGGTGATCACAACTTCTTTCTCTCTTTTCATATCTTGACATTCATGGGTAATTTTAGCTTGAAGAAGAGGTGAGGAGCTTTGAAATATTGATAATTTTCTTGGATTAGTATTTAAAACCTTACTCTCTCCTTGGTTTTAACTTGACATGGGAGGATTGGTCCAAACTTTTTGACATGGGGTATTAAGAGGCTCATAAGAATAATTTCATTGAGTTTGTTTCTCCTTCAAAGACAATAACTCATTGCCAACAATTTGAATTAAGCCTTTTATTTCATGTTGCTCATTAGAAGAACTAGGTGTAGCTTGAAAAGATTAGTCAGGCTAGTAGAATTGTACTTGTTGTCCTCCAATGGTATCCAACTCATTCTTAAGGTTCTAAGAAATATTCCTTATGTCTAAGAGTTCACTATAATGGTTATTTTGAGTGGGTGGTTGGGAAGGGAAGGAGGGATAGTACACCTAATAACAAGGTTATTCATATTAATATCTAGAGCCATATGGGGGAAAAATAGAATCATGGTAATACTAATATGGATCAATATAGGGCTTGTATGGGTCATGATACCAATGATAAGTAAGCTTAGAATATAAATTTACTCAATATCTAGCCATTAAAAATCATGAGACAAATAAAGAAAAAGAGAAACTATCAATAATTCCTTGAAATAGGTACTTGGTCTACTAGAACCATCTAATTTAACTCAGAGTCACCATTGGTGTTCATACAAACTGCCTCCAAAGGTTGGTATATTAGATAACATACCAAAAATTCTATATGGAATAAGTATATTATCTCATCAGTCATGCCAAAAATTGTAGTTAACATGGATTGTACCCTAGAAGAGGCTTATTCAAGAACTCTTCACCTAATTAACAAAATGGGATTTCTCTAAGGTTATGGGTGACCTATGGATAAAGAGAACCTATAGAGAGGGATATCTCCCTGGTACAAAACTTAGTTTAACATTAAACTTATTCAACTTCAAGGAATAGGGAGAAGAAATCAAACTGAAAACAAAAAAAAGGTGATGCACCAAAAGTAAAGTTTTATCCACAAGGATAAATCTCATTACACATATTCAAGTAGTCCTTCAAGAATAAGTATTTTAGTATGGAGGTTATATATAAGGTCTGGATTAAGAGGGTTGATCAAAGGGGTCTATAAGAAGACACTAGTGAAGATAATCCACATTTAACCTTTGTAAATTTATTTGACACACATCATATGACCTGCAAGAGAGTGACCTTGAGTGCATAGAGGTAATAATTAATAGGAAATAATGTAAGGATATATAATTTCATAACTAACACTTATAAACCATTCAATATAATATTACATTGATATTCAATATGAAAAATGTGGGAATTAGCTTGCATTCACTTTAAAATCATAGTACAAGTAAATGATTGAGTAGAGTTTCCTCATACTCCCTTTGAGAGAGATTTACAAAACATCCTAGGCCAATTTATAGAAGAATATGAGAGAGATAGAGGAAGATAATGTGGGAAAATTCCATAATCACCATCATCCATCAGTTACAATGTTTGTGAGAGTGATAAAATGGTCTCATAACTCTCACCATGCATTGGCTTGGTGGCACAATGATCTTAATGACAAGGTGGCCTAATTATTGAATGAGGAGTTACAATGTCATATTTTGAAGATGTAGTTAAGAGGTTCCCTTGATAGCTTGATATTCATTATATCATGTCTATCTCCATACTTCATCATGATCTTTCACGTTTTTACTATGTAGCAACCCATGCTTTCCATTGAATTCAAATCCCACTTGAATTTATGACACCTATTCCATATTTAAAAACCTAAAAAATTTGTTACAAATGTGTATCATGTCCCATAATGTTTTTCAAGAAACTATTCAGTTTCTACAAGGTTTCTATAAGGATCCTTGATTGAAATCAATTTATTAAGATCTCTCTTTACGCTTTAGAGGGATGAAAACTAATTCATCAAGCTATGTCTCTCATCACTACCTATAAATTATGATATTGACCTACATATGCCTTGGAGATACATTTAAGCATGATATTAGATTTTATACAGAGATTATTTTGAGGTTCTCTCATTCTTAACAACATGGAAGAGACTTGTAATTCCACTCTCTCAAAGAAAGGATGAACATAATCATTCTTAAAACCTAATTATAATTTTGAAACATATTTTAACACTATTAATAACCATGATTTGAGTTTTATAATACCTTGGAACCCATACTCAATCTCAAAAATGTTCCTCAATTGATTAGGGATACCTTAATCATTCAGACACTTGTAAGTAGGCTTGAAAATGCATCTTTTAGACCATTTTCTACACCCTTTTTCCTCAACACATGCCAATATCCCAATACAATGAATGATTATAAATTATTAAAATGTTATTTGTTTATTTTTAAGATAGGTTAGGATATTTTGGACTCATTAAATCTAATTTTCACCCATTGAGCTCTTAGAAGGGGTTTAGTAGGGTTTTAGGGTCCTAGTTTGTTAGGAATTGTTCATAGAGAATAAATCCTCATAGGATGGATAAATTACATGAAATTTGAGTATAGGGACCAATTTAACATTCCATAAATTAATTTTCCCTCTTGAAAAATCTCTTTCCATTTCTGAGCATAAAACCATACCTTCTCGAGTTCTCTATAAGGTGAAAAGAGGTTATTTTAGTGATCTCCCTTATTATTGATCAATCATAATTTATAGGTACTTTTGATAATAATAAATTCCAAAAAATTAAATAGTGGGGACCCATTTAACACCTTCAAGATATATCTCATCCCATGTCTTTCCTCCATATACTTTTCATGTGATGAATTAGACCTTTTTGGGCTTTTTGGGATAGTATATGCATATAGAGAGAGATTATAAGAAAATAGGTCATAAAATGGTTATTTTTAAATCTATAAATTAATAAATTATGTATTAAACATATCTCATTATTTATCACAATAATTTATAGAAGTTACTAGCTCCCTAATTAGCCCTAAAACTTGATTTGCCTATACTTAGGGGTTTAGAGCAATCGTGCAACTTTGACCCTAAAGGCTTATTTTAATGGATTTATTATATTTAAAGATTAAAAATTATTTTAGGAACATTATTTTAGACACCTAATATATTATAAAGCCTTTATACCCTATGATCAAAACCAAAATTATACCTTTTATTGACAACTTGTAGGCAGGCCTGTAGGTTCTCATTCTAGGCTTAATGCTCCACTAAATATTGAGAGTGATCTTATTGTATAGTTACTTATTTAAAATGGGTCAAATATTATCAATAATTTTATTAAAAATTATCCACACCTCACATAACTCTCAGATTTCACATTCAATGAGAGTTTTTCCCCTTTTTTCTTAAGAATATGTAGGCAAGCCTATAGGTATTTACTTTTGGCCTAACACTTACTTCTCCTATCACATGATGAAAATACATATATTTTGTGACTTTAAATGGTATATTATGTAAATATGAAACCTATTTCACTATTTTAAGAACATTTTTAATTCAAGAATACATAAAAGTACCAAGAAACCCTTCTATTATGCTTGTAATTTTCATAATTCATTAACATTTGATTGCTTGGCTATCTCTCTACTTGTGACATATAAAACGTAATATAAATTATTAGGAGAGGTTATAAATATATATTAGGTATAATATAGTGTCTTTATTAAACTATATACTCCATTTCAAGTTATTTTGGTCTAAATGTTGACCTACAAATCTATAGACCTGTAGGTTAATAAGACCTCTCTTGGCCAATCTCTAAAAAGCACTGCTCAAGGATTTCATCATGATTATTTCTTATAATATGGCCTAGAGGATAGAGGATAATAATATTTATGATCTTATAGGAAACTTTATGCAAATATTAGTCCAAAACCCACCAAAACACTAACTATAACCTTGTATAGGTCTACAACTTGCCATTATATAGAGATTTTTTGTTTTCCTTTGCTTGTACATGCCAAACTAGTGATAGGGAATGATATGAGAAGGACAATAGATTCATAATTAATCTCACATACTCATTAATTTCCACTAATTATATCCAAAATTCCCTTGAAACATTAAAAACCAAGACTACTAGGTTTTCCATCATATTTCTACACCCCTAACTTAATAATTGTTCATAAAGCTAAGGGGCTTGACCAAAAAAATAATGCCACAAATTAGAAAGGGATTAGAGTCCCCTCATATACCTAATATATTAGAATCCAAATTTATCTCTCCTCAATTAATTTATGTAAAACCATTGACCATTTTAAGGCTATCAAAAAGATGTAGGAAACTCGATCGAGAAATGGCTAAGGTTTTTGCCTTATTTGAACTTTTTTGAGCATGAATATTTTGTCTAAGGACTATAATTATGTGGAATCCTTCCATATATCTAATTTTATCTTATACCTATATGTATAATTTCTAAAAAATCTCAAACCCTTATTTTTACTATGAAAATCTCTATTTTTAAAGGTTTTATTAACCCTTTAGCTAATGTTGATAATCCTCAATCATTAATGAGCCTCCATAATTATAAAAAAAACCATGGAAAAATATCCAAAACCAAGAAACATTAATTTTTAAGCTTGAAATGGTATGGTTTTAATACTCTAAGCACATATGAGGAGTATGAAAGATAAGGGAAGAATATTCCATTTAATGCAATTTGACTCTCTTTGTACAAAATATAAGGATCATGGAAGTAATTATTTGATGTTATGTGGCCTTTTAAAACATTTAAGATGGATTTTTTTTCATAGGTAGATTGAATACTTCAAGTGATGTGTCATTATAAATCCTTTACACCTTCTCATATAATTAGAGACATCACTTGACTATATTTATGACCTTAAAGACTCATTAGACCCCTTTTGGATTCATTTTTTCATTTGAAAATATCCATAAATAAACCTTATAAGGGCTAATTAGACTTGATATTAACTCTAAAAAAATTTACCCTCATCTCATGATAACAACTAATGACCTTAAGTCCTCATTTGAGGAGAAAAGTGATGTAATGGCCAATTTTCAAATGATAGGGGTTGATATTTGGCATATGAGGCCAAATTATCAACAAGTATCAACATCAAATCTAAACCCCCTTAAGTCAGAATCAAATTAAAATCTAGAATATATTAGTGGATATTATGACATTGGATATACACTTTTATTAGATCCACTTGAGTCAGAAACAATTATAGAATCAACATACATTAATACCTATTCTGATATTAGTTACACAATTTTGGCAAATCCAATCAAAAGCATTTATGATCCTTCCATAGTTTTTTGAGATGTTTCCTTCAACATAAACACAAGTTATCCTCGTATCCTTTAAGAGAACTATGCCACCTTTTAACCTTACATTAACATTACACATTCCTTTAAAATTAACCATCCTATTCACTATATTTACATCCATACTTCCACAAATATTGATCAGGACCTTTAGAATCAATCACTTATAAATTTATTCCATGGTGACAACTCAATGGAATAATTTTTTGGGATCCAAGACAACATTCAATAAAAATGTCAATATCCTATTGAAACCTTGTTTAAGGTGCAAGGGGACAATTAAAGTCTAAGCTCAACATCTTCTAATGAAACCTTGTTTAAGGTGCAAGGGGACAATTAATGTCTAAACTCAACATCTTCTAATGAAACCTTATTTAAGGTGCTAGATGGTAATCCAAATACAAAATCAAAATCATTTAGTTAAACCTTACTTAAGTCTAAGGGAAATTCAAAGTTAATTATCAACATCTCTTAGTGAAATCTTATTCAAGGCACTATTAGACAATCTAAATTAGAATAATCAAGAAGGCTTTATTGGTGACAAACTCTTCAAGGTGCCAATATCTAAGCTAATTAATTCATCATTACTTTATGAAGATATTATTAAAGCCAATATCAACACAATTGATAATTCAAAGCATATTTAGATTGGAGCCACTCTCAGGACTAAATAATAGAAAAATTGTATGGCCTTATTGAGATAATTTATAGAGGTATTCAACCATGCCACAACTAAAAATATGTCAAATCTAAATAAAAAACAATGTGTGTCATTGAAAATCCGAATTTTAATTTGTATCCTAAGAATTATACATTCTATTGTGATCCTTTTATTCATTCAAGACCTATATTCCATTATCCAATCAAATCCTTATTCCAATGCATATCCTTCTTTACCCTTCTTGGCAGCATTTGTTTTTAGAGGCTGAAAAGACATCTTGTCTAGAGGGGAAAAAAATTGAAAACCAACAAAATAATAATAAAAATAGTGTGGTTCACATCCACAACAATATCCTAATAGAGCAACTATTGTAAGCAAGTATTAGTTAGACAATAAAGGGTTTGCATTATGCATATTGTAATCCTCCATTGAGTTAAGATGCTACAAATCAAAAAATCAATTAAACATACAAAATAATAAAAAGAGAAAGATAAATATTTTATCCAATGGTGAAAACCTTACACATGGAATCTTGGGAAAGTACCATGATGAAAACTAGGTTTTTAGTGTCATGCCTAAATAATTTGTTGTCTACAAGTACCTTGACACTTGGGGGCAACCTCATCTATATTGATAACCATTTAATTCAATCCTATTTATCCTAACCCATCATATTGTGACTATTAGTCTTCTCATAATTACCTTGTTATGAAAGTAGAAGCATATTAAGATCTATTTTGGAAATATTTTGGCATATTACCTACATGATACTTTGATGACTAGACACATTTGGTTCTTATGATTCTTGGATACTCCTAGTTTTTTCCTTATTTTAATCCATTATTATCCAACATTATCCATTATTACTTCATTCATTGTTATCCCCCATTATGTAGGTTTAACTATAATGACCTGAGGTCTATTTGGACTATGTAGGCAATGCTTGATTTTTATGGTCATCTCGATCACCCCTATTCCACACTCACTATTTTATGAGTATTTTAAGCCATGCTTTCACCATTTTTTGAGCATTTTAAGTCTATTAACTCACCATTTTGGGAAAATTACAATCCATGCTCTCACTATTTTGTGAGAATTCTAAGTCTATGTTGTTATTTCATGATGTGAAACTTATTGCATCTTTTAATCCTCTGTTGTGTTGAGATGCAAAAAAACCCAAAAACATTTCAAAGCATTATAAAATTCCTACAAAAATAAAAAATGATTTAAAATCTCTATGAGAGATATAAATCCATATAATCTTAAACATTTTAAAAGAGCTTAAAATCTCCATGAGAGATTTAAAACTATAAAATTCAAAAACATTCATCTTATCCTAAATCCACTCAATAATCCTTAACTCCAATAAAGTCCTAAAGAATTTTTGGGATGTATCCTTCCCAAATCCACCCTATTTAGGGAAAATTAGATCAATCAATAAAATCTTATAATTTTCACTCTATCTAGGGGAAATTAAAGTTTGAAGCTTAGTTTTGGGATATATTATCCCCATTATATTCCCTTTCATGTATCCTTGCTTGGGAAACTATACATTTATCATTTCATTGAGCCTTCACACATGGATTTCGACTTAGTTAAATAATAAGATGTTTTTTGTTACTTTTTATTTTAAATTATTTTTTTACGTGTTTGATTCTTTGTTTACTTTTGTAATTTTTGCCTTGAATCAATTAATTATGACAAGGTCATAATCATGGTGATTCCTATCATGCAGTTGTATTTGATTCCAATCATCAATTATATATTGGATTGAGGGTTAATATTTATGCACATTGTAGTATAGTCATCATTTTTTTTATATCATGGTGCATACCATCATGTGATACATAAAAATCAATTAATAGAGGTATAACATATAATGTAAAATAGAAAATCTCCTTATCTACTATTATAGACACAAAATTGAATCACATGGCTAATCTATATGATACTAATGATACATGTACAAATGAGCATATAAAAATACCATATCATTATCATCATCATCATCATCATCATCATCATCATCATCATCATCATCATCATCATCATCATCGTCATCATCATCATCATCATCATCATCATCTAATCCAACATTTCCATTTTTTCCCAATTTTTTGGAGTATTACATCGGCCTAAGGTCAATTTAGACTGTGTATGTAGCATTCAACTATGTTTAATTTTTGTGGTTAGCTCAACCACCATTATCTCATCATTATTCCATCATTATTCTATTATTCTAATCCTCTCTTTCATTACCATTAAGTAATATCATGTGCCTAGTTTTCTATGCATTTTTCATTATTTAAAAATTAATTATACCATCACACGTATGTTTGTGTTTTGCATATCATCTTTAATTTATGTACCAGGTTAAATCCTTGAGTTATTCTTACTTATCAATCAACAAACCATTTACACCGATCAATGATCAAATTTGTCCTAGTGGGGGAAACCATTTAGACTTGTGAATTTTTAAATTCACCATGCTATGAAAAATCATTTAATCAACCTCAAACCTCTCATACTAGAGTAAGTCATTAGTCAATTATTCTCCCATCTTTAGAGAATTTAAATTATTTAATATTTATTCTAATTCTAAACCTATATATATTACCCTATTTAGGGCAAGTCAAAGTGTGTCACTTATTTTGGTATGTATCTTTACCACTTCCCCCCACATTGGGGATAATTTAATTTTATTATTCTAAAAAAATAGATATTAAAGTGTGCAAACATTGGCTCATTTGAATTAATCACATCCATGGTGTAATCATCTAAGAGTGCTACTTGAGACTACATATCCCTAAATTACCCCTATACCTATCCTAGATCCTATTTTCACAATTATCTAGCCTTTGTATGGGCCACAAGCATCCCTAGTCAGGCTTAAATTAGTCCAAGACCCTCATTCTTTCATATTGGCCCTTTATGCTTAGTGTTATACCATTTGGACACTAGAACAATAATAGGGATAGTATCACCATATGGTGTTAGTGTCCCAATAATGGTGCTTATGTCATTTCCCTCTTTTTTTCACAAACAGATACCTTTTTAAATATAAAACCTCATAGAATCAACCTAGACTTATTTTAACACTTGCATAAGGATCAAAATGGTAAAAATATATGAATTTTATTTGTATAACTAGTAGATGGAAATCAGATGCAAAATACACATTCAAACTCTAAATAGGTTGTGCATAATTAAGGTTATCAATCCCGATTGTATACTAATTTTACATACTACCATCTACAACATTCCTAAGCTCATATTACCCAAATTTATAGTATTAATCACATTTAAAACACTCAATCCATATTTCATACTATCTTTAATTGAACTTACACTAGCACTTATGTGGGGATAACTACATCAGACTTGATTCCTCTTCAAAATATTAGTATGTAGGAAACTCTCATCACAACAAGGTGTTGAGTATGTTTAACCTACCATAGTAACAAACACACCTTTTATCTTGTATCAAATGGATGGACTAATAACATGGAGGATGATATTTTTCTCACAAATTTAGTCAAAATAGACAATATATAGGGTTTTAAAATTTGTGCACATATGAACAGACCTCATAAATCTAAACATGGGTACACCTAGAACCTTAGGATAGTCTTACACAGAGGATACTACCACCACATATATAATAATGGTGTTATTATATAATTAGTGTGATTCTATTCATGAGGTGTTATGACATTGTTATCTTATTTATGACACTTAAACCAATCTCTACTTTAGTTTCTAGCCTCTAGATCATCCATCTCAGTAATTTTTTAGCTACATTCTTATTTAAACTATTTATTACTATTTTTATAAAAGTCAAAGTTACTCAATTATATAACAAATAAGTGTCTAAATTTATTGAATATTATTACCCTAATTTATTATGATCAACTCTTTAATAAATATATTATTTATACTCAGTAAGTCTTAAAAGTTAAAACATTTGGTGAACCCAACTTACTTTAAACATTACTCAAAACCCTAACCCTAAATATTGCTAGTGTCTGTATCCTTATTTTCTATTTTAATTAGGTATTTTAAGTTTTTCATATTTCATACATTTTATTTTAGCATCCCTATTTCACTTTGTTTACTATATACCATCTAAAAAATATTTCTCTTCCATTAATAAGAAGTGATAGTCTAGATGGTAATACTATTGAGCATATTTAGATTACTTCTATTCAAGTGTATACCATGCATAAGGGACCAATTTTAACTCTCATAATTGATATTTCACACCTTAATTATGTGAATTTAAGTGATAATGTATCTAAAGATGAGAAAAATAATCAATATCAAGATGATACACAAGGTAGAAATTAGGACACTCTCCCTCTACTTAACAATGAAAACCTAATTATCAATAAGTATTAGATTCTATAGATCTTTAGAGATAGACTTTTGGGAACAACCCCTTGATCATGCACATATTTTAAAAATGCATAATGTAAATAAGGAATAAATCAAATAATGGTCAATCTTCTCTTCCCTCGAATAATAAAATTATTACACCTACATTAGGACCAACTCAACTAGCACAATAACCAATTATAACTCAACAAACTTTAGTGGAAGCTACACCTCTTATGGCTAGTCCCTCCACTCTAGATGTACAATACTTATGGAGGAGGTTCATACTCTACAAGATAAGGTGTTACATCTTGATCAAGGAGCCACTAGGCCATCACATGCCTTAGATTTTACACCTTTGTCACATCACATAACATTAACTCCTTTGACATATAGATTTATGGCACCTAAAATTAAATTATATGATTATAAGGGTGACCTAGAGAACAATCTTCAAGATTTTCATGTAGCATGTTTGAATTATGTTTCTAATAATTGGCTCCTCACTAATTTATTTTTATGTAGTCTAAAGGATTATGCCTTACCATGGTTTTATGATCTAATAAATTAGTCTATTATCACATTTAATCCATTAGTAGATAGGTTTTTATCACATTTATTAATAAACATCCATGATAAGATCTCATATGCTTAAGTTGCATGACTAAAACAAAAATCAAATGAGCCTATTTCAGAATACATCTTAAGTCATAAGACTATATTAGTCAAGTTGACTAGCCCCATGGTAGATAAAGAGCTTTAGGACATCCTCAAATAGAGTCTTCTATGAACATTACATGAAGCTATATTGTTTAATAAGTTTTCAATATTCACAAATTTATTCCACATAGTTAAAGAAAGAGAAGTCAAACTTCTATCTATGGGAAAACTACAATTTACAAGTAGATCATAATAAACTAATAAGAGTTATAGTAAGCCTAAATACAAGGTAAGGACCACTAAAAATAAGAGTGATCCAAAAACCATGGTTAACATAGCTTCAGCTCCATCTCCTCTCCTAGTTTTATCAGCTCTTCCATGTAGGGTTCTCACCAGCCTTCCAGAATCGCTAGAACATGTTTTACAACAACTCTTGGAATACAATGTCATATCTCCCTCTAATCAAAGAGTTTGATATGGCACAAACTCTTTTCAATAACTATGATTCCAATGTCTTTTGTGAATATCATAGGTCATCGAGCCATACAATAAATAGATACATCAACTTGAAACATAAGATATAAGATTTAATTGAGGCTAACATTATTGATATGGGCACACCCATAAAGAATCCCAAAGTTCAACAAACAGAAGGTAAGGCATTGAAAATATTCTTAGATCAATTTATAAAGTATATAATAAATGAGGTAGGGGCCACTTCAAGTGTTCACTACACATATCAATCACATCCACAACCAACATCATATCACACTACTTTAGAGGAGGCACACCCACTACACAATATCATTGGTGTGTACCACACTACTATTATAGATAACCCACTCATCACTCTATCAAATTAGGATATTATTGATGATGATTTAGATTTATATATATTCTTTGTATGAGCCTACATCGATCATCATCCTATTTAGAGTGTTATGGTTAACAATAGGTCAAGTATTAACATGTGAACTATCATACTTATATAATAATTGAGGTATTTAGAGTAGGATATAACTCTTACAAACATAGTTATTAGTGATTTTGTTGGCAATGTTTAGATCTCCATTAGGGTGATTGTACCTCCACTACAAATTGGACCAACACATGTGGCCACTAGATTCTTAATAGTACCTAGTGTAAGCATATCTAACATGTTATTGGGTAGGCCATGGATATATTAGTTATGAGACATCCCATCCATAGTGCATAGATGCCTAAAATATATACATCTAAATTAGGTGATCATAGTTGAGGGTTTTCCATATGAGTATCCTCTACCTATCCCATAGGTAGTTACATCATAGTTACTAGCTGCAACACAGTTATCAATTACAACACAGTTACTAGTTATAGCTCTGATCATAATTCCTATTAGTAAACCATAGAGTTTAGTGTATCCACTAGTGTAGGTGAGGTCTAATCCTAAAACATTTCCATGTATGCATACTCTCCCATAGATCCCATTATTAGAGAGACCCCTATATCATATATATGTTACATATTTTAGAGGGCCTCCCTATACTCAATTTATTTTGAAATTAGTGTTATTGAGTTCTGAGGGTTCTCAACATAGGGCACCTATTCCACCTATAACATTTTCTACTAGATGGGTCCCTAAAACCCCTAAAATTCATATGACACCATAGTCAGTGTCATAGATTCCTTGCATCACTCCAAAAGTAAGGCTAAATATAGATCACTTAGTGCATCATATTCTCAAAGCATATTCACCCTTTTATATAACACCCATGATCACAATTACTTTATTTGGAATAGGACACATTTATAGTGAGTCTCCCATGAGACTCATGTTCCTACATTCTTGTACATATTTTCCTTATGTCTTTCTCCTTGTATATATTTTCATTTTTATGTTTCTTATACATAGCTTATATGCATAAAATACAAAAACAATATTATATGTCAAAAACACAAAAAAATCAAATATTTAATTAGAAAACACAAAATTATAGATTGTATGCATTCCTATATTTACACTTCTTATATTTTCTAGACACTACATATGTTAGATATCTTAGTATAGTCAATTTTATCGTACATACATACATTAATTGTTCTTATCAAGTGCTTACAAATTTCTATAGGACTTAGGTCTACTACACCAATCTAGATTTTCTATTATCTACCCATTAGGGGCATATGCACTGATACACATATTCTTCATTTAACACATTCTCCCATTTAGGGTCACCTTATACATAATTTTGATTACCAGGTTATATATTTATATACTCCACATCATAACTTTAAGATTGTTATATCTTTATATTGATCATGTTACACTTACTCAAAATTTTCACTAGATATTACTACTTTAGACTTAACACAAGTACATCCTATCTATTACACGTATTTGTATTACATGTTCATGAATACTTTTATTTCTATATTTCTTAGTTTAGACTTGATTATATCTCTATGATTCTTATATTTAAGGGCATTTAAATATGCCATTAATCTTTAAAACTATGCCACTTCTATTAATAATATGTATGCTTTGAACATGTACCCATGTCCTTGTGTGTGCCTTCTTGACTATATATACAAAAATTTGAACATGTCCTTCCATGTGGATTTAAGCCAACTTACTTATTTCTTGTGTATGTGGATATTTGAACATGTCATTATATGTCTTATTTTCTCAAATTTAATGACATGTTACCATGACCCTTGTACTATGACCCCTTGTTCTACTTTTCATACCTCATGTGTGTTGTATGTATGCATTTTTATATATGTTATGGCCATGCCACTTGTCTCTTGATTGTTACACACTCTAATTTTATATGGCATGAGGCACCTCATGCATATACCCTCCCTGATTGGGTGTCTTTATGGACATCATGCCCCATCCCCTAGGTAGCTACTCATTTTTTACTTAGATTTGTTGTTACATATATTATTATATCTATCTCAACACCCTTGTGAATTCTAGACATGACATACATTACACATTGCAAACTTAGACTAATATTATCTTGCACTCTAATGTTATGTATGTAAATTATATTGGATTATTAGATAAATATCATATATGATACAACTTACACACATTTTTAAGAGATTTTTATTTTGAGGATAGTTCTTGGATAGGTACAACTCCCCTCAAAAGAGGGGGAATTCATAGGGGTTTGTCACAGAGATCAGGATATTAGAATGCACTTGCAATATAATTTTTAGCACACAAGATCATATTACATAAATCATAATTAGATTAAAAAATGTGGGAAAGAGTGACATAGATATCAGTTATAGTTGCAAAAAAATTAGTGCAATCAGACATTAGCACCCAAATTAGGACATTAGTGCCACATGGTGCTATTGTCCAAGATATGACACTACTATCCAGTGTACCTTAGGTGTTCAAAGAGTTAAAAATATGTATATTAGTCTCTTTTTAGTATAAATGACAAAAAATCAAGCATAATAATATAAGACCAAACACTCTTTCCTAAGAAGTAGGGAGAACATAACATAATAAACAAGATCACAAAATGGAGATAAAGACAATACACATTTCTTACCTCCTTTATCAAATTTTATGCTTACTTTTTGGCATAAGGATGTTCATGATTGGACTATGATGATTTAAGTATTCTATCAATTCTCTTCTATGGTGGTAGAATCTCTCCAATAGTCACTTAGGGCTTGGTGTGAAGCTTGGCATAAATTGGAGATTATAACACTACTCTTAAAGGCTTCAAGAAGGTATTCTAATAGAATAACCTTATACATAAAATATTGTTATAATATGGTGTGAGATCTTGTATGTATAGTTATAATAACTAAATATACCCCTAGGGAGGTTAGTTTAAATTCTAACTTGAGTTGAGTCTAAATTAACTTAGGTTTAGTCAGGGTAACCCTGGGTTGGGTCAAATCACTCATGAAATTTTGACACCTCAATTTTGGATATTTTTGAGGCATGACAAATAAATTTAGATATTTATGATATGTGACTCAAACTTTTGGAATATTTAAGAAATAATAAATCACTTTATTATTTCTTTTGACCTTTAACTTCATATTTGGCTAAAAAATTAATTTTTGGTAAATGAAATTTACTAATTTGATGTAGAATTTTTGTTTAGGAAAGTTAATTAATATTTTTAATGTAATTAATCTCAATTATTTAATTTTTAATTTTGGAAATTTTTTAAAATGTTCTTAATTAAATTTATTGATAGGTCAAAAGTGTCAAATTACTAGGTTATAATTTGACTAGGGTTAAAACTAAACTAGGTTTTGGTGCATACAGGATAATACACAAAATAAGCTAGCCTTGTCATGTTTTTAGGCAATAAAGTCACTTACACACATGAATTTGGTAAATTCAAGTGATTTCTAGGCTTATATTATGTCATTTTATAAAAATTAAACTGAATCCTAGTTTAGGCATGAAAGTGGCCAAAACTAAGTGTCGACATTTCCCCCTATTTAAGAAGGCATTATGAGATGCAAGCATGATAACATATTTTCAAAGAATGAAAAAGTTATTAATCTGAATGGTTCATACCCCAAAGGGTGATTTGTAAGCCCTTGATTCCCCCCCAAGGGAATGGTTGGTAAAATAGAGTCATCAAATGTTCCATTGAAATGAATAAACTGATCATGGCATTGGGGATGAGAATACTAAACTTCCCAAAGGTGGTTATAAACAATAATGGATATGAATTCAATGATTTAATCAAAAGTGGTTATAATCATTAACATAGGGTGTGCCACTGGTTTGCCCAAAGGTGGTTATAAGCAGCGGCATGGATAGTTTCCCTGGTAGGGTGATGGGATAGATAATGATTTTACCAAAGGAGGTTATAATCAATAATGAAACATGAAAATTTGATTTATCCAAATGTGCTTATAATTAGGAATGAAAAATGGGAAACAATAATTTACCCAAAGGTAGTTTTAATAAGCAATGAAAAAAGAAACATTGATTTGCCTAAAAGTAGTGATAATCGAGAATGGAAAATGGGAAAAAGTATTTTTCCCAAAGGTGGTTATAATTAGGAACAAAATGAGAAACATTAATTTTATAAAAGGTGGCTATAATCAGGAATGGAAAATGGGAAAGACTAATTTTCTCAAAGATATTTGTAATAAAAAATGTAAAATAAAACACTAATTTTTCCAAAGGCGGTTATAATCAGGAATGGAAAATAAAAAAACATTGATTTGACCAAAGGTGGTTATAATTAGGAATATAAGAATTTACCCTAGAAGGGTGGATGGAATGGGTAAAAATAATAATTTTCCTAAAGATTATTATAATCATTAATATGAGATGCAAAAAATAATGATTTTCCCATAGGAGGTTATAATCATTAAATTAATCATAAATAGAATGATTTACCCAAAGGTGGTTATAACCATTCACATGTTAACATAGAACGATTTAAAAAATGATTGTCCCAAAAAGGAAAGATATATATCATTAATTGATCAATAAATAATTTTCCTAAACGGGGTCAATTGACAAGGATGGCTTATGTGAAAAATCTATAAAATAAATTTATGATGAGATGGAAAAGGATAACAACACATTTTTAGCCTAAATGTGTCTGTTAAGATGCATGTTTGAATAAACATGAGATATAGATTGATAAATCATGTTGTTAAATGGGCCTTAGGGGAGGACCAAAAATTAGCCTAGTTACAATACAACCAAAAAATAAGATCTGGTTAGTTTCAGACTAGGACTCATGTTATAGGTGCCTTGGGTTGGTCTCTTTATCAGCCATGACCACCACCACTAGGACCACTAGGGCCACTAGGGCCTCCTCTAATTACAGGTTCCATGGACACATAGAGCTAGAGTTTATCATAGGGACCTTAGTATTTTGGCATTTTGACATAGTTTGGCATTATTTTTGGCATACGGCATTGTAACCATTGTATCATCATACTTATGTTATTTTAAGACACTATCATGATACATACATATATTTTCTTTATATGACATTTGATATACATTAACATTAATTTTTGGGTCCTTCAAGGTAGATGTACATGTATATGATATTCTTGATATATATATGATGGCATATTTGTTATTTTGATTATATCATGTTTATAATTGATTAACATGATGTATGTTTAACATTTTTAATGTTTATGCTTATGTATGTTTTATTCATTCATTGTTTATGCCTTTTTTATGATATGTGATATTGGTTATCATCTAATTATGTTCTATGATTTATATGGATGCTTATTTAGTGATGCACATCTGCATAAACACATAATATATCATGTATTTATCTTATTTATTACTCATGGATTCAGGCATTGTTTGGATACTTAGGTAGATTTTTATATATTAGAGATGTAATACCATTGAATTTATATAATAGATACCATGTGCACCCTTTTACTTTAGCTTTGGATATTATTCATGATAGTTATGTATGATTAAAATGACAATATATACCGTAAGCATGAAAAACTTAATTTAATATAATATAAAAAACTTAGGAATAAGATATGGATAATCAAATCCTAAGTGTAAATATAAAAAATAAATATATTATAAGACTAAATATAAAAATTCATAATCGAAGTATATGATATAATTAATCAAGACTGAAGTGTAAGTAAAATATAATAATCTTATGGTAAATGAGGAACAAAAGGAAAAATAAATAATAAAACAAATGAATAAAATAAACAAAAATATTTAAAAAAACAAATAAATAAAAATAAAGAGACAAACAAAACACAAACAAACAAAAATGATAATAAACTAATTAACTAATAAACAAATAAAATGAATAAATTAAACAAACTATACAAATAAATAATAAAACACCAATAAACAAAACAACAAAACACTAATAAAAATAAATAACGAAACACCAATGAAAATAAACAAAAAAAAACCAATAAAAAAACAAAACACTATGAAAACAAACAACTAAACAAACACAAACAAAAAAACTAAAAATACAAAGCAAAGTGTCATAAAATAAACTAATCTAAACACACAAAAACAAACAAATAAAACTAAATGACAATAATACACAAACAGTGGTGAATCACAATGTTAGTGTAAATAGAAAATAATTTGTTCATGTACATGTAATAGAGTTTTTACTCTTAGCAATAGGGTGACCCCTAATCTAGGTAGCAAAGGCATATGTAAAAAACATAGGAATAAAAGGAACAAGGTCACCCCTAGGTTATAGGGGAACAATGACACAAATGAGACAACAACATGGCCCCTAGTCTATAGGATACAATGACATAAATAGAAAAAAGAATTATCCCTAGGCTATAGGAGACAACAAAACAAAACAAAGAATGGGGGGGATAGAGGAAAAGCAAGGGGTAGTCGAATTGAATCCATATAAACTAGGCAAGTAGATGCTACCTACATAGTTCCATGGACACAAGTTATAATGTCAACTTTAGGCCAAATGTAGTTCTCCTAGGATATGGGATAGTAGAAAATCAATGATAAGAAAACGTAATGGACTTGTAGAGAAAAATAAGAATGATCTCATAAAATGGTGATTTCATGAGAAAATAGGAGATGACACTTCAAAATCATGAAAATGTTAGCAAAAATAAATTGTGCAAGTTCAAGAGTATGGTTTAGGATAAAACCACACTAAAATATAAGAGATGGGTATCCATAAATGAATTAAATTGGTAATGCATAGTATCTACTACATATAAGACTTGGAATGGGAATTATCTCACAAAATTATGAGATAAAGTACTCAAAAAATGGTGAGAGCATAATAAAATATAAGTGGTCATTAGTGTATCAAATTTGAAAACATAATGCTCACAACATCATCTCACAAAACAATGAGAGCATATGTCTAAGGCCAATAAGGAGGGGGAAACTAAATGACAAGTGGTTACTTATGAAATATTTATGGGTCCTAGAATCCTTAAAGAAAATAAGTGGTAGAAAAAGAAATGAAGGTGTGGCCAAGCTAACCCAAGATACCCCATGTATCCAAGTGTTGCCTACGTAGTCCATGCAAAACTCAAACTAATGTAGTTCTCCCTGAAATGGGAGGAAAAAAACCAAGGTGGTATAGAAATGAAACTGAATAGATAAAATGGCCCATCCCAATTTTTTTGATGTTTTTATATCTCAAATGGAAATTCTAAGCCAATTTTCATGATTTTGTGATTTTTAAGGTTTTCTATATCCTTATGAATATTTAGAGGTTTTCAAACTGTTTCAATTTTTTTTGGAATTTTCCAGGCATCTCAACTTGATTGAGAATTATGAGATACAAAATGATCCAATTTTTAAAACAATGAGAGTGTGGCTTAGGCTGTTCTCAAAATGTTGATAGTGTTCAAACTTAAATTGCTCACAAAATGATGAGATCATGGAAAAAGGGTGACTGAGATGGCCTTAATTTGAATCAAGCATTGGCTACATAGTCTCGTAAGACCTCAATTAATTATAGTTCCACCTATATAAAAGGAATATGACTAAGTACCAACAAGTTCTAGATTAAGTAAAATGTCAAGGAAAATGATAATAGTAATGGCAAGGAGATGTGATAATGCATGGTAAAGGTGTTATCCTTAATTTGTCCATAGGTAGTTATAATTAAATAATAATAAAAAGGGTTAGTGGTTCTAATTTTCCCATTGGTAATTATAATTAGTATCATAAGGTAGGAATGTAAAAATAAATGAAGTATGTAATTACCAAGATCACTATCATATTGTTTTCATGTAATACCATTCAAATGTGTAATTCTAAAATAACTACTACAACTAAATATTTCATCAACCACAGAATGTGCCTAAAGTAGAAATGAGTCAGAACTAAGGCCAAACAAGATATGTGGGCTTAGGTAAAAATAATTAACTAGTGAAGGGTTAAGGGTATGTTAGAATGGTAATGGGTATAGTAAAAATAATAATTATAATGTGGTATAACTTAGATGATCCTTGTAGACAATAATCTGAGTCCCTCAAGCATAAAAATGTTTAAGATGCATAATGTTCATTGGTTCATCAAGTCCATCTCCCTCTAGCATAGTGAGCCTATATGCTCCAAAACTATAGTTAGAAACAACTACATAGGGCCCTAACTAGTTAATTTCAAACTTTCTTTTTTTATTGGTTTCAACATTTACATTTTTTTAATTCTCTTTCAGGATAAGGTCACCAGTCTTGATTCATGATGCTTAATGCACCTATTATATTATACCTTTAGTCAGTTGTAATATGCCTAAAGATTATTCAATGTAACTAATCATTTTATATCAAGTAGGTATAGCTCTTATAGGTGATATACTCTATAGTCTTCATTATCGATGATGTGCTACAATGAAATTCAGAGATAAGGAAACTCAACCTCAATGGGAAGAATGTCCTCAATACCATAGATAAGTGAATAGGATGTAGCTCTTATTGGAGTACAAAAGGTGGTATGAGATGCCCATAGGGTGTTAAATATATGAAAGTGATAATTATGACCAACATTATTGATAAATATTTTTTAGAATGTTAACAATGGTTTCATTAGAAGCCTCAGCTTAGCCATTACCTTGCAGATAGAATGCGGTAGATAAATGTTGTTTGATGTGGTATTGATAACATTGTGATTTCACATCATTGATATTAAATCATCCACCATTGTCATATATAATTTTAGAGGGGATTCCATAATATCAGATGATATGGTTGAATATTAACTTGGAGATTTTCTTACCAGTGACATAAGTGAGGGGAATGGCATACACCCATTTATTAAAATACTTGGTAGAAGTCAAGATGAGTTTATGGCCATCTAAGAATGTTGAATTGATCTTTATGAGTTTGATTCCCCATATGGAGAATGTCTATGGTGTTATTAGTGGTTTTAGTGTCTTAGATGAAGCATGAATAATATTGGCATGCTTATGACAATTGACATACTTATTCACATATTAAAATTCATCTATTTCCATTGTTGGATAGTAATAACCAGTACACAATAAATTTTTGGCTAAGATTACCTTGCTAGTATGGGATATACATAATCCTTCATGGACTTCCATCAATGGTAGTCTAGAGTTTGCTAAAGGTAAACAACAAAGCAAATTTCCATCATAAATTATATGATACAAGGTCGATCTAAGTAGGGTATAGTGAGAGACTTTTTGGGTGAATGATTTTTGTAAGTGATAAATTAGGTACATATGTCTGAGTATTAGGGAGATGTGGGACTAGTAATGTCATAAATCATCTCAAAAACTAATTGTTCATGTTCTAGTGCTAAGATACATTCAACAAGAAATTGATAATCCCTCATTTTATCTATGATTAGGATCATGGATCCAATAGTGTCCATAACATCAACTATTTGGTTATTAACTTGAGGTATTCTTTTAAATTGGTAATATTTTGTTTGAGAATATCGACCATATTTTTATAGGGTATGAATTTGTCATCCTTGGTGTGGTACTAGTTTTTTTACTAATTAATGATTAACTAAGAATCACCATACACTAGTAAATGTTGAATGTTTCACTATACTACTTAATGAATCCCTAAAATGAGTGCTTTGTACTTGACCATGTTATTGGTACATGTAAATCCAATATAAAAGGACTTGGGAATGATATCACTTTATGGAAAATAAGTAATATTTTTGCCTCTAAACCATGATTTGTGAATTATCTATTAAAGAACATTTTCCACTGTTTGGCTTTAGCAGGTGCATCTACTTCTTCTACAGTCATAATGGCGTCATCTAGAAATCCAAATGTAAGAGGTTGAGTCTCTTGAAGAAGATCTTCAACAAACTAATCAGTAAGTACTTGTCCCTTAATTTATTTATGGCTAGCATATTCAATTTAAAACTCACTCAAAATCATGATCCATTTTGCCATACGGCCATATAGAGCTGATTTGGAAAGTAGAGACTTGAGTGGATCTACTTTGGTAATAACAATGATATTATTATTTAACAATGATATTTTTATTTAACAAATAATGATGCAATTTTTGGGATATGAAAACCATTATTAAACATGATTTTTCAATTGATGTATAGGTATGCTCATATGCAACCAATGTTTAGCTTAGATAATACATGACATGATCTTTTTTTTGTTCATTATGATGTGTCAAAAGTGCCCGTAGGGCATCCTTGGTTACTGGTAAGTAAATAAGTAATGGCTTTTTAGGCATTGGTGGAAACAAAAAAGGTGGATTGGAAAGATATTATTTAAGCTGATCAAAAAAATTTTAGCACTCTTAATTCTAAGAAAATGTAACAATTTTCTTCCACAAGTGCATAAATGGATGGAATTTGTTGGCTAATTGTGAGATGAAGCATTTGATAGATTGAATCTTGCCTTGTAACCTATAGATCTACTTTAAAGTAGATGGTGGTGGCATTTCTATAATTACACAAAATTTACTCAGTTTAAATTCAATGCACTTATGAAAGATAATGAAGCCTAATATTTTTCTATAAGTAATGCCAAATACATATTTATTTAGATTAATCCTAGCATTGTACTTACTAAATCTCTCAAAGATTTTTTATAGCATGACTAGATGATCAACATGAGTATTTAATTTACCTAAGATATAATTGACATAGTCATCATTAATGCCTTGCATCATGTTGTGTAAAATCACTATCATAGATCTTTGATAAGTGAATCTAGTATTATTAAGACTAAACAACATCACCTAATAATAAAACATTCCCCATAGAGTGTTGAACACTGTCTTGTGCCAGTCTTCTAGTGCTATTCTGATCTAACCATAACATGAAAAATCATTCATTATAGAGAGAATTTCATAGCTAGTTATTGAGTTGACTATCATGTTAATGTTAGGCAAAGGAAATTCATCTTTTGGGTAGGATTTATTGATATGTATAAAATCAATTCAAATTTTGATACCTTCTAGTTTCTTTATTACTAGAACAATGTTTGAAATCCACTCTGAGTAGTCAATTGGCCTAATGCATTTTATATCTAAGAGTTTTTCTAATTATTTCTTGACTAGAACAATAATATGAGGATGTATCTTTTGTAAATTTTATTTAATAGTCTTGGCATTAGGATATATAATGAGATGGTGTACAACCAAGGTGGGGTCTAAACTTGACATGTTTGAATAAGCCCATGAAAATATGTTAATAAATTCCCTCAAAAGGGTTATAAAATATTCACATTACTCCTTAGCGAGGGATACACCTAGTTCAATCCAATTTTTGGGTCCTCTATAGTCTTAATGTTCACCTCTAAAGTGTCATTCAAAAGAAGTGTAGAACTATCATCTAAAATAGTCAACAAGGAGTTAAACTAATTGATAATGGAAAATTACTCTAAATAGACTAGATTGTCTAATTATCCTAAGCACGATGAATTAGAATCTCCTATTATTGGAATTATCCATGAAAAAATACCTTAGGGCACTCTTGAATAATTAGTACAAAAGCTTTCCACTCTTCAATACTAAAATATAATCTATAAATAGTCTGTGGGTTATAGGTCTCTTATGTTTCATTGGAAAAGGGGTTAACATCCCCATCTAATGGCACCAAAAACTATTTTTCACCAAAAGACTTACCTTTCTCTTTACTTTTTCCCTAGTCAAAAAGTGACTCAAATAGGTTTTCACTATCAAACCTCAATGTTTGATTTTCTTTTTATTTTTATCTAGTGAAGTTCACATGCTCTCTGAAGTAGGAAATAAGATCTAATCTAATAGCAAATATCTACTTGTCATATCTAAGAGAAATGTGACTCCTCAATCCCAAAAATTCATGTATAACATCATCATTTTCAAACTCATCTAATGGCATTGTTGACTCTTGTTGGTCTCGGTCTATCAATTATGGATGGTAAAGGTTTAAAAGTGAAGGTTGATAAATAGGTATAATGGTGCAAATGAAATGGGGGTTAAAATTTTTTATAGTGGTAAGGTCATCATAAATGCTATAATCAAACCCTATGTCACTACCAACATCTTTGTCACTAGTCAGTGTTGGAACATGAATAAGGTATGCAGGGTCACCCCCATATAATTTATATCTAATACCATGGGTTCCCTCATACTTGATCATTGAGATTGTTTCAATCATGCCTTGTTGATTTAGCCCCATGCCTTTGCCTTCATAATCTAAGTTCTCCATAATATGGTTGGGAATAGGATACATTTAACTTTGGTAAAAGTCATCTAACTCATTAGTGTAAAACCATGAATCATCTTCAGCCAATGGGTCCTATTATAGGCTAGAGGCTAATTTTAAAATAAAGGGCTTATTCAACTAAGATTTTCCTTTGGTTTACACTCTATATGAGTAGTTTTGGTCTTAGGTCTCCCATAAGCTTTAGGATTTTTATGAAATTTGGTAATATGGAATGCATTATGGGTACTATATTTTCTAAGACCTTTGTTAATTATATAGAAGTGGTTTGAAATTTTTGGTAGAGGCATGGCTAAGCTAAAGGCTAAGTTATTTGGGTCAATGTAATTAGCCTCTAGGCTTGATTCAATGGATTTTCATTTTTTGGCTCCTTTTATATCTGATTTAGGCATAAGATTCATGACAAATTGGTAATTAGAGTTTTTATATTCAGCCTCAAGGTGTTTACAATACTGGTATGGCTGAAGATCAACTGGTATAGTCACTTCCATTACTAAATGTGGAAATTTTATACATTAATGCAATGTGGAAGGTATAGCCATAATTTTATGGATCTAGAGTTAGCCCAATATTTGTTGTAAGATAGTTCTAGGTCAAAAATATGGCATAAAATATCATGGGTTAAAGGCCCAATGCCCATTGGTAAGGTAATAGTACCTTGATATTCCCATTATTTATTATCATATGCTTTGATAATGATAGTATCAAGATACAAGTTAACTATTGTATACCCAAGAAGTTTGATTAACTTTAGAGACACAATGTTGAGACCTGAACCATTATCTATAAGAACAAATTTTGTTAGTGTAAGTTTTTATTTTTTCCCTATTTTTTAATTAGGGAATATTATATATTTGTGCATACATGGAGTTTTCCTACATTCGTGAGATAGGCTAGCTTATGTGGAGATGTGTGTCATAGATATGTCATATGTGTCATAAGTAACTCCTTTGACTGGCTATTTCAGGTATGGGAGTTACTTCTCTATTTTTAGCACCTTGTCACCACTTTTTGTGGAGGAGTTACAGTCTATTCTTGGGGTGCTTTGACCACCATTTGTGGAGGAGTTACTTACTAGCTCTCCTATATGTATTCTTCATTATGGCCATCTCATGTTAATGGAATATTGGATTTTTTCCAAATTGTCTATGCAATTGTCTCTTATTTGATTTTATTTACTTTAGCATTTTGTGGTATTCACTTTCTTCGTCCCGTGCAACCACGACTCGTGCATCCTCATTATTTAGACCTTGGTGAATCCTTTGATATGGTATCATAGCCACCTCGATAACTGGTTGTCTATTTTGCTATTGCTTTCATTAAAATCTAGAGCTTTGTTAAGGCATTTTTTTAGTGAAATTTGAAAATTTCTGAGAGATATTGCTAGTTCTCTATGCTCTTGTTCCATCCATGGCTTGTTTGGTCTCTCCATATACATGTAGGAGAGATTTTGCAAGATCCAATAATCTTGTTTCTATCAATCAGCTTGCATATTTTGTGTTTTAATTAGAATTACAGGTTATGACATGCCTTTGCAATCTCTTGGTAGCTGATTCTACCTTTGCATGCCAATTTTTGGCTGCCAGGGTCATTTTTTCTAGCTAAAGGCATCTATTTTACACTAAATCTACATCTTTTGTACATCAAGAAGAAAAATGCCTTTTGGGTTTTGTTCACAGCTTAGAAAAACCATCTAGGTATCTTTCAAGTTTTGCATACATTTTGTATACTTTGCCAAAATGTGCTCAAAAAGCTACAACAGGACCCCTCTCCATTGACAATTGCAATTTTGAAGGTAGTTTTTAAGTGCTCCATTCTTGCTCATACGGACTCCTTTTCCCACGAAATGTTTTTTGATTTTGGCTATTTTTTCATGCTCTATGCACTAGTGTAGACGTTTTTTGATTTTGACTCTAAGATTTTTTAGAAATAACAGATTTTCTATTGTGACATTGCATAGTTCTCATTTTGGGAACTTTGGAGGATCATAACTTTCACATAAGACCTCATATCAAGATGATTCTTTTTTGGAAGTGCGTGATTTTTTGAGTAGTTCACAGTGGTGCTATTTATTTCTATGGATATTATGCCAATGTTGTATTTTCAGCATATGCTCTTCATGAGGGTTTTGTAATGCATTCAAATCAAGACCACTTAGTATTTATTGCTAGTAGCTTGGATTTGGGTGCCATTTTTTAAAAAAATATTTGTATTTCTATTCTCCATAGCATAGGCTTGTTATTTATTAAAAATGCACTAGTTTATAAGGTGCCTAAAATTTGGGTCTCTCGGGACATTTTCGGCTAAGTCTGACGTCTTGTTTGCTTAAAAGTATTGCACTGATTGCTCTAAGATGCATTCTCAGTTGAGTCTGACATATTATGAGTGTGCACTTGCATATTTGGGGGGGTCAACATTTTAGAGGGGGTGTGATTGCTTTTCAACACTTGCAATCTTTGCTTTCATTCTCCTTCCTACATAATGTCACAACTTGCAATCAACACAACTTCACCTAAATTCAGCTTAAAATGGATTCTTTTCAACTTAAACCCCTAACACCCTTCAACTATCATGAATGGAAGGTTAAAATGTCAATAATTCTTAGAAGCAAAGGGTTGTATAGGATCACCATGGGTACTGAAGTAAAACCCAGCATTGATGCTTAAAAGGTCAAGTGGTACAACTGTAGTGATGAAGACTATGGATTACTGAGCTTGTCCATGTCTCTAAAACTTCTCTTCTATTTATAAACCTCTAAGACTCCCAAAGACATATGGGACACCCTAGAAACCTTATTTGAGAAGCTTGATGAGATGAGAGGTCATGAGCTCGAAAATGAACTCATAAGTCTAAGTCCTAGCAACTTTGACACCCTATAAGACTTCTTCACTAAGTTTAAGGCCCTTAAATTGCAATTGAAAGAATTCAAGATAGAGAAGAAATATGATCAACTCATCATTTCTTTTCTCATAAAGTTAGGTCCAAGCTATTCAGTCTTTGTCTCCACTTTTCATGCCACAAAAAGTGCCCTTGGCACTACATGGAAAATGCCTTCTTTGGATTCATTCATTGCTGACTTGACTAGGGAGCAAGATAAGCTAATTCAAATGGGCACAATAAAGTCTACTTAACCCCCAGCTTTGATAGCTAGAAATGGTAAGGATAAGACTTCAATAAAGGAGAAGAAAAAGAACAAGGACCAGGAGAAGAAGAAAGAAAATAATAATCCTGCCAAAAACAACACTAAGTTTTCCTCTTCCAATGCTAAACCTAAGAAGGAGAAGGTTAAGTGTGCCTACTGTAAAAAGATAGGGCATGATGAACACAAATTCATGAAGAAATAAATAGATCACCTAACTCATCTTTTAGAGAAGCACAACATAGGTGTTCCTGAGTCCATCAAGTAGAATTCATCTACCCAAGATTCTACTAAGGCAAAAGGCAAGGGTAAGGAGAAAGAAAAGGGCAAGGACCTTATAACTATATTAGCTTCTACATCTTCATGGGTCATTAACTTGGGTGCTTCTCACCACATGGGCTCTTCCCTAGTTGAGTTTTTATCTTTAGAGCCTTGTAGCATGACTTCGATTAGTTTGGGTGATGACACATCAGTTTCTATTGCAGGGAGAGGGTCAATTGAAATGGAAGGAGGAACATTCAATAATGTTTCAAGTGTTCTTTCTCTTTCAACCAATCTCTTATCAGTGTACCAAATCACTCACATTGGTCAGGGCATAAGAGTTGAGTTTTCACCATATTCAATGGCTATCAGGGAATTGCATAGTGATACTACAGTGGCAGTGGGTAGGGTAGATCACCAAGCAAGGTTAGACACCTCACATTTTGCACCTAATTCTTCTCTAACAACATTGCTGACTCATTCAAATGAAGTTATCAAATTATGGCATGAGCGGTTTGGCCACCTTAACTACCGCTACCTTAAACAACTTTACAAAAATGACATGGTCATTGGCTTGCCTCGTGTCCAATTCTCAAAAGGGCTTTACGAGGGGTGCTCCCTTGGGAAGCATTCCAAAGCAAAATTTGACAAAGGCAAAGCTTAGATGGCTTCACAACCTTTGGAGTTAGTCCACAATGATGTATCAGGACCCTTTCCCAAACCATCTTTCACAAGGGCCAAGTACATCCTCACTTTCATTGATGATTTCTTTAGGTACACTTTGATATATTTTATCAAACAAAAGTCTAAAGTGTTTGAAAATTTTCTAGACTTCAAGGCTCTTGTTGAGAAATAGACTGAGGAATCCATCAAGGTTCTTCAAACTGATAATGGAGGGGAGTATGTTAGCAACAGGTTTGAGCAATTTTTCACCATAGAGGGGATTGATTTGCAGTGCATAGTCACTTACAATCCTTCACAGAATGGGGTTGTAGAATGCAAAAATAGGTTCTTGAAAGAGATGGGTAGCTGTATGATTCACTCCAAATCCTTAGCACCACAGTACTAGGCCAAATCCATCAATTGTGCTTGCTACATTCAAAATAGGGTTCCTCACAAAGCTTTAAAAGGGATAACACCCTTTAAAGCTTGGCATAAAAGGAAACCTGATGTTAAGGACCTTAGGGTTTTCAAATCCCCAGCCATGGCCCGCATAGTAAAGAAGAAATGCAAAGCTATGGAACATCAGTCCAAACCTTGCATCTTTATAGGATATCTAGATGGTATTAAGGGGTATCACCTTCTAGATCTGACCACTCATGAGTTTTTCATTGAGAGAAGTGTCCACTTTCAAGAGAGTCCTAGAGACTCAACACTTGGCACTTCTTCTCTCTCATTAGATCTACTTCTTCATGATGATTCCTCATATTCATATCAGTCATAGCAAGTTCCTGAGCCAGAGACATCTTCTTCTTCTTTGAGTTTAGACAATGAGGATAGTGATGCAGAGTCATCCACCTCTAGTCAGTCAAAGGATGAGGAGTTAGCACCTGACTCACCCACTTCTAGGCCACTTTGGACCAGACAGACACTTGAGAGTGCTGACACTTGGGCAGGAGATCTTGCAGATGACAGATGTACTAGGGGGATTTTTAGAGAGATCCACATGCCTTCTTTGCTTCAATTTGGGATCCATAGACTTTTCAAGAGGCATTGGGGGTACTTGAGTGGGATAGTGATATGGAGGAATAATATTCTTCCTTAATCAAAAATCACACTTAGGATTTGACTTCACTTCCTAAGGGAATGAAGATGTTTGATGTAGGTGGATATATCAGACCAAGTTTGTAGTAGATGGGTCAGTTGATAAGTACAAGGTGCGATTGGTTGCCAAGGGTTTCTCACAAGTGGTAGGCATTGACTACTCAGAGACCTTTGCACCTGTTGCAAAGATGACTTCTATCTAACTCACTTTAGCTATTGCCACAACACATGGTTGAGATGTACACCAGATGGATGTGAAGAGTGCCTTTATTCATGAAGACCTAGAGGAGGAGATCTACATGGAACATCCACCAAGATTTGTTCAAGATTATTCCTTAGTATGCAAACTTAGGAAATCTATCTATGGCCTCAAATAGGCCCCTTAGGCATGGTACGCCAAGATGGATTCCTTCCTTTTCATATTGGGTTTCACTAGGTGCCATTCTGATCCTAATGTCTACTTTTTGTGGTAAGATGACTCGCTCTTGATTCTATTTCTTTATGTTGATGACCTTTTGATCACTGAGAGTTCTTTATCAGCTATTGTAGTGGTGAAGGCATCTCTCCAGGATAGATTTGACATGACAGACTTGGGTTTGTTGCACTACTTCTTTAGCATCAAGATCTCATAGTGAGATTTAGGGATTTCTCTTACACAGCCTAAGTATGCTCTTGATTTATTGGCTTGATTTCACATGGCTGATTGCAAGCCATCTCCGAATCCCTTTATTTTAGGAGTCAAGCTTGAGGCTAACTATTCTTCACCATTGGTTGATGCCACTCGATATCAAAAACTTGTTGGTAGTCTCATCTACTTGACTCACACTAGGCCTGACATATCATATACAGTGGGACTTGTCTCCAAATTTATGCAGGAACATCATGAGATTTATTAGAAAGTAGCTAAGAGGATCTTGCATTACATATAGGGTTCACATAGATACGAGATTCATTACAAATTTGGCATAGAGGTTGACTTGGTTGGATATACAGATTTAGACTAGGCTGGTGATTCACAGACTCACAAGTCCACTTCTAGTTACAGTTTCTCTCTAGGTTCTGGTCCTATCAGTTGGTCTAGCAAGAAGCAAAATGCTATTGCTATGTCATCCATAGAGGCAAAGTATAAGGGAGATATTAATGCAGATATTGAGGTTATTTGGCTTCAGGGGATTCTTTATGAGTTTGGCATTCTTATCAGGTAGCCCACCATCATTTATTATGACAACTAGAGTACCATTCATATTTGTAGGAATCTGGTTCAGCACTAGTGGACCAAGCACATAGATATTCACATGCATTTCATTCAGGAGCTTATTCATAGTCAAGTCATTGACTTAATATTTTACCAGTCTTCAGAGTAGGTTGCAAACATATTCATCAAACCTTTCACTGAGTGTAATTTCATTCATCTATGAGCTCTTCTTGGGGTGCGGTCCACATCTGCAGCAGCATCATCTTCAAGGGGGTCCCACTTGCCTCTTATTTTCTTTTATGTCTCTCTTTTGGGGGGGGGAGTTTTTTCCTACGAGTTTTCTCCTTCTCTTTATCTTATGGGAAATTGCATTTGTACATGGGTACCTCATCAGGCCTAGTTGCTGGGACCCATTTTATATTTCCACACTGCCCACCTAAGCTATGCTTATGGGGGGTGTTAGTGTAGGTTTTTATTTTTTCCCTATTATTTAATTAGGGAATATTATATATTTGTGCATACATGGAGTTTTCCTACATTCATGGGATAGGCTAGCTTATGTGGAGATGTGTGTCAGAGATGTGTCATAGGTGTCATTATAATGTCATAAGTAACTCCTTTGATCGGCTATTCTGGGTATGGGAGTTACTTCTCTATTCTTAGCACCTTGTCACCACCTTTTGTGGAGGTGTTACAGTCTATTCTTGGGGTGCTTTGACCACCATTTGTGGAGGAGTTACTTACTAGCTCTCCTATATGCATTCTTCATTATGGCCATCTCATGTTAAAGGAATATTGGCTTTTCTCCAAATTGTCTTGCAATTGTCTCTTGTTTGATTTCATTTACTTTAGCATTTTGTGGAATTCACTTGCTTCATCCCATGCAACCACGACTTGTGCATCTTCATTATTTGGACCTTGGCGAATCCTCCAATAAATTTAACTCTATTATTAATTATACCAACCTCAATGTATAATTAGTTATTATGCAAAGGACCTAGGGAGGACATGCCACTTTGGTCAAAGGTGAGATGTTGGCTAGGGGCTACGTGTCCTACCATGGCTTAGAATTTATCTAGAGTGATGTCATCTAGCACAAGGGATTAGTTCAAGTACTCATTTTGGATGTCTTTATGGAGGGTAGATGTATGCAATAAATCCATGATGGATAGGTGTGTAGGTTTCCTATTTAGTTATTCCATAATATAATAGGTCTTCCTCAATTTTTTCAATTAGTTTATTTATGATAGGCATAGTATTATTTGGTTGTAGTCATTTCATAGTGACTTTGACTCATCGAGTTATGATTGTGAAATATCTATCTAATTATTGGATTTCATAGTTGGTTGGATAGGTAATGAGGCTTAGAATGATTATTCTTGGATGGTATGAATCTTGGTTATCAACACAATCTATACAAGAATCACTGACATAATGTTGCTAGTAGGCATTAGTTAAAAAATAAGTATTGTTAGGTGAAGGTCTATGTCTATTTATAGTTGGTCTAAATTTAATGGTGATAGTGGAAACATGACCACCTAAAACATGTCCTAAATCATTATTATAGGTATACACAATAACATGATGACCTCCTTGATTGGTTTGGTTATTTTTCCCTTGGTTCTAACCATTTTACTAATGTTATTGTGGTTGGCATTATTGTTACTAATTTTTCAATGGATTTCTTTGCCATTATTATTGTTTTTGTTGGTATTTCTATTGGTTATTATTATGTTAGGGAAAAATATCTTGGTAGATACCTAAGTTATGATTTTTTTTAGGAACACTCTTTCCATCTCTCTATTTTCTATCATATTCTTCATCAAATGCCTAAGTTGGATACACCATCTTATGGAAAGTCCTCTAACACTATGGTACTCATAAAATTATTATTATTTATACCAATCAAGAAAATGAATCACTTCAATAAATGGATTTGGTATCAACCAACTAATCATATTTATTTTAACCAATCTTTAGAACATAAATTCAATATGCTCATCAAGGTTATTGAATGGTCTGGAAATGGGAGGTCTTCACCTTGGAGGAGGGGCTGGTAATTAGTTTTGATTTTATGGTGAATGGTCTTTTAAAGGTCTTGGTTGACTATATGGAAGAGGTGGTTTCTAAGTTGGTAGAGGTAAATGGATAGCTAGTGTTTGCACTATCTAAACATAGAAGGATTCAATAACCCTATTGTTAGCAACATTCTTATTGCAATTGTAGGGTTTAGGTCTCTCATTATTATTGGATTGAGGTGACACTAAAGTTGGTATTTTACTTGTATTTTGATTATGGTTCTATCCATGATTCTAATTTTAGTTTTGATTAGAAGATGATAGCTTGATTATCCCTTATTGACAAGGAATTTTTCAATTGATATTCATTTATCTATAACCTCTTTAAATGTATGAGCACATGACAACTGAAGATGGTATGATATCTCAATGTGTAGGCTCCTAGTAAATATTATAGTGAATTATTTATTTGGAATATTATGAGTAAAATATATTTCTAGTGATCTCCAACATTACAAGTATGAAGTGAAGCTTTCAACAATATTATATTTATCTTGGCCTAAATCCATAATAGTAATATCATGATTAATATTATATGAAAAGTATTTTAATTTTTTTTTTAAAAAAGATCATCAAAGTTAGGTACATATTTATTTGGTAATTTCAATAGAAATTCCAAGGCTTGTCCATCTAGACTCTTTGTAAAGAGTAGAATCAAATATATGTCTCTATATTCCACTGTATGGCATTTCACAAATAATTATTTTAGGTGATCTTTAGAGTCACCTTTTCCTTTATATTTGCCAAATTTAGGTAGCTCATATTTTCCAAAAATGGTATTTGTAGATACTCCATGTAAAATGGATAAGATCATATTTTATCCATTTTTAATTTGTTTATTTTTTTTTTGATCTATATATCTTGAATTGCATCCTTCATCTATTGTAACTCTTGGGCAAGGAAGTCAGACAAAGTCGCCTATTTTTATTGAGGTTGCATAGTCAAAGGTGGATAACCTTGACTGGTGTGGGCATATTATAGAAAGTTGTTAAAATTGATTGGACAACCAAGTATGCATATCTATGCATTAGGATTATATTGTGGATATTAAATATGATACTATTGAAACAAATTTTTGTTTAGATTGGATACATAACCTTGGATAAAGAATTATGGCTATGGTAATGGATTTTATCTCTATATAATGTGTTAGTATTATTGGATTTTGGAGGGAACTTGATACCTACTTGTAAAACCTTATTGTATATAGAGAACACATTATTGACTATATCCCTAATGTTGGAGGTGTTGATAGTTAGATCTTTATTATACATGTGATACCCATTGGGTGAAATTCAAATATTTCCTAGCACCTAGTACATATTGTACATAAGGACCTTTTGTTTGGTTGAACATTTGTTGTTGGATCGACATTTATTATTGAATATAAACTTATTATTTGATAGGCATTTATTATTGAATAGGAACTTATTATTAGACTGACACTTAATATTGAATAGGTACTTGTTATTAAATAGGCACTTGTTATTGGTTAGGTAACTATTGGGGGTTTGTAATTTGTTGTTGTTAACCAACTATAAATTTCTAACCAATAGTAATATGTTGTTTGTTAGGAAATAAATATGATTAATAAGGTATATTAGTTTGTGCTTATTATGGCAGAACATTCATTATCACCTTTTGATGTGGCACAATATTTTTCACTTATTTTAATGGTAAGTTGGTCTATTGTTGGTTTGTTTCCCTATGTTGCACACTTGAGGAAGCAGTTGGTTGTGTGGATATTACTTTTTAATTTTTGGAAATAGGTGTACCTATCCTCTATTATTTTAATCCACTTGTGGCACTATTTTGAGGAATTTGATGTGTACTACTTAGTGGTAAAAAGGACCCTCTTTGGTTTAGGTTGGAATGCACTTGCATGCTATCCACCATATTTTGGGTAAGGTATTCCATTTGAGTGGTAGTATCTTATGTAAAAATATGGACATTATACATGTCACCAACCATTTTTCTTTGGCTAAATGGGTCTACATTTTGGCTTGCATAGCTCGAAGCATTTATTTATTACCCTATTTATAGATATATCTCAATAAGTGGCATGTTAGAAATAAACCTTGCATTAAGATTATGAGCTAGGTTTAGATAGTTTTGGTATGATTTATATACCTATTATATTTGTTTTTCCATAGTTATTTCCCCTTTTAAAAGCATATTTTAGTCTTATTGTGGCATGCAAACTAGAGCTTGACTATAATTAGTTGATGCCTATTCAAATGATTAGATCTGAGGTATATTACTAGGGGTTATAATCAAACTACTTAAACTTTCATGTGGGAATTATAACAAAAATTTGGCTCCTAATTTGACATCTCTAACATGAACTTCATCTTTATTCTCTAATAAATTATGTTCAAACAAGTAAAAATCCTATCTTATCTATGTTGGCATAGTAACATAGTAAGGCTCTTATTATTAGCTTTGCTATGTTAAGCTTTATTTGAGAAAGGTACAATGTGATTTACTCTAGTTCTTGGACTAGATAAGGAGGTAAAGTCACCAAATACTATGCTAAAGGGCCATACCTTTGTTTAATGTATGGAATGTTATAAGATGGATAGGGATATGTCTCATAATTTACATCATCATAAAACTCTTGAAGAAAAGGGTCATTGGTCACAAAGTTCTCATATCTTGGATTATGCATGGTCTTATTATGTATATAAAAAGGTATGTTAAGATCCATGGATAGGTAATGTGAAAAACAAAAGGGTCTGAAGGTAATAAATAACCAATGTCTAAAATCAAATAACTTTTGGCTCTATAAAAGAGGCAAAAAGGGTAAAATAACTAAACTTGATAAATTAAGAACAAAACAAATGTGAAATTAGTCTAAAAAAATGATATTGATTTGACCAAAGGTGGTTATAATCAATGGAAAAGGTAACTCAAAGGATCAAAACTCATCTATGGATAAGGTACTAATTTTTCTAAAGATGGTTATAATCGGTAAAAAAAGTGTCTAGATAAAGTAGAACAATTGTGAACTAGTACCAAAGGATAATAATGATTTGCCCAAATATAGTTATAATAATTTTAATGCAAAAAGAATGGATAGACTTATAAATAAATAACTCAAGCAAGATCTCAAAAACAAACTAAATTAAGTCAATTAGCTCAGATGACACTTGATAATTGGCTCACTAAGACTCAATATTTGACTCACAAGAGACTTTTGGAACAATGTAACTAGGAAATTAAAAAATTGGCATAACAAAAAAATAAGGCATGTGGAAATAATTTGGATCAAAGGAATCTATAAATAAGGTACAATGCAAACAATAAAATCTATAAAATAAGAAATCAAACCAAGTAACACAATCTAGACATAAAATGTATACAACCAAGTCCCAAATTAGACAAGGCTTTGGCAAAAAAATAATTAGTTTAGGCTTTGAAATTCAAAAGGTTGAGTTTCATATTTAATGAAAAAAGGCTCAAATGTTATAAGGTAAAAGAGCTAGACCAAAAATGGCAATGTAACTACTCATTTAAAATAAAAGAGGTGCAAAAATGGTTTAGAACTTAGTTTCAAAAGTGATAAGAGGTTTAGAATAATTTAGGTATCATAACAATGATCATTCAAAAATATGTCATGATAATGTTTTTGGACTAAAATATTGAAGGCAAATGTTTGATATGAAATGGGTAGCATAATGATGCTCCATTTAAATAAATGACACACAACTAGTTTTAGAACAAATATCTAAGTAAAAAAGAATGAAAATAAACAAAGTAACACCTCTTCGGATGAAGGGATGTGAAAACAACATGATAGTTCGGACTTGTTTTGACACAACAATACAAAAAAATAATTTTAGTCTAAAAAACACATGTAAATCAAAGAAAATAGAAGTAAAATTCCACTGATAACTAATTTTTGTGAGGAATTAAGTGTTAATAAAAAATTAAAGTACATGTGTAAGTTTATTTTTTACAGCCCCCTTTATCTCTCAAGCATTAGTATGGGGCACAAACTTATAGTGAGGATCAGTCAAGATTTTGGCAAGAAATTCTATGTCAAGTGGGGTTGACTAAAATCTATAAATCTCAAACACACTAAATTTTCCCAAGCATGACTAACATAAAGGTGAAATCATGTAAATTGAGTCCAAAATACCTAGCTTATTATGTGTTTTATTATTTTTGGGAAACTAGGATCTAGTTACTAAATAATAAGGGGGCTAGAGTAAGGGGAAAAATCTAGTTTAATATTGCAGAATATATATTTTTATGAAATAATTCACATGAGGAAAATAAATAAACTTATCTAAAAATAGACTAAAATGGATGATTCAGGACCTATAAATTATGGTGCAAGACTGGGACACTATCTCAAATCAAAACCTAGTTTTCATTCAGTAAAGGATAGGAGCACTAAAAATAGGATAACCTGGTGTCTGATGTTATAGTCTTGTTCTTACTTATATTGTCCAAACTAGTCATAGAGGTCTAAGATTTTTAGGTTTTGTTCATTATCCCTATATTGATCTGTCTATGAAATTTAAAATCTTGATTATCGATGGAGCTCCTTGTAAAGCTGATTTAATCTTTAAACCCTAAGTCTATCTACACACATGAAGCAACAAATACATAAAAAGCAAAAGGGGTAAAAACTAGGTTAGGGGAAGAATGATTTTATGATATAGAACCCCTATTGTCCTTATTTATACCTAAATTAACCCTCAAGGTAGGGTCTTAGATCAAATGTAGTTCTCCCTTAGGAAATGTGCATAATCAGTGCACACGGTAGATATAAGAATGAACTTTCACCTAGGCCCTTCCTTGATGAAGGATGCAAATCTATGTGTGATGCAGAATGTTGAGCTATACTATTGACTAATTTTTAATTATGTAATATTCCAAATTAGTAATTCTAGATATAAAATGCCTTGTGCATTATTTTATATATGAGACTCTTTATTTTGAATTTGGAAGCTTTAATCATATTTGGCCAATATTGGAAAACTTAAGGATAAAGCTAAGAAAGGGGTTGGGACTCATTAAATGATGGAAATTGATTGTTAGAGCTCAAAATGAAATTTGATAGAATCACAATAAATGGGATAGCCTAGGGTCTAGAACTAGAGTCTAATCCCAATGCTCCTATCTTACATGCTAGGGACCTATGGGGATGGAATCAACATTAGAAATCTAACATAACTAAGGTGGAATGATCATTTGAAAGGCTCAAGATGACTAGGAATAGGAAAAAAAGGTGACTCAAGAATGAAACAAGACCAAAATGAGTAAAACAAAAGACATGGCTAAATGTGAATAAAAGCTCATATTCTCCAGTCAGAGTCCCCTATGAAAGGACTATGAAAAGACAAGATATGTGTGGTTACTTGACCAATTTAGGGTGTATAAATTTGTCCCCCTTATAATATAGTGATGAAATTAATTATTAGAGTAAAAGAAATAAAAGAGAATATGTACTTGAACTTACCTATATGGAGATGAATGTACTACAAAATGGTCTAACTCACTTCTTAGCCATGGAAGTGAATAGAGAGTCAAATAGTGTCTAGAGAGAGGAAGAATCCTTGAAATGGATGCCCTTTGTATTGAATCTAAATGTATAATACATGTAATATAGAGGAGGGAAATGATTTCCCTTATCCTAAATCTATCTGGAATGAGAAATGTTTGGAGTCCCAAAACCAATGTCTACTTTCTATCCCACATAAACTCATGTAATATGGAATGTGTGTATATAATTTGTATGTTGTGAAGAGCAAAGTCTATCATGCCCCCACTCTAAATATATAAATTAGAACTTAGAAATTATTGAAGGCCCAAAACCAATGTCTGCCCTTTATCTCACACAAACTCATATAGACCAATCACTATAGACAGTCGTACAATCCAACTTAGTGACAATCTAGGTATAAATGGGTGTAATTTGAAACTTTGGTAAATGTGCAAGAAGAGAATGACATGTCTTTCCATTTCAATATGTATAAGCTTAGATGGTGAAGAACATAAACTTCTATGTCATGTACCCAAATTTGGTAATCTATATAACCACATGTGATATGACCTATCATGCCATGCCCCATGTGTAAAATTGGAGATCAAAATAATGTTCTCTACACTATGTCTATAATCTACTATCCAGTCTTGTAACTATGTCATGGTGTATGAAGCTGTATGTGTGAGACATGTAAGATGTACATGCCCCCAAATATGGTATCTAAGTCTAAATCTATATTGAAGTCACTATGAATCCATATAATCTAAACCATTATATCTAAATAGTCTGTGTATTTTCAAATTGAAGGTATATCCCCCTAAATGTCTTGAGTAATGTTGAGTGACCCATGTAATCTAAATCACTATATATTTTAACTGATCTGAGCTAAGTCTGATAGTCTAAACATTAGAGGTGTAAGAACCATGGTGTATCCACTTATGAAAGTGGATGGGTATGCTGGGTAAGTATAAGAATATGAATAGTAGGAATGATGCCCCAATTTTGGGGAGAGGGATGAGATCTTGTGATAGAGGAGTTTGAACCAAAAGTGATGAATAGTGGCATAATGATAAGATCAAGGTTGGTATAGTTTGAATTGATTGAGTGGTTATTTGATTGATGAGAGTGCATTATTGGAATTGGAACAAGTTTTTGATTACTAATGATCAAGGTGTATGTTTGCATGTAAAATAGGTATATAAATGTTTATACCATAGTAGGTAAATGATGTAGTAAGATATCAAGGCTTGCATGATGTTGAAGGTATTGTTTTCATGATTTCATGGAATAAAATGGTTTGTAAAATGGAGCTATGAGGTTCAAGTTATATGCAAAATGGTATTTTTCTTTGGATGAAAAATTTGTTTCATATAGGAAAATTAGATTGATTCTTAATTCATTTGCACATTGATTAGTTTGAGATTTGGAGATCTGGTGCATGAGATATGTCAAGGAGATAAGTACCTGCCATGACTTGATTTGAGTAGTTGGTAGCCCAGGTTGAGACTAGTAGGGAGATTACCATGGTAAGTAGTTGAAATGCATGATTTTTGCCTATTTGAAATCCTATTTTTGATGTTTTAGGCCTTTTTGAGTAGTTTAGGATAATTTTCACTAGTTTTAGTACTCCTACCGAGGAGTTCATGCTCTTATCTAGTGTTCATCACTATTGTCTAGGTTATAGTGCTCTTGTCCATTACTAGTGCCCTTTATACAATGATATTGTCCATTTGGGCTAGTTTTTTGAGTTTTTGATTTATAACCTATTTTTTATATAGCTTGGTTATTGATTTGGCATGGTTGGCTGATGTATATGTTGTTTGTTGGTGTTTTTTAGGGTGAGGTATGGATGAGGGAGTTCTATAGAGGCTAGGTGATGGAAATTTTGAGATTGTTACCTTTGTCAGTTGTTAAGAGAGTTATGATGGATAGGGTGGGGTTGGGTCATGCATATGACCTAGGCACTATGTAGTGGGATAGATATTTGATTATTACCTTATGTGAGAGGTGGAATGCAAAAAAAATTTATTTCTATATTTTTATAGTGGAGATTACTATTACTCTAGAGGATGTGTACCATATTTTACATTTTCCTGTTAGTGGATGGTGTGTGACATTATAGTATGACATTAGTGTTGATGATATTGATCATACATCCTTTTATTTTGCTAGTGTTTCCTTAGGCATACATTGAAGAGGTAGTGATAATGATGTATTATTTCCTATTATTTTTAGTTGAGTGTTCTAAATCTATCAAAGTGGTTAGCCATGTTATTGTATTCACTCATTTCTATGGATAGGAGTGGGGTATCAATTGCATATATGATGCATAGGATTGTGTGCAACATAGAGATGTATGGAACTATGTTCTCATGTGGTAGGACTATTATTTCCAATTTATATAGGGATCTTTAATAGTTTACTCAAGAGTAATTTATTGGTGGTGTGAGTGCAACTACCTTATTGCGCAACTACCTTATTGCATTGTTGGGCTTATGAGCATATAGCAGTTGTGTGGCTGATAGGATTACTGAGGGAGAAGTGGGCACCTCCACAACAATATGGGGAGTGGTGGATGAGTTCATTGTCTATCTATTCCCCTGGGGTGGACCATTATAGGTGGGTGATAGATATATTAGTGGTTGGTGACATCATATGGAGGCCTTACAAAGGATTTCCTAGGTGGCTCGATGATGGAGTGCAGTTGTGGTACATAAGAGTCATTTTTTGGTAACATGACTACTAGGTTAGAGTGTATGAGCACTTTTAGTATGATCACATGATTATATATTTTGGAGTACCACAAGATGTGCACCTAATAACATGGGTGTGGGTGAGGAGTGCATGAGCACCAGTGAGAATAAGAGATCATGGGAGGCTGACTGAGGCTAAATTAGCACTAATACCCTTGGATATGTAAGATATGGCTATAGATATTCCCAATGTAGATTGTGTTGGATGCATAGAGGCATATACCACATGGTGGGTGAGTCATTGATGGGCTTCATTGTATCCTATTGATGGAGTGGGTTTTCCTAATTATGAGGATCCTACATTGATCTAAATGATGGGAGGTAAGTAGTAATTATATTTAAATTGTGTAAAATTTTGTGATTATTTTAGTTTAAATTTAAAGTATATATCTAATGCAATTTTGTATTTTATATCCATATGGAGTGGGAGGTGCTTAATATGAAGCATAGGCTAGTGTAGGGAGTGGAGATGATGAGTACTAGGAGATCATCATTGAGTTGACACTTCAAGAGCTTACATGACATGTTATTGATGATGCTATGGAGGAGTGTTTGATAGAGAATGTGATAGTTATAACTAGTGTTTATGCTCATTTTTTTGATAGAGATATGATAGCTAAAACTATATACATTAGGGTAACAGGAGAGAGACAAGATGAGGGCTAAGCTAGATAGGTATAGGATGCCTCCACTTAATTATTGTTTTATTAGAATAAGGATCATGGATGAGTACAAGAAGCTTTAGAGATGATATGTAGAATTATGTGAGGATCATGGTTAGCTATTGGATTGAGAGAGTCATCATAAGAGGCATTTAAGAACTCAAGGAGGTGCAAGGCCATTGAATGATAGAGTAGACTATGGGACTAGTACTGAAGGAGATAACAAGACTAAGAGTAAGCGCATGATGCCCATTCATGATTGATTGTATATTTATATGATGTATATGTTTTAAAAACTTCATTATATATATATGGATACTAAGTTGATTTTGATTCAGGCATATTGTGTTATGGATTTTGGAATAGATTCATGTTGTAATTTTTTGATTTAGAAATAGTTGATCTAGTATTATGTAGAAGGTTGTATATGTTTGTTAAAATGGCACTTGGGATATGTGATTTGTTTTTTTGTTTGATAATTGTGATTATATATTTTGATTTGTAATCATATGTTAGTAAAAATTTGTTGGTTTTATAATTGGTAAATTATTTGGATAAATCGAGTTGGTTTAATTTGGGTAAAAGTATGATTTGGTAAGATCTAGATTTTAATAGGTTGGTTTTGGTTATGGATAGTTATTGGGAATTAGGAATGTTAGTTGTTAGTATATGGAGATGTAAGATAGCATGTTGTGTGTTTTACTTCCTCAAGAGTGGCTCAAGAATACAAAGGCTAGCTAGACCTTTAGCTCCATTGTTGCCCTACTAAGTGAAGCTATGAACTGATACCAATATGAATGTGTATTGTATCACTATATAAACCATGATGGCCAACTGAATAAGTGCCCATACTGTTCATGCTATGTAGGAATGTGTTTTGTATCTAATATTTTTTGTTATGTACTAACTATAGGTGTATGTGGAGTTTCTAAAAATGTAAATTTATTGAACATGCAATTGAAATTATATGATATGAAGAAGGATCATCTATCTATAATTGTAAACCATAAGGCCTCTAATATGATGTGTGTGACTAAGAAATAGATCAAGATGGAGCTATAACTTATGATGGGGGCTCATTTATTCTCAATCATAGCAGGTTGCTATGTGAAATAGGTCCCTAAAAATCCAATCATAGTGAATATTTATCAAGATAAATACTCTATGATGTGGGTTCATTTAATCTTTACTGTAGTCGATTGATACGTGAGATAGGACCCAAAAAATATGGTTGTAGTGAATATTTATCTGGATCAATACTCTATTGTAGTGCCTATGAATCTATTGGATATGTATATGTAATTATACTATGTACTCCTTAGACTAGAGTGATATATGTAGGTTTTTCTCAATCTACATGTTTTCAAACCTTCTAATTAGGTGAAATAAGAGATCTCCTATGAAGCTCTATCCTATAACCTACATTTCTCTCATGATGTGTGATCAATGATTTCTATAGAGGAATGCCCTAGGATGACTCAATCATAGAGGAATGAGGTAGAAAGTTCCAGGATGGAGGATATATTGGTGCCCCTTATGCAAATGTTATAATGCCATTATTAACACATCTATTAATACAATCTCTGAGTCCATAGCAATCATTATCTTTATGTCCATGGATATGATGATTGTTGCAAAAGGGTTGATGTGGTTGTCTACGTAAGAGATGTGGATCTCATCGATGAGTAAAAGGTAATGTGATTAACCTCATATCTAGTAGTGATTTTAATATGATATATGGACTACATGCTCTAAATTAAATTATAGTGGTGCTTTGATGTTGTTATCTATAGTGCACATTGTAGGTTGTACTCTAGAGACTAGCTCTCTATTCTTAACTAGTTGCTTTTTTGGTTGTGGTCTGTTATCTTGTTTAGGACATGGTGGATGCTATGTACTAAAATTTATATATGTAGATACTACTATAAAATCTAGAGTAATCTGATTAACTAAATTTACCTCAATCAATCCCAATTTCTTTTCCAATACTATAACTATATAACACAAGTGTCTAAAAGAAGACTCTATCTAATATATTAGATACTCTAAGAGAGGTTTGTAAATCCCATTAATAAAGATATGATAAATCTCAAAATATTTTATTTTGTATATCAATATTAGCATGTGAGTTGTAAATCATAAGATATACTCACTAACTGGCTCTGAAGAATTTTGATGTAGTGTGGCAACTTTTTCATATGTAACATGAAGGTCCATGATTTTTTATATAATATATAAGAAATGCCTCCTCTAAATCATCATATGTGTGAAAGGAGCCAATGAGGTGTAGATGAAAGAACCAATTCTATGTTTCCCCCACTAATGTCTATTGGAACAACTTTGGTAGAATCAAAAGACTTGCATGAGATGGTAAAGCCTTTCAAATGGCTTGAAGGTGTACAAATGGATCTCCAATTATATCAAAGTGAGGGAATGATGGTATCCAAAAATGCTTAGGAAATGAATTTTTTATGAATGTATTCAAAAGGGAATTACCATGTAAATCATTGGCATCCATCCAAGACTTATGAGCCTTGTTTTCCAAGGTTAAGAGATTTACACGGTGTTGTAATTCACCAACTACATGCATTAAAGAGATAATATCCTATGATGGCACATTAGTATCTTGAAGTGGTTCATTTAATCATTGAATGTAACTATTAATTTTAGCCATGGGAATACTACATTTATAAATTGGATTATAAAGAGGGGGTGTGCTCACTTTAACCTTGGGAGTAATGGTAATTTGGACCTTACTAGAGGGATGTGAGCTACCATTCTCTTTAGGTGAAGAGTGAGGACTGGGTTCTACTCTAGTGAGGGGTGGCTTGGGAGATTCATTGGTATCTTTAAGTTTTAGTGAATCACATTCTAATTGAGTAGAATATGTGATGTTATCATTAATATGTGCATTATATGAAATAGAATCATGCATAGAAGTAGAAACAACATTTGGTATTGTATTATGTTTGAGAGGAGTCAAAGAAGAGTTAAAAACATAAGATGCATATTATTATTCACTATATGTATAATAATCATCATTTTTCCATGCATTATCATGATTTAAATACTGTTCATAATAACTCTCATTTTCATATTCATTTGTGTGTTCACTATCATACTCATTATTATCTCCAACATTACTAGGGAGAGGTATAAGAGAAGAATTTAATTCCTTTCGAATGTGCAATAAATTATAATTTAAAATTAGAATATTATGTTTATCTATGATATCCATGGATGGAGTACATGCATTATTTTCATGATAAGTAAGAGAACGAGAGTTATCATTTAGACCTTATTTCGACAAAGTAGAGTTAAGAACATGAGATGTATCATTTAAACTATGCATTGGCAATTTGATTCTATTGCATTTATATTATTGTAATTTGGACATCACATAGAAGCAAATTATCAAAAATAAGAGGTTTACTTAGAAGTGCATGACTAATTTTTTCATTTGGTGCACTGTGCATAGGAGAATGAGGTGAAAAGTATCTTTCCAATAAAAGAGATCGGTTTGAGAAAAGAAGATGCATCTAATTTTTATTCACTATCAATTTCACATGTATCATCATATTCCTCATTACAAAAATAGTAATTATCTTCATTATAAATGAACTCATTTCCCATATTTTTAGCTAATGTGCTATTTTGCAATTTTTTCCATTCATTGTCATAATTATGAGAAAAAATTAGAAATTGATCTATGGGATGAGAGGGAAGAAGTGCCATAGTGGCTATTTTATTTATTTCACCAAAGAGAATATGTAAAATTACTATTAAGAAACTAAATGCAAAATAAACTACTAACATAGATATTTTAAAATAGTTTTGACAATCAAAACAATTTGCAAAATTTTCAAAATATTTTTCTAAAAATTGCAAGACTTGGGGTTGGAGGACCTAGTTTGGAAATCTAGGGTTTTTGGTTAGGTTTTTAGAATTTTTGAAAATTATGCAATAATTTAAATGCTAAAAATAATTTTGAATAGGATAAATGCACAAAAATTTATACAAAAATCAAGAATTTAATTTAATTTTTGTACTAAATAACTAGTAATATTGAGATTTTGAAAATATTTTTGATACTCTAAATAATTTTCAAAACATTTAGAATATTTTTCTATAAATTGTAAGGGAGCTAGGCTTAGGGTTTGAGGACCTAGTTTAAAAACCTAGGGTTTTGAGCTAGGGCTTTATAATTTTTGAAAATTAATTTAAATTATAAAAATAATTTTGAATAGAATTAATGCATAAAAATTTATACAATAATTAAAAAAAATTAAATTAAATTTGTGCACAAAATTTGAATGGAAAACCCTAAGTGTACCTAGAGTTTTAGATTTGTTCAAAGTTAGGTTCACCAAATGTTTTATTATTTTTTGGAAACTAGGGTCTAGTTAATAAATAATTGAGATGGAATATGGGGAGAAATATAGTTTAATATGTCAAAATATAGATTTTTATTAAATAATTAGCATGAGGAAAATAAATAACGTTATCTAAAAATGAACTGAAACAGATGATTCAGGAGCTAGAAATTGTGGTGGAGGACTAGCACACTGTTAAAAATCAAAACCTAGATTTCATTTGGTGAAAGGAAAAAAGCAAAAAAAATAAGACACCCTAGTGTCTAGTGATATAGTTATATTCATTCTAATAGTGTCCTAGATAGTCACAGAGGTCTAAGCTTCTTGGGTTTTGTTCATTGTCCCTATATTGATCTACTTGTGAAATTTTAGGTCTTGACTATCGATGGAATTCCTTATATAACTAATTAAATATTCAAACCCTAATTTTATCTACACATATGAAGAAACAAATAAATTAAAATAAAAGGGGGAAAACTAGGTTAGGGAAAGAATGATCACATGATCTAGAACCTTTGTCCTAATTGTTGCCTATATTAACCCTCAAGCTAGGGTCTTAGATCAAATGTAGTTCTCCCTTAGGGAATATGCATAATTAATGCATATGGTAGATGCAAGAATGAAATTTCACCTAAGCCCTTCCTTGATCAAGCATGCAAATCTATGTGTGATGCAGAATGCTAAGCTATACTATTGATTGATTTTTAATTATGTAATGTGCCAAAGTAGTAAGTGATAGATATAAAATGCCTTGTACAGTCCTTTATATAGGAGAATCTTCATTTAGAATTCAATATCTTTCATTGAATTTGGATGACATTAGAAAACTTAAGGACAAAGCTAAAAAATGTTAGGGTGTGGAGCTAAAAGCTTCACCAAGGAGCATACTTAAACAGGTTCAGGTCTACACAGACGCCGGCGTCGGTCAGGAGCGACCGACGTCGGTTAGTAGCAGTTGCAGAGGTGCCGACGTCGGCGATATGGTCGACTGGCGACGGTCACAGGCGAACAGGCAGGAACCGATGTCGGTTACCTGCGTGTCCAAAAATCTATTTTCGTGGATGGCAGCGAGTGTTTGCATGATAAGTTTGAGTCGTGGACTCAAGCTTGCGTCTCTATTGTTAGCAATACTATTTTTAGAGCCCTTGTTCAAGAGGCTTAACTGTTTGTTGTAAGAGCATGCTCAAGTTTCCCTATTTCTATATGTAGGAAGATCTTCTTAGCTTAGAATTGTAGAGTGTGTGTAGAACTGTAAGAGTAGAACATTGTGAATGTTTGAAGGACAGTATAGAGTTGCATCAATCCAGGTTGTTGGATTTGAATGTACTTGAGAGTGAGCTCTTGAGGAATAGAGATCTAGTGAGAGATCTTGTGTGCATCTGAGAGAGGTGTGGAAGAACGAAGCTTCTTCATATTGTATTCCTATTGTAAAGAGTTTCAATACAAGTTTTCAGGGTGTTTTCTTGTATATCTTGTTCTGTGCTATTTATCATTTCAGTTACTTATCTATCTGATTTATTTCCACGTTTATTGCTTTCACAAGTGTAATCTATTGTTGGTTTGATCCCCCAACAAGTGGTATCAGAGCCTTGGTTATAGGTTACAGGTTACAGATTACAGGTTGCTCACAGGTGTTTCTGCAGGAATTTCTGTTTGAGTGGGAGAAGCAATGGCAGAAGAAAGTAAGCTGAGAATGGAAAAGTTTAATGGCAAGAACTAACAACATTGGAGAATGTAGATAGAGGACTATCTGTATCAGAAGGATCTCTACTTACCGTTAGGTGGGATAGCGAAGAAGCCCAAGGACATGGAGGATGAAGAATGGGAAGTTCTTGACAGAAAGGCTCTTGGGTCTATAAGACTGAGTCTGGCCTCCACTGTGATATGTAATTTGTCATAGGCAAAAACAACGGTAGAGTTGATGACCACGTTAGCAAATATGTATGAAAAACCCTCAGCTTCAAATAAGGTATATCTTATGAAGCAATTATTTAATTTACATATGAATGAAGGTGGATCTGTTTCTACTCATCTGAATGATTTCAATGGAATTGTTAATCAGTTAAGTTCTGTCAATATTGTATTTGAAGATGAAATAAAAGCTCTTTTGATATTATGTTCTTTGCCCGAAAGCTGGCATGGCTTAGTAATGGCAGTTTCTAATACTGCATCTGCATCAAATATTTTGAAAGTAGAAGATGTGGTTAGCGTTATCTTGAATGAGGAAATATGCAGGAAAAGCACAGAAGAGACATCTGGGAACGCTTTAAATTTTGAGAGCAGGGGAAGGCAAAAAGAAAAGAGCAAGAGGAGATCAAGATCTAAGTCTAAGGTGAGAGGAAGATCCAAATCCAGGAATGGCAGGAAGCCACAATGCTGGAACTGTGGAAAGATGGGGCACATAAGCAGAGATTGTTGGTCAAAGCCCAAGGAGGACAACCAACACGAAGGAAAAGAAGAAGCCAAGGTTGCAGGTATTGCACAGGATGCTTTAATTTTCTCTTTGCATAATAACATAGAATCTTGGGTATTAGATTCTGGTGCTTCTTTCCATGCTACCCCTAACAGAGAGTATTTCAGTGACTATATCCATGGAGATTTTGGAATAGTATACTTAGGGGATGATGAGCCTTGTAAGATTATTGGCAAAGGTAAAGTGCAGCTGAAGATGCCGAATGGCAACACATGGGTGTTGAGAGAAGTGATGCATGTTCCTAGTTTGAAGAGAAATTTGATTTCTGCAGGTAAGCTAGGTGATGAGGGTTGTACAGTGACTCTCACAGCAGATTCTTGGAAGGTGACCAAGGGTGCACTAGTTATGGCCAGAGGTAAGAGAGAAGGTACTCTCTACTTGTGTAATTGTGTTACTAACAAATCTCCTTCAGTTTTATCTACTTCAGGTGTGGATTGTAAATTGTGGCACTCAAGGCTTGGCCACATGAGTGAGAAGGGGATGTCAATACTTAAGTCTAAAGGTATGCTTTCAGATTTGAAAAGTATGGATCTAGAGTTTTGTGAGCACTGTGTATTTGGGAAACAGAAAAGGGTTAGTTTTCTCAAGACTGGGTCTACTAAGAAAAGGCAGAAGTTGCAGCTTGTTCACACAGACGTGTGGGGACCGGCTCAGGTAGCCTCTATTGGCGGATCACGGTACTATGTTACATTCATAGATGACGCCACAAGAAAGGTATGGATCTACTGTATTAAAAAGAAATCTGATGTTTTTGAGACTTTTAAGTTTTGGAAAGCCATGGTTGAGAATGAAACAGGCAGAAAGTTAAAGTGCTTGAGATCTGATAATGGCGGTGAGTTCTGCAGTCTTAAGTTCAAATTGTATTGTTATACACAAGGAATCCGTAGGCAAAGGACGGTTCCAAGGACACCTCAGCAGAATGGTATTGCTGAAAGGATGAACAGAACTATCATGGAGCATGCAAGATGTATGAGATTGCATGCAGGGTTGCCCTTAGAGTTTTGGGCAGAAGTAGTTGACACCGCAGTGCACCTGATTAACAGAGGACCTTCTACAGCTCTGGATGGTGGAATTCCAGAAGAGGCATGGACAGGTAAAAAGGTAGATCTTTCATATCTCAAAGTCTTTGGTAGTGAAGCCTTTGTGCATATAGATAAGGAAAATAGAAAGAAGCTTGATCCTAAGTCTATGAGGTGCACGTTTATAGGCTATGGCTCAGATGATTTTGGTTTCAGATTTTGGAATCTAGGAACTAACAAGGTAATCAGGAGCCGTGATGTTGTTTTCAATGAAAGTGTGATGTACAGTGATCAGATAAGGAAGCTGGATCAATCTGGGCAGAGCAATAGTGAATTGGACGAAGTTATGGTCCAAAATGAGCTCGCGGGAAAAAGAAATAATCACTTGCAGGAAAACACAGAGACCGACGTCGGCAGGGTTGTAACCGGCGTCGGCAGTACAGAAACCGATGTCGGTCATACAGAGACCGACGTCGGCAGACCAGGCACCGAGGTCGGTCAGGAAGAACCGACGACGGCGAGTGACAGGTCTATAGGTGGCCGAGGTCGGTCACTGTCAGAAAAATTGGGTGGACAGATTGTTGAAAACAAGTCCAAGACACCCACCAGGAGGTCTGAAAGGGTAAGTAAGCCTCCAATTAGATATTCTCCTTCCTTATATTATTTATTGCTAACCGATGGTGGAGAACCAGAAAGTTTTGAAGAAGCATTACAGGTGGAGTCCAGGAGTAAGTGGGAGCGTGGCATGGTTGAGGAGATGGAGTCCTTAAGAGAGAACCAAACATGGGATTTGGTTGAATTGCCAGCTGGTAAGAGAACACTGAAGAACAGATGGACCTACAAGTTGAAGGAAAGTGAGGATGGTCAGATGCGATATAAGGCCAGATTAGTGGTAAAAGGATTTGCACAAAAGCCAGGTATTGACTTTGGTGAAATTTTTTCTCCTGTTGTTAAGATGACTTCAATAAGGGTTGTATTGTCTTTGGTTGCTTTTGAGGATTTGCATCTCGAGCAGCTAGATGTTAAGACAGCATTTCTTCATGGAGATTTGGATGAGGAAATTTATATGGAACAGCCAGAAGGTTTCGAGGTCAAGGGTAAGGAGAAATTTGTGTGCAGATTAAAGAAAAGCTTGTATGGCCTCAAGCAAGCTCCAAGGCAATGGTATTTGAAATTTGACAGGTTTATGACTGAGCATGGCTACAGTAGGTGTCAATCAGACCATTGTGTATATTTCAAGAGATTTGATAATGGTAGATATATTATTCTATTGTTGTATGTAGATGACATGCTGGTTGCAGGGTCTCACATGCAGGATATCTCTGAGCTCAAGGAGAAGTTAGCTCAAAAGTTTGCCATGAAGGATTTGGGAGGAGCTAAGAAGATCCTTGGCATGAGCATTAGGAGAGACAGGAAAAATCACAGGTTGATATTGTCTCAAGAAGATTATGTGAACAAGGTGTTGGAGAGGTTTAATATGCAGGATGCAAAACCGGTGAGTACACCTATGGCTGGACATTTTAAGCTAAGCAAAGAACAATGTCCCAATTCACATGATGAGGTAGAGTACATGAGTACAGTTCCATATTCTTCCGCAGTAGGGAGTTTGATGTATGCAATGGTATGTACTAGACCAGATATTGCCCAAGCAGTGGGAGTAGTAAGCAAGTATATGGCCAATCCAGGTAAGGAACATTGGAAAGCGGTTCAATGGATCCTTAGATATCTGAGAGGAACCAGCAGCAAGCACCTATGCTATAGAGGTTCAGATACTTCTCTACATGGCTATGTAGATTCAGATATGGCAGGGGATTTGGATGGCAGGAGGAGCACCACAGGTTATGTTTTTACTGTAGGTGGATCGGCAGTTAGTTGGATATCTAAGTTGCAGAAGGTTGTAGCCTTGTCAACTACAGAAGCAGAATACATTGCAGCTACAGAAGCTAGCAAGGAGATGATATGGATGACACGGTTCATGGAAGAGCTTGGAAGGGAGCATGGGAGTTGCAGATTGTACAGTGACAGTCAGAGTGCAATCCATTTGGCCAAGAACTCAGCGTTTCACTCTAGAACCAAGCACATACAGCTAAGGTACCACTTCATACGGCAGGTATTGGAAGATGGTGAGTTGAAGCTGGAGAAAATTCATACAGACAAGAATCCTGCTGATATGCTAACAAAGCCGGTTACGATGGAGAAGTTGAATCTTCATTCAACTTCTATTGGTCTTCATGATTGAGTTGAAGATAGAGGAGCAAGAAGATGATGCTGTACAGGTTGGTGCAGCTGGTTTATCTCCAAGTGGGAGATTGTTAGGGTGTGGAGCTAAAAGCTTCACCAAGGAGCATACTTAAACAGGTTCAGGTCTACACAGACGCCGGCGTCGGTTAGGAGCGACCGACGTCGGTTAGTAGCAGTTGCAGAGGCGCCGACGTCGGCGATATGGTCGACCGGCGACGGTCACAGGCGAACAGGCAGGAACCGATGTCGGTTACCTGCGTGTCCAGAAATCTATTTTCGTGGATGGCAGCGAGTGTTTGCATGATAAGTTTGAGTCGTGGACTCAAGCTTGCGTCTCTATTGTTAGCAATACTATTTTTAGAGCCCTTGTTCAAGAGGCTTAACTGTTTGTTGTAAGAGCATGCTCAAGTTTCCCTATTTCTATATGTAGGAAGATCTTCTTAGCTTAGAATTGTAGAGTGTGTGTAGAACTGTAAGAGTAGAACATTGTGAATGTTTGAAGGACAGTATAGAGTTGCATCAATCCAGGTTGTTGGATTTGAATGTACTTGAGAGTGAGCTCTTGAGGAATAGAGATCTAGTGAGAGATCTTGTGTGCATCTGAGAGAGGTGTGGAAGAACGAAGCTTCTTCATATTGTATTCCTATTGTAAAGAGTTTCAATACAAGTTTTCAGGGTGTTTTCTTGTATATCTTGTTCTGTGCTATTTATCATTTCAGTTACTTATCTATCTGATTTATTTCCGCGTTTATTGATTTCACAAGTGTAATCTATTGTTGGTTTGATCCCCCAACAAAAAAGGGTTTAAGACTCACTAAGTGAGGGAAACTAACCATTAGAGCTCAAAATAGCCTTAGATAGGAGTGTTGGAAATGGGACACCCTAGGGTCCAATGTTATAGTCCAATCCTAGCACTCTTTTTATGAATGATAGGGACATGGGGGGATGGAATAAGCATGGGAAATATGACTTGGCTGAGGTGTAATGACCATTTGAAAGGCTCAAGATGATTGGGAATAGGCAAAAAAGGTAACTCAAGCATGAAACAAGACCAATATTAGTAAAATAAAAGACATAGCTAAATGTGAATAAAACATCGTATTCTCCAATCAGAGTGGCCTATGAAAGGACTATGAAAAGATAATATATGTGTGGTTCCTTGACCAATTTAGGGTATTTAAATTATGCAATGTTTTAGTCCTTTGCATAACTAATTCATCCATGTACTTATTAGTGAATTTTGATGTTTGATTACCACATGGTCCAGGTACCCAATGGGATGGTTAGCCTAACCACTAACCACTATCCCATTTAATGTTTTGCCCAATTTGTATACCCCACCATGGAGTGAGGTTGGTATGATTCTAGGAGATGAAACCCTAAGTCAAATTTAAGAAAATAAATTAGAAATACTTTAGAGGTAATTTCTGGGTCACCCAAGTCACTTAGATCCTGGGGAAGCATACACAACATTATTTTTGACAAGACCAAATAAAAAAGTCAATAAAATAATAACTTTTGGTCACTTGAGTTATTTAAAGAGGATGGAGGGAGAGCATATATATAATAGTTTCTAATTTACCATAAACAAAGAAACTAGTCTAACAAACTTTGAAATTTAGCTAATAAGAAAAAACAAATAAAAATTGAAAATTCTCTTAATAGGTCTAACTAAATGTATGTTCCTTTTAATAACATAAAATCAAAGAGTGATTGAATTTTTGACCCCCTTGGCCTTTTTTTTAGTTGTAAAAACTTATAAAACAACTAAAATAAAAATATGACTAAGTGGATTTTAAGTACCAAAAAAAATGTATGTAAGATTTTAACCATGCTTAAAATTATCCCTCTCCACCTTAGGGATTGAAAAATTTTAGGAGGTTTTCTTATCTCTAAGACAAAAAGTAAATGAGTAAAAAACAATCCATTTTGATCTCTCAAGTTTCTATTTTTGTCCTAGATAAAACATCACCGATTATTGTAGAGATCATTGTCAATTCCTATAATCGATGTCATTTTGATTATATCTTCAATGTTTCCAAAAACCACACAAAGAAAAAATGTATTTCAAAAGAAAAATTCGTGATAAACAAGTTAAAAACTCAAATATAACATGTACCTATAATAAAAAGGTTATAAAGGCAATAAACATATCAGTAAACACAAAAATGGAAGTAGTAAAAGTCAAATTTTTCTATGTTTATGACTTTCTCTATTTTGATTTAGAGATCGGTGTTGATTCCTATAGTCATAAATTATTTTTTATGATCATTTTAGATACCTATAATTCTATTAAAATAAACATTAATTTAAAATCTAAAACTCTAAACTTAAAAAATTAAATTCATTTGTTATAAAAACTAAAGCTATCATATAAATCTCCTTAGCCATATGGGATGTTTGGTCCCATCGAGAATGTCATTATGGACCTTAGGTGTTCAAATATTAAATAATGTGTATATTAGTCCTTTTTTAGTCCAAGTGAGAAAATAATAATCATAAAAATACACTATGACTAAACACTCTTGCCTAAGAACTAGGGAAGGCATAAGATAATAAGTAAGATCACAAAATAGAGATAAAGATAATACACATTTATTACCTCATTTATCAAATTTGATGCTTGATTATTATCATAAGGATGTTAATTTTCAACATATGATTATTTGAGTATTATATTAATGCTCTTCATTGGTGGTAAAATATCTCCAATAGTCACTTATGGTTTGGTGTGAAGCTTGGCATAAATTGGGCATTCTAACACTACTCTCAAAGGCTTCAAGAAGGTATTTCAGTAGAATAACCTTACACACAAAATATTGTTGGCATATGGTGTGAGAAATAGTATTTAGAGTTATAATAACTAACTCTAACCCTAGGGAGGTTAGGTTAAATAATAACTTGATTTGAGTCTAATTTAACCTAGGTTGAGTTAGGCTAACCCTAGGTTGGGTCAAAGCACTCATGAAATCTTGACACCTCAGTTTCAGATATTTGTAAGGCATGGAAACTCACTTTAGATATTTGTGAGGTGTGACTCATAATTTTGTAATATTTATGGAATAATAAATCACTTTATTAGCTCATTTAACCTTTGACTTCATATTTGGCTAAAAATTCATTTCTTGGTAAATGAAATTCACTAATTTGATTTAGAATTTTTGTTTAAGCAAGTTAATTAAGATTTGCAATGTTATTAATCTTGCTTAGTGTTTTTTGGATTTTTTAATTTTTTTAAAATGTTATTAAATCAATAGCTTGACATGCCAAAAGTGTCAAATTACTAGGTTATAATTTGACTAGGGTTAAAACAAAAATAGGTTTTGGTGTATATAGGGTAATACACCAAATAATCTAGCCTCATTATGTTTCTAGGAAATAAAATCCATTCCATAAATGAATTTAGGTAATTTACATGATTTATAGGCTTAAATTATGTTGTTTGTTATAAATTGAACTGAATCCTAGTTTAGGCACAAAATTGGCCAAAACTAAGTGTCCAAATTTTATAGCCTCAATTTTAGAAAAATTGAAACTGGATAGAAAACAGTCTAGGTTTGCATAGGTTCAGTTAAAAATTTACTAGTTTAGCTAAGATTCAAACCAGTTTAGCTTAGATTCATACCAATTTACTCAAATACATCATGTGTAGCATCACCATTCCCATTTTCAATTCATATACTTAGAAATTATTACAACTAAGTCTAGAATCATTATGCTTAGATATCATATTTGGGGAATGTACATAACACATTATTTATATATGCTCACTTACACACTGGTTGATTATATCTAGTGATAAACTCCATGCCAACATCTACACTATATACATCATACATAATATTCCAAGTTACATACTAGTTTCATGCCTTACTCCATATATAGTGGTTGGCATTATTGAGTGTCCTCGAGCTACCTAATATACTTGAGTGGTTGTAGAGTTGACATCTCCAATTAGAAATCTCTAGTTAGACATTTCTATTTACATCACATAGTTTGAGTTTTAGATACATCTACTACACATGGTAGGCAATGATATAATCATATTCTAATTAAGTTATTGAACCACCTACATGAGAGGATTAGACACACTATCAATCCTATCTAGGTTATTCATAAGTTATGATCCATCAAACATGGATGGGTAATGATGGATTCAAAATCAGATTAAGTTATTGAACCACTGACACATGAGGATTGAGCAATCCATTAGCTCAATCCAAATATTCACTGTTTGTTCACTATAAACACACACACAAGTTTTCACCATGTTTATGCATTGGTTCATGTACCTAGTGAGGTGTATTCATTGTTTTCCTCCCCACTTATCCCTTTACCAATTTTAATTAGTTTTACTTCTCTACTCCACCTAGTCTTTATTTTTGATATCTCTTAAGTAAAGACTGATTTATACACATTTCACTTATAGGACATGTATTAGAGAATGCTTCACATAATTATACCTAGATTCATGGAATTCACATCTTAGGTAAGTCTAGGTACACTTATTTTTCCTTTATCTTAGTCATTTTAATTTGCTACATTTCTAAGATAAAGGGGGGGGATGTAATCACCTAAAATTGGTATTTGAGTGCTAAGAGTGCTATTTGAGACTATCTATCCATAAATTATCCTTATACCTATCCTAGAGCCTACTTTCATACTTATCTAATCTTTGTGTGGGAAAAAGTATCCCTAATCAACCCTAAAGTAGTCCCTAACCCTCATTCTTGCATCATGTCCCTTTGTGCCTACTGTTTTGCCACTTGGACACTAGCACCATAATAGGGATAGTAGTTCCACATGGTCTAGTGTCCCAATAATGGTGTTAGTTTCCTTTCCCTCTCTTTTTCATAAGAAATATCTTTTCAAATCTAAAACATCCTAGGGTTGAATTAGACCTTTTTTATTACTTGCATAAGCATCAGAATTGTATAAATACATGACTTTTATCCCTCTAATTACTAGATGGAAATCATATGCAAAATACACATTAAAACTTAAAACAATTAATATTATCAATCCCTATTTTTCTTTACTTCTACACACTACTATATACAATATTCCTAAGCTAATATTACATATATTTCCAATATCAATTACATTAAGAACACTCAAGTAAATTATTATATTAGATTCACTTGCCCTTACACCAATATTTATGTTGAGAGAACTACATCAAGATTGATCCCTTTTTAAGTACTAATATGTAGGAAAATCTCATCACAGTGGGGTGTTGAGGATGTCTAGCCTACCACACTAATAAACACACCTTTTAGTTTGTATCAAATGTATGCCCTAATAACATTGAGGATTAGGGTTTTCCCAAAAATTTACTCAAAATAGGAAATATACAAGGTTTCATAGATCGTGCACGTAGGAACAAACCTCATAGATCCAAACATAGGTGCACCTAGAAGATCAGGTTAATCTTGCACAAAGGAAACTATCACCAAAAAATGGTCACTACCAACACATATCCAATAATGGTGCTACTATCCAATTAGGATTATACTATCTATGAGGGGTTATAACATTGGGATCCTATTTATGATACTCAGACTAGCCTTTACCTTAGTTTATGTCCTCAAGATCATTTGTCTCAGTTGTTTTCTAGCTAAGTTCTTAATTGCATTATTTATTACTATTTTTAGAAAGGTCAAAGTTAGTCAATTATATAAAAAATCATTGGTTATATTTATTTCACATTATTAGCCTCATTTAGAATGCTCATCTTTTTAATAAAATAGGATTTATACTCTCTAAGTCCTAAAAGGTTAAAATATCTAGTTTAATTTCAATATTATCCTTATTTCTTCCTCTCTTTTTTGAGAGGCCATCCAAGTATTTCATACCTACATGCCCTATCAAGGTGGCATCATGGGTCACTAATTATTTATTTGTATAATTTTTAACTTATTCTTAATGATTTTTTCATTATTTGAAAATATGTTACTTCATTTGTGTTTGGAAATACCTTCTCAAATAAGGATAAAATTTAAACACTTCATTTACATCACTTTCATTTCAAAACTACAATTGGAATGACTTTACATAATAACACATAAATCTAGTCATAAATTATCTACTAGGCCAATTATTCATACAATTATTGATTTAATCTAATACAATAATGACACATCCCTAATTAGGGTAATGCATCATATCACAACATTTAATTCAACACCAACATATTGAATCAAATCAATTCTTTGTAAATGTTTAGATCAAAATGAACCCACCTTGAATTGGTGTGGAATCTATCTTGGGACACATTAAGAGGCTTTGGTATCCATTAGGTTATGATAGGATTTTTTTTGGGGAACAACATGCCCAACCAAAAAAGGACCTACCAAATAAGGTATAAAAAAGACCCATCCAGAAACAAGAATGAAAGAGAAACAATAAATGAAGAAAAATAATAGTCAAAACATTAAAAACTAGTAAGGGACATTGAAGACCCTATAGGGGGCTCTTACCTTTTCTCGTGTTTTAGTGCCAAGACCTTATTTACCCATAGGTTTGAGTGCTTCAATGTCAAAAAGGGAGGGGGTGCTCTTAGGGGTTAGGTGAGAAGAACTGACTACTCCTTAATGTTACCTAATAGAGCCCAAAATTTGGACATCTTATGGGTCTTCCAATGATTTAATATGAGGAGTAATGATAACATAAGCATGACCCTCCTTGGCCATCAATCCAACTATAGGGAAGATAACCCACCAAATTTACTTGATTTCTTTTCTCATCACCCTAATCTCAAGGTATTTTTTCTTGAAACCAAATTCAAGGGAGTGTAACCTCTTTCTTGGTTAACTATTCATTACCACAACTATAGTTTCCTAATTAGTAGCCTCTAGGCTTCTAGATATAGGGCCAAAATTTTTACCAAAGAGTCATCCAACACTTAGGTCTTAGTCTCCTCTTCTACCATCTCCTCTGAATCCATAGGATCCAAAATTAACCTCTTTCTTAGCCTGAAAATTTTATCTTTAGTCTCTATCAAATACTAAATGATTGGCATTTCACCTTTGGGTCATTTATTATCCTTTTTTAAAATTGAGATAGATCCTAGGGTAGGATTCATCCCCTTGATTTTTTTGGGAGAGATATTTTGAAATAGCAAAAGGATAACATCTTGGTGAGTAATAAAAACCTTATTATTATGTTGAAAAGTTGCAACAAATTCCTCAAAGGAGTGTATTAAGAAGGGATACTAATTTTATAAATTTCATTAAAGTTATTAAGTAACATGAAATGGTGTGACCAAACCAAGCTAAATTTGGATTTCAAGGTGAGATACATCATTTCCTGCTAACAAACTTTAGTCTAGGTTTCAACAAGTTCAATTTGCCTAAATTTTTTGGTGACCTATTTCACTTTATCAAGATAATTGAATAATTTTGAGACCTATTCATTATTCATACTCTTATATTTATAGTATTTAATATCTTGGATGATAGTTATTATAGCTAAGATGATGACATCCTCATATACCTCCATTCTCATACCTCTCATGACAACTAATATATCTTTCTAGGTTATACTAAAAACCTTAGATAAGGTTGGATCATTCCCCATAATCTTCAACATGAAATAAGTAAGTCCTCCATTATCGAGGATGCTCCAAACTAGAGTATTGTCATTCATAATTTATGAGCAGGACTTGGGCTCCATCCTCCCCATTCATGATATAATTTTGTCTCCCTCCTGGAAGTCATGTTTGGATCCAACTTCCTTACCTTTCTCAATCCCCTAGGAATCTTCAAGAGAAGTTATGGGAATAAATATATCAATGGAAAAAAACTTAATCACACACTTAGAGAAGAAAGAACAAAGTACTAAGAATGGGATCCATGCGCAACACTTAGACCAAATGGAAAATAACAAAAAATAATGCATAATTAGGAATATAATCATGACATGAACACCAAAGGGAATGAGTACCCAAGTGAAGGAGGCAATAATTAAGCAGTGAGGGGAACCAAGATGAGGAGGGGGAGTCCATGTGATACCATGACATAGGATGATAAGATGGTGGAAAATCTTCCATGAGGGAGAAGGACAATGAAAATAAAAGGTAAATATAATAAAAATAATTATCAAATCCAATCTTCCAAAAGGGGATATTTTTTGTACTTCTAGATAGAGTTTAAAGTAATAAACACAACCAAAAAATGGTCATGGAAACTAGTCAATCACTAAAAAATTTAAACATGAAGAGATTAAAACAAAAGGAAGATGAGGGAAGAACAAAGTCAATAATGAGAAAATAATTAACCCATCACTATATGGTAATAATACAAATTGATCCAAAATAGGAGATACACAGTAGCTCCAATAAATGAATGCACATAAGCACCCAAATACCTAGATAGTTTAGGACCCAAATGAGTGCATGGACATCCATACAGAGGGATGAAAATTTGAAACCAATTAGGAATAAATCAATTTCCTTTCCAAAATTTTAATTTTGCTTCCCTTTACAATTTTATCCTCCATCTCTTAAGTTCTCTTATTGTGAGTAGGTGGCCTCCCTCATTGCTTCTTTTCATTACCATAGTCTACTTTGCCTTTCCTAGGTGAAAGTGTTATTACATAACAATTAAATGAATATTTTATTGACAAAATAAAATTTAAAAATGTAACTATTATTATAACTAAATATTAATCCTACTTAATTAGTCTAATCTTATTATAATGGGAAATTTTATGGTTTTGGAATTATTTATTTTCTAAATGCATATATTGAATTATTTATTTACCCAAGGTGACATCATCATAAAAAGTGTGCAAGTAATAGATATTTAAATCTCTTACACCCATCTTACACACTCAGAGAGGGGTCATGATTTGAATCTATTATATTTTTATGACATACTCAATCCCTTTTCTTGTACACTCTATCTCTCTTATTTATGATCATGAAGGATTAATATTATACCATTAATATTAATCTCAATATGGATGGTCCATAATAATTTTACAACTCTATAAATTAAAGGGTCTTCACGCTCTAAAAATGACCAATAATGCCATGAAGATCTACCTATTCTTAAGGCCATCACTCAAACAAATATCTCTTGAACTAAACTTATTATGCATAGATCATAATAGAGATTCACATTTATTCTAAAGCCAATTTTTAAGAAATAAAGTATAAAAAGGGAAATGCTACCCATGAATGGAGTTGGCTTTGCCAAAGATATCTCATCTACAAGCTAGACACAATCATCTTCAAACTATTGACTAAATAAGTCTCCAAAGAAGGTATAATGTGTTTTGTTTGATTTCTACTTAATTAATTTTGTGTTTGACCTTTATAAATCCTATGGATTAGGATTATAATGCCATTTTCACATAATTATTTTTATGTTTTATTCACTAAAAATGAATTAAACTTATTTACATTCCTGATTTACAACTACTTCATTATATTTTTTACTATTATTAAATTCCCTTAAACTAGCTCGTACCTCATATCGATGTTGAATGTGTTCCTAACCAACTCAAACCTTATGTTACACCTTAAAATATGAAGTGGTTGGTGGGTGTCATAGCCATAAAGTTCCACAAAGGAAGACATTTTAGAAGAGGTATGGAAGGAAGTGTTGTACCGCCATTATGACAATGGAAGCTAATGGACCTATCATTCCTATTTATCTGATGTAAAATAATAAAGATATCATTTAAAGGATTTATTGATGACCTCTATTTTCCCATCATATTGAGGATGATAAGATGCACTATGATCCAACTAGGTACCCAAACTTGAAAATAACTCATTCAAAAAGTTACTAGTGAAGATAAGATCATAATCACTTATAATTATTTGTAGGTACCATGTAACTTTTGAAATGTATTGATAAAATAATAACTATAATATTTGATATAAATAGTTGTGATAAGAAACAAAAATGAGCATATTTTTTTAGCCTATCCAAAATGACCATGATGAAATTTTTACCTTTAGATATTGATAACCATGTAATGAAATCCATGAAAACATCCTCCCACCATTAGTTAGGGATGGATAATAGATGCAAAAGACCTGATGTCTTATTGTTTCCCATTTATTCTATTAATAAACCATGCATTCTACCACAAAATTTTATATATCCCCTTGAGTATATCCTAAAAGAAATCTCTCCTAATGTGATGACATTTATGATGCTTGGATGAAGAAATATCATAGAAATATATTCAAAAAATTCAATGTGAAAAGTGTTTTATTTTTATACTTATGAAAACTATAAAAGCTTATAGAAGAAGTTGGTTAAAAATATAACTAATAATAAAATAACCCATAAAACTAAAAAATAACAAACTAATAATCAAACTAATACTTTGGATCATTAAATGATCCCAACAAACTCCCCCTTGATCCAAAGGGTTATAGATGAATGAATTTGAGTAATGACTCTTATGTCATCAAAAGATCTCTGTCATAACTACAAGTGGTGCACTATACCTCTAGCACTAACCAAAAATTGTTTCTACTCCATAAATAAGACCACCCTATGAGTTATGGAATAAAAGGCTGATGAACATGATCTAAATGTACTCATATTCTATAATCATCATACCTTACTATAGTAGAACTCGATAAAAGCTTGTCTAACTACATCAATCCACATAAGGTCCCACATAGGAACACATCAAACTAACAAACATGTACTATGTATGACACATCTCCCTAATGTCCAAAAAATTTTGATGGCCTTTTCTCAACATTGAAGGTGTTAGTAACCCCTTTTAACTCATACTGTCATTGACAATTGAATGAAAAACTAACAAATGTAATATCTAATCCCCTATCAGATGAGAGGTGAGATGTGCATGAAGAGAAAAACAATGAAATAAACATTGTATACTCCATGTCATGAAGAGGAAATGAGATAAATCCAAAAATAAAATAATAACTAAAGGAAGAAAACTACTACTTCCAAAATTACTATTCAGGCATGATCTCAAACTCAAAGTGAATAACTAACTAGACAAGGGAATAGTTCTCCAAAATCTAACTAATCATCCAACCTCCAATCATTGATCATTTAAAATATGCTATCAGGTCCATCAAGACCATAGACCTCAACCATGATGGATATATCCTAATCAGATGAAGTATCATAATATCTTGAATAAACTAGAGTAACCAAAAGATCTATCACTAGAATGATCCACATAATTTTCTTCAGATTTCTTTTTACATGGAGAATGAGGTCATTAAGAAGGAAATACATCTACAAGATATCTAATACCACCACATTTAAAACATCTAGATTATTTTTTATGTATATGAGATCTATAAGAACTTGAATCATTAGAATAACTATGAGAAGAGTGCTTGTGGTGATGCCTGCATTTGGAAGACCTCAGAGAGTGTTGATGTGAATGTTGTGAAGATCATATAGAATGGTGTGGAGAGTGCCTTGGAGATAACTCAAATAATGTTTCAGAGAGTTTTTTTGAAATTTTCATCATACATGATGATGATCTCTATGATGGGACCTATTCTTCGTATAGTGAGCCTCTTCAGTAGGTATACTCTTCTTCCTTGAGAATTTTCTTTCATGCTGAGTTAATAACTCACAAATACCATCAAATGTGGCACTATTAAGCTTATCATTAATCTATATCATTTCAACAAAATTGGTGTATGCATAATTAATACCATTCAATGTGATGTAAATCAACATATCATCATCAATTTTACCACCAATTGTGTAATATTCTTGTTTCAATGTTTTCATGCAAGAAAGATATTCAGAGACATCTTCATTGTCTACTAGTTTATTGTTAAACAATTGCATAAAAAGGTCAATCTTCTTGTATGCATGTTTTTTTTCATATAGTTCTTTTAACTATTTCCAAGATTTCCATGTACTAGTTTTAAGTACCTCAATATGAATGATTACCTATTCAGTGTAAGACAATTTCAAAAGTGTGAGTGCACATTTATAACATTTCTAATATTAAACCAACTTTATAGCTTTAGTTGGTGGTGTGTTTTCTTTCTCAATGATTTCCCATAAGTCATTAAAAATGATTGTATTATCCATGTTCCTACTCCATTCCTTGTATTTCTTAGGTGATAATTTTCCATTTTATAAAATTAAGCTCACAATTTTTGCCATGGTGTGAAGTTGAAAAAAATATGGAATGTTATAAATTTTTTTACTTTACCTTAGAAATAACTGATGATTAAAAAATATTTTTGGATTTTTAAAAAAAAATACACCTTGTAACTCCTTTTAAAAAATGATATTATTAAAAAAATTGACTAAAATGAAAATCCACCTTATAAATCCTTTTACAAAATTATCTTAATGAGTTTTGAACCATGATATTTTTGATTCAAGTGACTAAAAAAATTTAATTAGCCATCTTGCCATCAAATTTACATGGAATATAATAAGAAGACATTTGATTATATTTGTAATTGGTAGTTGGAAACGTAAAAAATATATGTATGTGAAAAAAAAATCACCATAGATATTTTCCCTGGCCACTTCTTTTAATTTGTGGATCCCACAAAATAAAACAAAATAATTAAATTTCAAATCAAACCTATTGTGCTATGTCATACAGCTGTAATTCATGCTTCTTGGAATGATAAAGATCTTGTTGTAGCTAAGTCTAGTGTCTTATTACATCATTACTTCCTAGAGGCTATTGTACTTATATAATATTATATCATTAAACAAAATAAAACATTTTTTATGTCTTGAACCTATGCAGGACTATTACAGTGGCTTAGATTAGCGACAACTCCATTTACATTTGTAATATCATAAAGATTCAAACTAGAGACCAATAAAAACATATTAATAAATAATGAGATAAACTAGAGTCTAGTGGAAACATTTAAATCAATAGCAAGAGTGGTTGACTAATCCCTCCTATATCACCAAGAATGGAAAATTTAAACCCCTCAACCTAAGATGGAGCCTAACTAGCTTTCATACTAACTTGTCTCTTCTTTTTCAACCTTGGAATGCTTAAAGATGATCTAAGAGCTAAATTTATAGATTGTAGTTATATTTTTTATGAATGTCACCATTCCTTCTCTTCAAATTAAAAACTCTACAAATTTCTTTTCAAATCCTCCTTTTTGTTAATGCCTTCTTCCTCCCATACTAGCACTTTGATACCACTAATGGCCTAGATAAAGAAATATCACATAAATATATTTAGAAAATTTAATGTGAAAAGTGTTTTATTTTTGTACATAGGCAAACTATAAAAGCTTATGGAAGAAGAAGAAGTTGGTTAAAAAACCAACTAATAGAAAAAATTACCCATACAACTAAAAAATAACAAACTAATAATCAAATTAATACTTTGGATCATTAAATGATCCCAACAATGTATTAAAAATACTAAATTTTCCTCTATTTGAGATGCATGAAGCTACTAAATGATCTTATGTTTGGGGATAATTTTTTTACATAGGTATAATATATATTTATACCATATGTAGACATTATAAAAATGCACATAACAATTCTAGATGTTAAAATACCTCAGGACCTCCTAGGGACCAAATAACCCTTCTTGACCCACTACCCAACCCATAAAACCTTGAGTCTAGTTAGCTACTTAGTTGAATAAACTCACTACCTTACTAACTTAACCATTACCCAAGCCCTTTTAACTCACCTTGACCCCTTTTCCTTCAAATATTCCACCACTAATGGTTAGCTTGACTATCGATGATTAGGCTAAACATCAATGGTCAGATCTTCCTCATTTTTACATAAACACTAGTTGTGCAAGATAACATGACACAATTAAATATGTCCACCTTACCTATTGCAAATGAACTCTCAAGAATCAAAATAAGCAAGAAAATTTCCTAGGGAGCCTTCTATCCTCCATCTCTCTTTTCCTATAAAATGAGGATAGTAGGAGATGAGATCCATCATCACAAGCATTTTTGCACATAGGTATTCAAGCTTCCTAGCTAGTTTTCTTCTAGAAATTTAGAAACTATAATAGCAATCTAAACCTTTGATAAAATTTATCTTGAGGTAAAGTAACTTTACTCTGCCAAAATTTCTCTATCCATCAACCATTAGCCATTTAGTAAGCAACAACTATATTTGTACTTCAATCTGGTTATTCTAGTTTCTGACCTCTCTCCCCCATTAGACATTTTTTGCATCTTTATTTCTAACTCCTAGACCCTTAATATACCCTTATTTAATCATTAATTCATTCTATAACTCTTTTCTAAACAACTTCATAATTTTATAGGTAATTGTTGATGGTTAGCACAACCGCCAATGGTCACCTCCAACCATTGATGATGACCCAACTACCAACAGTCAGCTTAACTATCGATGGTCAATATGGAAAGAAATAATAATAATTTATTTCCAACCCCATACCCCCAACCAAATATAACTTTCTATGTCTTTACCTATTCATAGACCCCTACCTTATTTTATGAACCTGACCTAATCTATTTTAGCACTAGTATTGACCCACTTTTTTTATATTTAGTTATTTTATCTAAAAAGAATTAATTTCTTCTTGTATTTCATTCCAATTCCCTTCTATTATTTCATACAAGTATTTCATTTCTATATCTTTCAACTTAATTGTTATCAAAGAGTGGTTTGACAGCTTCCTAGTAAGTGCATGCTTTTCAAATCTAGCTCACTCTAGGTAGTCCACCTAAATATATTTATAACAACCCCTTTTATTAGTGTTTTCTTATATATAGGTAATCCTTCCAATAAAAAAAGGAGTTCTCCACACTCATCTGGATCATGTGGGCATAAAAACTAGGTTCTTCTACCACACCCTTATTACTAGTTCCTTGCTTCCTTTCATAAGAAATATACATAAATTAAGAGAAACATTTTGGCACACTCAGTGGGACCTAACATCATCTAGGTGCCCTTTTAATCCTTTATTAAATGCTCATATAATGAAATATAAAATTTCTTTTGGGCTTAAAATAAACCTTGCATACATTTATTACTTGATTGATTTAGTTCATCTAGTTAACTTAAAAGCAAAAGTAATCAATCATAGTTTCACTCTTTTTATCACATAATTTACCAAACCACATAATAAATCAACATATCAAAATGAATTTAAGATAAGGACCAATTAGGATTTCATCACCTAGTGGTAATCTTACCCTTTCTCAACAATCCTACTCGGAGGTCATTACCAAGGGGAGAACCTATTCAGCTCTCTGGTTGAGTATAAACTCTAAAATTTAGTATATCTTGGCTAAGCACCTGACACCCTTATTAATGCATTTTTTGAAGTGAGGGGGTAGGCCCCAATATCAATCCATGTACTAACTTTCAATACAAATTATTTTTTAGATCTTTTAACACCAAAAACCAACCTTAAACTTCCATTTTAGTACCTGATCTACAAACCAATTTTCCTCTTCACACTTTCTAAGGCATAAGTAAAAAGTGATTTAAAAATAATCCTAAGTTTTAAACACACTTTAGTTTATGTATTTATTTCCTTGAGATTCTTTTCCTTTTGCCTAATTTGTGTTTGAGTGGTAATATTTTCATCATTTATTTTCTATTCCTCACATGGTCTTTACTAGATAATAGTTGAGGAACCAAACTAACCAAGAACCATATTTCTCTTCCTCTTCTTCCATGGAGTATACTTATGATGTTGAGATTTTTCCTCATATTTCTCCCCTCCTAACATGCCTCAGATATTTGTCAAAGGTGATGTATATTTTTATACCTTTCTTAATAACAACCCCATAGCCCTTCAACATTATCTCAAAACCTTAACTCACCACACCCCTATTGCTTCAGTTCCTCCTATAGAACCACCATATGGTATTCCTCCCCATATTATGGTTGGTACTACCTCTACCCAACCTATCATCACCCAAACATATTCTTCCACCAATATCACATCCACTACCACCACCCATACACAATCCAACATCCCAACCAATAGCCAAACACCCCCTACACCAACCATCACCTCCAACATAGGATCAACCTCACCTCTTTTTACCCATACCTCATCCACTATTGGGGTATCTTCTACCCCTTATCACTACCAACCCACCAATTTCCACCCCACTTTAAAATTTGGTGCTCTCCATACCTCCTACCCTTCCACCTATTAGTACAAGAGTTACCACTCAACCTCAACCAACTACCAACTCATTCATACCTCCAAATCAGATCATATCAATCCTTCAAAAAATACCCATGGAATCCCACCAATATGTTCCTAATCCATAAGGATACATAGTACCTTCTACCGAACCTTTTTTGCCCATTAACCCTTATATAGCACCATCCCAACCTCCACTGACCACATACTAATATGTTGTTATTTTATCCAAAAATTTTCCTCATTTCTTAGTTTATGAAAGTGGAAGTAAAAATACAAGAAAGGGGTGTGTAAGAGTACATAGTATAATGCAAACACGTTGATCCAGATAAAGTGGAAACTCTTCTTTGGCTAGGGAAGGAAGGCCTGTAGATAAGAAAACACTAAAAAAACTTATGGATTAGACAATAAGATGGGGGGTTTACCTAGGATATGCTAGATCTAAGAAAATAATATCTTGTTATGATGGTTACCAATACCCTTTATGATAAAAGTTTGGATAAAAAGAGATGATACTTGTAATAAATAACATAAAGATAAATGCTATCTAATACAAGAAAAAGGTAAAATGCTTGTTTAAAAAACACCTAATTATAGCAAAAAGTTAGTCAATACTTATTCTAAGATATTTGGGGTCAAGTTCAAGTTTTTATTTCTAGTTTGTAGGGTAATAGGGACATAAAAAATAGAATTTTAGTTGTGGTCTAGTTGGTGGTTTGGTTGCAGATAGGTAACCGTAAGTGGTTAAGGTAACGATCAACATTTAAGGCTAACCATCGGTGGTTACTTATCAAATTATGGGAAACACAAAATATGAAATGTAGTTTGGGTAAAAGATCAAATAAATGTTTGGGTAAGGGTTTTAGGTTAGTAGAGGTTTTATGCATGTCTAGGATAGTAGGAATAAAATATAAGTAGAATCTGATTAAGGCATTAAAAGTAAAAAATAGAATTGAAAACAAAGAGAGAAATACCTATGATCAAGAGTAATGAAAAAGGGGGTGGATGCCTAGAGAAATTTTGCCAGCATAATGGTGATCTTGATTTTGAGAATGATCTAGCATAGTTTTGGGTTGTTAGGTACCTACAAGAATATTTTGGTAGCATGCACTTATAGATTTTTTCCCCATTACCTTTCATGTAGCTCTCCTTTTATAGGAAAAAGTTTCAAATTATAAGTAGAATAAGCTGATAAATATTTAAGATGAAGTTAATAATTATATAAGTGGATAAATATGATAATTTAGGTGCCATAAAGATAATTTGTATCACCAAATGGAAGGTTGTTAATTTGGGTGCAAAGCTGATCTCACACCTAGCTAGAAATTACTTTAACACAGGTTGAGAATCTAACTGTCAGTGGTTTAGCTAACCCTCAGTGATTTAGCTAACTATTAGTGGTTTGGATAACTATATTTAGTTAAGGTTTTAGATTAAAAAACATTAAAAAAGTGATTAAAAATAGTTGGGTTAAAATGGTTAAGTTAGCAAGTTAAAAAGTGGGCTAGGTTATCTAGCTCCAATGTGGGGTAAGCGTTCAAAGGTGTTTCAACATAAAAAAATAGGGTAGTTTTTAAGTGTCTATAGTGGTATATTCTCAACCTTATACCACTTATACATATATTTATACCACCCAAACTCAACCAAACTTACCCCATAATTATGGATCTTCCCAACCTCAAATAGATTTGGTCAAAATATTAATGGACAAAATAACCAACATGGAGTCCTCCATCTCTAGGTTTCTTAAAATTTTATCTTATGATCAAATATGCAATGAACCTATCAATTAATATATCCCTATATGATCTTATCCTCCTCAATGGGAACTACCCAAATTTTCCAAGTTCCAAAGCAAGGAGGACCCCTAACAACACTTAAGAGAATTTTGCCATTCTTGTTATTTGATTACATATGATGATGCTCTTCTCATTTGCACCTTTCCCATGTGTTTATTGGGACTAGCCTTGGGTTTTACCAACTTTCCAAAATATTTTTATATCATTTCTTAGTCAATATATCTAAAAAGGTCTCTATTACCGACCTTTACTCCATTAGGGAAATTGATGATGAATTGATTATTGATTTTGTAGCTAGATGGAGAGGTCTCATAAAATAGCTCTCTTTATCTTTACCCCAAATTGAATTGATTAAAATTTTCTCTCAAGGTTATCCCAAACATATTTCCCCTACTCTTCAAGTTCAATCACTCAAGAATTTTGATGAGGCTTTCACCATGGCATGTAAATTAGAAATCAGAGCCATTGATGAGGGAAAATTGAAACTAAGGAACAAAAATTCTATCTTCAAATCCAATGACCCTTCTTGATCAAAAACCACCAATAAATATAAACATCCCAATACCAAACCAAATTCATCCATAAACTTGATTTTCATTAAAACCATTCCACCACCAATTATCAACCAACCCAACCAATCTAATTCATCTAACTCTTCTAACCAAAAAAACCAAAATCAAAACCAATATACCCCAAAACAATACACTCTGATAGGGGAGTCTTATGCTTTAGTTTTGGACAAATTTCTCAAATCCAACATCATACAACTTCCTCCCATAAAATCTACCTAAAAATTTGATGTTTCTCTCCCTACACCTAGTTGGTACAATGAGAATGATTTATGTGGTTTCCACCATGTCATTGGACATGATGTTAGTAGGTGTAACACCTTTAAAACCATTATCTAAAACATGATTGATAAGGGAGAAATTGTGTTTGATAATCCTAATTAACCCCTAAACTATTCATTGGAAATATTTTATAAACCTTTCCCTAATCATGCCCCTTCTACCAACTATGATTATAATAAACTAGAATCATCTCACACTCATGAGGTTCATACAGTATATGTTATTATCAGTGAACCTGTCATTAAGGAGACCATTTACTCAACTACCTATTATTCCATTCCATTCATTGAAGTGGTGGACTTACCCTCTATTCCTTTGGACACCTAAACATAAGAATCAACCACCCCTCTTTCTTTACTTAATGAGACTATGGACTTACCCAACTCTCCTTTGATATAAATCCCAAAGGAGGCAAACATTTCTTCAACTACATCTTCCCCCATTACACTCATTGAAGTCATGGACTTACCCTCTATTCCTTTGGACACCCAAACAAAGGAAACAACCATCTTTTTTCCTTCACTTGGGGCCATCACACCTTCTTCCCCTATCATAGAACTGCCCATCCTCTCTTTGGGAACCATCCCAAAAGAAGAGATCACCTTATCTAATCCCTCTATGGAGGAAACATCTTATCAAACTTTGGAACCTTCCATCAAGAATAAAGGTGAATAAACCATTCCCTTACCTCAACTCATGAGCTTAATATTTGAAACCAATAACCAAGGAATCAAACCCATTTACAAACCTTTTTTCTAGATTGGTCCAAAGTCTAGAGTTTACTTCTCAACCCAATCTGGATAGATCCACCTTTTAGTAATCATATTGGGTTCCCTTATCAAAACAAACCTAGAAATTGAACCTCACCTACATGCACCATCAAACCTATCATCACTTTAATACCTTCATCAAACACTTCTCCTTCCAAAGCCATGGGAGAAAAATCCAACTCACCCCTTTCTAAAATTGTCAAATCACCTTACACCTCCCTAACCAAACCCATCAAGAATATAGGAATACTTCATACACCTAGACTTGCTCATCCATCTTTGAATTTGGACTTAACCCCATCTATTCTATAAAATAAAACCCCAACCAAACCAACTAAGAAGGTGGAACCACCTAAACTCCCACCTTGAACTAGAGTTATACCACCTCCTTCCCTTTTGCCATCTATCTTACGACCCCATCCTTTTACCATTCCACAAGTTCATATTTATACCAAGAAGGTGAACCCTCCTATAAATATATATTCCTCATCTAGTAGACCTTTTCCTTTTTCTCTACCTACACCTATCTCTACCAAATCATCAAACTCCCCATCATTCTTAACTAACCTATCTACCTCTACCTTCCCACCTATATCCAAACCTTCATCATCCAAACTATCCATATTTAAAACCTCCACCTCAAAACCAACCAAAACCAATTAATCCCATCCAAAACCACATACTAGAACCATTTCACCACCTACAACTTCCATGGTGAAGTTTACTTCTAAGAAGGATCCCACTCCTAAAACCAAGAACCCAATACCCTCAACACCTTTAATTGAATCTTATTCAACCATTCTAAAAAGGTTATTTTGAACTTCTTCCTTAATCCTAACACCTATCAAACACTTCAAACATTAAATCCCTAAGTTGTATTAGTTCAATGATGATCTAATCTGATCATACCATAGGACACCTAAACATGATATAGAGAACTACAAAGCTCTCCAAACACTTATCCATAACTTATGGGATGAGGATGATCTATTATTAGGTGAACCTCTCTTAAACCCATTACTAACCCAACCACCAAATAAAATAATCCAATACCTACCTAATCCTCCACTCTCATATGAAAATAAGGAGGAACCAAAGTAACCATCTATCCCAACACTTCCCCTCACCACACTATCCATATGGTTACCTGATCTCAGGCTGAACAAAAGGATAAGGGAAAAGAAAAAGTGTCTATACCATGGATATACCCTTCCACCCCTCAAACTTATAACTGAACCCAAACACTCTCACCTTTATCTTCACCTTCACTAAAACCCAAAATATCCATTTTTGGTGCCTCTCCCTCCAACCCTTTTGATTCCATCTAGCAAGTGGTTCTAAAACAACTTTATCAGACACTAGTGAAGATGAGCCTTTATAAACTAATTAAAACCTCACCCCATCATCACAAAGCATTAATAGAGGACTTATAATTAATAGAGGTTTAACCAAAATACCCTCAACCTCTTGCATTATTTTTTATATCCCTTCAAATTTTTACCTTTGTAACATTCTAGGATTCAAAAATACCTTATATTCATTTTAAAGATCATGATCCTCCCCTCTTCATCACTATATACATCAATAAAACCCACATAAAAAGGATGATGATTGATGGAAGAGATAGTATTAACATTATATCCTCTCATGCTTATGACCAACTCCAACTACCTAAGAATGTCATGTTAGAAATTACAGTGGTCCTTTTCTCATTCAATTATACTATGGCCACTACCTTGGGGATAGTCATCCTCTACATCTACTTAGGACATCACATAATTATAGAACTATTTTATGTTTTAGAAGCTGATTTATAATAAAAAATATTACTTAGACACCCTTGGATCCATTCCATGAGTTTTGTCCCATCTACCTTACGTCGATGTGTCAAGTTTGAGCATGAGGGTCAAGTTATTACCATAAAAGCTAACCCTAGTCCTTTTGCATCTTACAACATGACATATCAACCCAATGAATTTCTTCTTCCTCCTTCATCAACCTCACCACCAACCAATAATAACTCCACCCCTACCATCAATGAATATTTAACTAGATCATCTATCCCTTCCTCTTAGATCACCATAAAGGACCCCTTAAATCCCACATTCCAATGTCTCTCACTAGGGGAGTATCATCTTTTAGCCTTTGATGCTCTCCTTACTCCTCAAGAATATGGGAACCTCAACCATGATCCTATTTATGAACCCAACATTAGAAACATCATTCCTTTTGGTCCTATCGACCATAAAACCAACTTAATTTATGGGGGACTTGATCATCGACTTCTTGCTTCCACAACCACCTCTTCTATCAAACCATTTACCTTTGACTTTTCCTATTTCAACAAATTGGAATTTTATAAATTATACCTTAATAGGTATGCTTAGAAGGGATTTGGCCTTAGCCATTATGAAAATGGACCTCATGAGTTACCTTCCATCAAAACCCAAAAACCTTGTGAGTTATTTGGCCTTGGGTTTGTACCACCAAAAGAACCCAATGAGTCACCAAAACCCATCATCACCATTGATGAGGACATCCCATCCTCACCAACCTAATATCCTTTAAAGTCTAAGGATTCTTAAATCATTCTTCATAATTTTTTAGTCAATACTATGTTATTAGCCCCCCTAATCTATCAATAGGATAGTTAAACTAAAACCCTTCCTCTCATTCATCTTAAAATGGTAGAAAATGATTTTCCTACCATCAAACATAAAGACAATGATTCCATTCTCACCTACCTTGGTATGGGGGATTCTTATATCCATAAATCCCTTCTTGTTGAGAACAAAACCATGTTGAATGAATCCACTATTTATGTCAACTTGGGTACTCAGGATAACCCTTGCATTGTCAAGATAGGTCAATCCTTAGATTTCATGAATAAAAAAGATTAAACTTCTTTCCTTCATGACCAAAGCATAGAATTTTCTTGGTCCTATCAAGATATGCCTAGGATCTACCTTTCCATATCCCTCCATAATATTGTCACCCATCCTAGCACTAAGCCTATTTAGGAAAATCTTCATAAGATGTACCCTTGCATCACCTTTCTAGTCAAAGAAGAGTTGCAATGTCTCTTGTCCTATCAACTTCATCCAACCCATTTATTATACCTAATGGGTTTTTAACATCATTCCCATTACCAAGCCTATAGGGGGACTTCACCTCTATATTGATTTTTATGACCCCAACCTTGCTTGCCCAAAGGATGACTTCCCTTTGCCTAACATGGACCAACTTGTTGATCATATAAATAGCCACGAGATGTTATCTCTCATGTATGGTTCCTTGGGATGTAATAAAATCTTTATTTCCCCCAAGGATCAGCATAAATCTTCTTTCATCACCCTATGTAGAAATATTTGCTATAGGGTCATGCCATTTAGTTTGAAGAATGCTGGAGCAACCTACCAACATGTGATGACCTACATATTCCATGATATCATCCATAAAACTGTAGAGGAAAATTTAGATGATCTCCTTGAGAAATCCAAATACCACAAGGATCATCTAGTGATTCTCACCATCATCTTTGAATGCCTAATCCATTTCTATGTCTGACACAATCCCAAGAAATATATTTTTGGGGTCTTATCTAGAAATATTCTTGGATTTATTATCTCTCTTCAAGGAATCAAAGTATACCCTACTAAAGTTAGATAAATTTTAAAGATTCCACCTATAACCCACCTTAAGTAACTCTAAAACTTGTAGGGGAAGCACTAATCCATTCATCACTTCATCTCTTAGTTATTGGATAGGTGTCAACCCTTTCACCATATTATCAAGAAAGATACATCTTTTAAGTGGAATAAGGACTACCAAAAATCCTTTGATTTACTAAAACATTACCTCCTTTATCCACCCATTCTTACCCCTCCTAAAGAGGACCAACCATTCTACCTTTATATCTCCACCACTAACCATTGCTTAGGAGCAATGCTCACTGATCATGATGAATAAAACAAAGAGAAAGTTTTATACTACATAAGTCAAACACTTATAGAGTATGAGACTTGGTACACCCATTCTGAGAAACTTTGCCTCACCCTAGTCTTTGTGGCTTCCAATATTTTCTATTACCCCCTTAATTAAAAAAAAATCAACATCACTAACATTGACCCACTCAAGTACATGCAATCTAAAGCATACCAAAGCTATTATATGGCTAAGTGGCTCATGATTTTATCTGAGTTTGACCTTGAGTTCCTCCAATAGAATTTAATTATAGGGCAAGCCATTGTTGACCAATTGGCCAAAGATCCTCTACCAGACAACTAACTACTTCCTCTTGCATTTTTGGATGAGTCCATCATGATTCTTTCTTGGGAAGACCCCACCTTATAAATGACGATGTTTTTTGATAGATAAAAATGATATAATGGTAGGGGTAAAAAATTTATTCTCATCTCCTCAATGGTGAACCTCTTCCCCTTTCCTTAAAACTTGATTTTGAGTGCACCAATAATGTGGCTAAGTATGAAGCCCTAGTAATAGGTCTCAAAACCACTTTAGCCTTGGGAATTAAGACCATTAGTGTCTTTGGTGATTCCCAAATTTTTTTATTATCCTCTTATCATTGGTTCATGTAGACATATATATCATGATTCTTATCTCTTTTCCCACATCTAGTTTTTTATCTAACTCACTTTATGTGCTTTCATTAACATCATATCATAACCACATTAATAACCATAATCTAACCATAAATATCCATAATCAACACATTAAATGCACAATCAAAGGAATAATCACAACCATAATCATAATCAAACCATCAATAACCATAATTAGACCACACATGATCATAAACATCATATCCATGCACAAAAATAAAACATCTAGAAAAATCATCACATGCCTAAGCTACTAAATCCACATCTCATGAATCATAATCATAAAGAATAAAACATAAAAACATTTAAACCATGAACCATGAAACATACTTCACATCTAGATATCATCATAAACATCATTATTTTAGTCATGTAAAATGAAAAAATTGGTAACTTGAGCATGGATAACGACACCCAACCCTTAGGTCCCTCTTGATTGCTTTAATAACCCTCTTAGGCTTATTTTCACTATTAACTAGTCATTCATAACCTTAAATACTTGGTCCCAACTCACCCAGACTACTCTTTCTAAGATAAATCAATCCCCCTAGGTCATGTATGTTTAGGAAAATAATGCCACACTTGGACTATAACATTGATGCCACTCTTGTTTATATTTTGTGCTATTTTCAAAGTCCATTTTTGGTCTTAATTATCAATTTATTTTTATTCCCCATCCTTATCTTTGAAATCTTAATGAAAGCACATTTAACCCATGATTAATAAATCCCTATAAAATCCCATTCAAAGATCATTTGGAAATGGGTTTGGAAAATATCACTAAGAAAACAAGAATACAAGCAAGACTACTCAAGAAATCTTCCCTATTATCTACATAGAGAGATCCATCACACTTACAAGGTCATTCAAATCCTTACACCAGTCCCTAACCACCTCAAGCACATCTAGTTTATTATTTTGCATTTTCATATACACAATTACACAAAGCATATCAAGTGGGAGAACTACATATGGCTTTATCCCTCTTTAAAGTATTGGTATATAGGCAACATGACCACACATGAGGTATGATGCATGTCTAATGTATCTTACACATGATAACTCCCCCTCTTGCTCAAAATTAGTCAAAGGATAATGAAATATAAGGTTTGAAGAAAGAATCTTCTCTATAGGGAGCTATATAGACTTTTAGCTATCAAAACTTCATAGATAGAGTCATATAGACACAAAAAACAAAACCCAAAAAGCTTAGATCCTTACGATAATAGTAGTAGAGGTGGAATATAGTGCTAATGCCACTACTATCTAGTTCTAATGCTCCTATCTAGTCACAAAATGAATTTTAATCTTAGTTTGTGATAGTGTCTCAGTTTTACATATTTAATTTCAACCTCTATCTTAGTCAGATCAATCAATTTTTAGCTAATCTATGTTTTCTTATCCTTATTACTATTTTTAGAAAAGTTTAAATTACAATTAATTTACAAAAATCAATAGATTAATTATTGTCTATTTATATTAGTGATTTCAATAAGACCCTTTAACTAAATTAGGAATAATACCCCAATATTCCCAAAATTATTAAATTATTTTGTTGAACCTAACTTACTTCAAACATGCATAAAAAACCTAGAAACCTTAGGGTAAAATTCTTACTGATTTCTCATATTTATTTTTAATTTTTTACCTACATAATAAAATTAAAAATTAGCTTTAAATTTTAAATTTTTTTAGTAATTTTAAAATATTTTTCTTTCAAACCCTATTTGACCATACTAGGTCCCAATAATTTTCTAGTGATTTTCCAATCATTTTCTGAATTTTTATTACCATATTTAAATCAAAAAATCCATTCAAAATTTCATACTAATTTGTCAAAATATTTTTTATTTCAAACCCTAATTGCCCATACTAGGTCCCAGTATTTTTCCAATAATTTTCCAATCATTTTCTAAATTTTTACTAGCATATTTAAATTAGAAAATCCATTCAAAATTAAAAATTTCATATTAATTTGTCAAAATATTTATTTTTTCAAATGCTAGTTACATCTACTAGGTCTTATTAAATCACTAATTTTCCAATAAATTTATAATTTTTTACTTTCATATCTAACTAAAAAATTCACTTTCAATTTCAAAAATTTCATAGTAAATTACTCAAATAATTATTTTTCAAAAACCTAGTTGCATGTACTAGTTCCTATTTTCTTTTTGAGGTATCACCTTACATGTTTGTGAGCTTTGTATATATATTTTTTCATATTCCAGTTCCTTTTTTAGATTACATCCATTTAATATTTTCTACTATCATCCAAGTTATTTTCCTTATGCCACCTAAGTTTATTGCATCTCTTCCTTCGAGATGAAGTGCAAGACTTAGAGGCAATCCTCCTAAATTCACCCATATTCTTAAAACTTAGTCATATACCATGGATAAACAACTAACTCAGGTTCTTATTATAGATTATACACATCTAGATTACACTAATATCAATAAAGATAACTCTGATAATGATTAGTATGAAAATAATAATGATGATGGATACATTGATTCTCATGTTCCACCACATTTGACTACTAATTTGCTTCGACCAATTGTTGCTAATGACTTGTCCTTAATAAAGATTTGATCCTACAAAGTTTTTGAGAAAGAATTTGGGACCAGTCCTGAGATCATACTCTTATCTTGTAATCTATCATATAAATTAAAAAGTCTAAGCAAATTAAATCTTGCATTCCTTCAGAGCAACCAATTACAAATGACACTATAGGGGTAACTATGCCTTAACAACCCCCTATAATAACCCAACCTTATTCTTTACCACTATCTATAGCTAATACATCTTTATCTCCTAATGTGGAAACCCTTATGTAAGAGATAAAATATCTTCAATCCAAGGTGCTACATCTTGATCAAGGTGCCTCTAGACCTATATAGACTTTGTATTCTTTTGATCTTCTGCATACTCCATTAGCATGCCACATTGCTTCGACACCCTTGACAAATGGTTTTATTCAACCCAAGCTTACTTCATATGATGGCAAGGGTGATCTAGAGACACATTTAATATACTTTCATGTAGCATGCTTGGATTATGTACCAAATGATTGGCTACTTACCAAACTATTTCCATGGAGCCTAAAACATTATGCTTTACAATGGTTCTATATACTACCAAATAATTCAGTCAATGCATTTAATCCTTTAGTTGACATGTTCCTATCTCATTTTAGCATTAACATTAGTGATAAAGTTTCATATGCCCAAGATGCATAATAGAAAGGGTCAATGAACATCTCCTAGATTATGTTCTTTGATATAAGACTATCTTGGCTAAGATGACTAGCCCCATGGCTAATCAAGAGTTAAAAGATCTCTTCAAATAAAGTCTTCTACTATATATGCATGAATCAATTATGTTTAAAAGATTTTCTTCCTTTACTGAATTGTTTCACACACTAAAGGAAAGAGAAGTCAAGTTAATTTAAATGGGCAAACTCAAGTACACAAGTATCTCAAACACAACAAACAAGAGTAACAACAATATCCCATACAAAGTCAAGATCAATGATAACAATATTTAGAATCAACCTATATTTAATATGGCTTTAGAGCCCTCTCAGTGAGTGGTTTTATCAACACCCCCTCGGTGAACCTTCACCAATCTACTAGTTTTTCCACATAGAGTTTTATGATAGCTATTAAAATGTAACATCATATCTCTCCCTCATATTTGAGAAAGTTGACCCAAAAAATCCTCTTCCATGAGGATATGATTAGCATTCATTTTACAAGTTTCATAGGGTACTAATCCATATGAAAAATTGATGCATCATTTTGAGATACAAGATACATGATTTGATGGATGGAAATCATATTGATCTTGGCACTTTAGTTGAGCCTCCTCAAACAAAGAAAACACAAGATAAAGCTTTGAAAATATTTTCAAATCCTTTTCCACATCATTCCAAATAGGAAGCAAGCGACACATAAAGGGTTTGTGATGTATATCATGCATATCCCCTATCATATACATAAAAGGCACCTTCAATTGAGACACATCCTTTAAACAACATGATTGGTGTATCTAATTCCAAAGTTTTAGCTAGACCTTCCATCTCCTTCTCAAAGTAGGAGATCATGAGTATGATATGGATTATCATGCACTATTTATTAGAGCTTACATCCATAATCATCATATTCATAATGTTGTCATAAATAATGGATCTAGTGGGAACATGTGCACTATGACATTATTTTAGCATTTGGGATATTCAAAGTAGGATATTACCTTGACAAAAATAGTTATCAATAGATTTAGTGGGCACATATATAGTAAATTGGGTGAGTTTGTACTTAATTTAAAGTTTGTCCCAATACACATGGCCAAATCATTCATGATAGTTCCTAATGTAGGAGTTTTTGATATGTTACTTAATAGATCATGGATCTAGAAACTTTGAGTAGTACCTTCTATAGTTCATAGATGCATGAAATTTATTCATGCTAATCAAGTTGTTACATTTAGTGTAGTTCCATATGAGTTACCACTCCATACTTCAGAGCTATCTTATTTAGTACGATCACTAGTTTCAGTTCAACCTCTAGTTCTAGTTTCCCCACTAGTTATATTTCCTCCTGTAGTATTGATTCAAATATAGTTGAGGCATCCATCACCATCACAAAGAGTTCATACACCACCATAGCTTTATGATTTTAGATAGTTTCTAGCTATAGCATTTACACCTAGAGAAGTATCATTGAGATCTCATGTATCTACTCATAAATCACATATTCAAAGAGATTCACCTACTACTAGATGGGTTCTTAAAAGACCTATGGTTATATAAAATTATCATCATTATAGGGGGACCCCACAATCGGTTTCTAATTTAGAGATTTCAGAGCATTTAAAACATATACAAATTTTAGAGCCACACTTTCAGCATTTACATCACACTTCATGATTATGCATGATTTATCTCTTTGATACAAAACACCATGATAGGGTGTCTCTCATGAGACTTAGTAGTTAGTATCATCTTTTCCATGCTTACCTATATATAGTTTATTATGCATGATTATACATAACTTAAATATATCAAAAATACCAAAAACATTCAAAAAGTTCAAAATATAAAAACATGTAAATAACATTCAAAAACACCAAAAATATTCTGATTATATGCATCATCCATGCTTTAAATTTATACTACTATGCTAAACTTATTTTTATTTTTTGATGTTTATTTTTATTTTTTTTATCTACATTACCATGCTTCATTTGATATTATTTTGAGTGTGTGCAGTGACATCTAGCTCTTTGATTTATTTACTCTACATATTGAGGGGGCATCCTACTTTTACATCAAGACACACATCGATATACATACCCACTGAGGGAATCTTCTACATGACTACACCATCCAGGTTATGTCATTCCTACACCACACATTCTAGTTATCATGTTGATGTAAATTACTTACTTGATTACATAGATTAATTTATCAACACTCACTAGTATATATCAGTTGTGTATTTATTAGCATATACCTAGTCTTGTACTCACATGCCTTATATAATTTCCCTCTTTCTTTGATTGGTTATATGTGATTATACTTCTAGATCCTTACATGTTTTATTTTCTTGCTTAGCATAGTTAGATTGTTTGCATTTTTAAGTTCCTATTTGTCTCCTATATGTTCCTTAGGACATTTACCAATGTCCTTTGCTTTTATTCATGTGTGTGCCTTAGGACATTTCCTAATGTCATTTTCCTATACTCCACTATATTATTGGGGCTTCTATGCCAATTTTTCTTGTGTCAATTATATGTGTATATGGAATTTGAACATGCCTTGTATGCTTGCTTTCTAGTTTGAGTGACATGCACCCATGACCCTTGTTTGCTTGGTCCCTTCAATACCCTTGTATTTTTATTTCTTCTTTCCTTGTGTGCTTGTTTATTTTTTTCTTCTCATTGTTTGCAATGCTATGATTCACATCATGCATTTATCTTTATTTCTTGGATGCCATGATAGGCATCATGTTCTATCCATCCAACTAATAACTATCTAGATTTCTCATTCTAGTTCTAGTTTAGTACATTACATTACATTGTTATATATATCTAGGAATACCCCTATTGATCTAAGAATATCTCAATACAAATCATGTTATATCTTGAGATATCTTGTCAATTATCATTGTTATATCATGTATCTTTGCAACATAACACACTTGTAGGGCTCTTTCTTCTGAGGACAGTCATTACAAGTTCCTTATTCCTACCCTTAGAAGAGGGGGCAACAAATAAGGGTTTTGTCTCAGAGATCAGAGCTCCTAATGGTTGAAATAATAGTTTTTAGAACACCCAAAATCACAACTAGACATCAAAATAGTCAAAATAGAATAGATAAATAGTCAAGAATCTAGAATAGTTACCAGATTTGGCCCTAGATAATAGTGTCTAACTTAGATAATAGTGTTGGTGCCACTAGTGTCCACTTTTGACACTCTTATCCAAATAGTAGAAAAACTAGATTTTCCATAAATAAATAGAAAGGTAAGTTCAACTAAAAAAAAATTAGTAATAGTTTAGACTAGATTTAGTAGTTTTAATATAATTTTTCTTAGATAATCAAGATATAGGGGGAATCATGCATGGCATGATGGCTCTCACTTCCAATTTTAGATACGATAGTTGATATAAATTTTAGATCAAAATCCATGTCTTAGACACTAGTGATTAGGGGAAATGTACACAACACATTTGTTTTATCTTCTTTCCAAGTTCAATATTACCTAGGCATTCTCAATAGTTATGTGCCTTATTCTATCTATAGATGGTTGGCATCATTTTGGAATGGATTTCATATAAGCCTAGTGTACCAATTCATAGTGGCTTTCATACAAGCCTAATCTCCATCTTTTGTAGTGACTAAGAGTGGCCTCATTTCTAGTATACATTCAACTATCCATACCAACATTGTTAGATCATAGTACATTCATGGTCTTTAAGAGCCATCTCATATGACATACACTTCATACTAGTATCATTTCATAGATTCAATTCATAGGGAAATGATGGAGCCAAAGGACTAGCTAGCCTTTGTATTCTTGAGCCACCTACTTAGAGGGATTGGACACATAGTCCAAACATTGATTAACACACCTAAGACCACTTATCTTCACTTAGTGGGTGATGATGGAGCCAAAGGTCTAGCATTTGTATTCTTGAGACACTTCCATGGAATTGAGCACTCAGCTCCATTCATGATATTACTCTTGGTACAACATTACTCAATATTACTTAGAATCACTCAGCATCACAATAGGTTTTGTATTGGTCCACACACCTAGTGAGGTGTATTCATTCTTTTCTCCTCCTCTCTCTCTCTCTCTCTTACCTAGCTTTGCACATTCTTATTTTAGATATAACCTATCTAGTAATAAATGATCTAATATTTATTTTCTTATGTAGTTTCATACTTCATAGCATGCTCTCTCTATTCACACCTAGCATCACATAGCTTCCTGATCTTCACCCTCATAGGTAAGTTTAGTTATGCTTTCTAGTTTTCCTTTATCCTAGTATTTCACTTTGATGCATCACCAAAATAAAGGTAGGGCAAATGTAGTCATATAAAATGCAAAAATTGGTAACTTAAGTGTGGCTATTAACACCCAACCCTTAGGTCCCTCTTGCTTGCTTTCATAACCCTTTTAGGCTTATTTTCTTTAATTCTTAATCATCTGTAGCCTTCCATACTTGGTTGCAGCTTACCTAGATTAGTCTTTCTAAGATAAATTAATCTCTCCCATGTCCCATCTACTTAAGATAGTAGTGTCACACTTTCACTATCGTGCTGGTGCCACTCTTGTCCACTTTTGATGCTATTATCTAAGTCCATTTTTGGCCCCAATAGTCAATTTCTTCTAGTTCCCCATCCTTATCCTTGTCATCCTAACATGAGCACATTTAACCCATGACAAATAAATCCCCATAAAATCCCACTTAAAGATCATTTGGAAAGGGGTTTGGAAAATATCACTAAGCAAACAATAATATAAGACTACTCAAGTAATCTTCCCTATTCTCTACATACAACTGGCCAACACACTTACAAGCTCATTAAAATCCTTATACCAGTCCCTAGCCACCTCAAGTGCATCTAATTTATCATTATACATTTTCATATACATAATTACACAAAGCACATAAAGTGGGAGAAATACATATGGCTTAATCCCTCTTCAAAATATTGGTATGTAGGCAGCATGCCCACACATGGGGTTTGAAGCACATCTAATGAATATTACACATGCTAAACCCACCTCTTACTCAAAATTTGTCAAAGCATAATGGAAGATAGGGTTTGAATAAATAATCTACTCTATAGTGAACTACATAGACTTCTAGTTTCCAAAACTTTGTAGATAGAGTCATAAAAACATAATGAACAAAACCCAAAAATCTTATATCCTCAAGACAATAGTGGCAGAGGTGGGGTATAGCATCAATGCCATTACTATTCAATTATATTACTCCTATCTAATCAAAAAATGAAGTTTAGATCTTAGTTTATGATAGTGTCTCAGTCTTGCATAATAAATTTCAACCTCTATCATAGTCAGATCAACCATTTTCTAGCTAGGTTATGTTTTCTTCTCCTTATTACTATTTTTAGAAAAGTTCAAATTATAATTAATTTACACAAATTAGTAACTTAATTATTATGTATTTATTTACTAATTTTACAACATAGACCCTTTAAATAAATTAGTAATAATACCCTAATATTCACAAAATTAATAAATCAATATCATCAAAATAAATAATACATGTAATAATGTATAATCTCTCTATAAAAGCATGTGCACCTCACTGCATCAACACATAGGCCATTATCAAAATTATGTAAATCTATATCTATACATATTATCATATCATATCATGCCCTTGGGTCACTAATGCCACTATCCCCACCTGCACTACCATTTCCATCAAGTGTTGGTCCTCCTAAGATGCCTACTTGTCCACTCACCAAAGCAACCCACTACCCTTGAGTCACCATAGCTTCCCTACCTACTAAATTGGCTCTATACTCACCCATCAAGGTTGTTTAAGACACTGTACTAGCACTATGGCCTTGTAATACCTCAACTCCTCCACTCTACCTAAGTACCACATTATAGGGATGGTACCTAGTGGTCTTATTGGTGCTGTTATTGATCTTCCCCTTTATCTCAAGGTGTCCCTCTCCTATTTCACCAAGCCTAGTGAGATCATGACCTAATCTCTCTCACTTATCATGGTGAAAACCTAACCCTATAATGTCATAATATATCCTTGTAATGTGGCCTCCTATTACTGTAATGCTATAATCTATGCCTATGTAGTAGTGAGTTCTACTCTTGCCTATCCATCAAGGCCACCACCCTGTACCTATACCTGTGAACCCCTACCAATTGGATCCACATCCATGGCCTACTAGCCCCCATCATCCTATCCAAAATTGGCCATTGTATAAAGGGCCTAGTATCATGTTGCATAGCCATCAACAAAACTAACATCATCAACCCCTGCTCTAATAAGTAGCTTCTCATGATCTAAGACCACCTCCTCTAGCTATGGATCAAGTAACAAAAACTTAGAATCCTCCCTCATATACATTAAGAATGGACCTAAAATCCCATATACTAGGTTGAACTACCTTTAAACTCTATTAAATTGGATAACTTGAGTCTCACCTTCTCTCCTCCCATAGATCCATCTTTAGGTCTATAATGATAATGTGTGATAGTTATAGAGGGCCCATCTAGGAAAGCCAACATACAACCTCCAAACATCTCCCACAACCAAGTAATCTAGTGCTTCTCTAAAATAATCAACATCTATTACACCTCCTCCAGATCTTATGAGGGTGTAGTCACCCCTCCACCATATGAAGCCCACTCTAAATTCCACCTAGGCATAACCCTCCCATGGTAGCCCCAATAGTCTTAGAACCCTAATGTGCTATATGATCAAAAATGGAACACAAACCCCACACTGATCCCATATCTCTTATGAGCACAAAATGCCTAGAGCTCCCTATATATCTAAACCAATAAAATTGGTGCCTACCCAAACACTGTCTTACTAAGAAACATCTCCACCAACACACCTAACAGTAGATAAAGAAACTACCACTGATTCAATTAGGAAATGCAAAATTGGACACTACCATCATCATCATAGTCATCAAATTCCTCTCATTATGAGCCCTCTAATATAATGGCCATAACCAAAACCACGAACATGCCACCTAGAAAGGGCTCAATCCTCACCATATAGGAGTTCCATCTACTCATCCCTCTCCTCACTCTCAATATGGTAAATCATCTCCCCCCGAATGGGCAATCATGTGATCCTATAAACATCCTCTATTAGGATGGTCATAATATTACACCAACCTCTTTATCAACCTAAACCCACCTAAATCAACCTATTAAAATACTAACCCATAACCATTGCCTATACAAAATTACCTCTAGCACTTAAACACTATCCTCACCTAAAAAATTTTCAATACCTACCATAACCCATCAAATGAAACATCTACCTCTTTTATCAAAAAAATATATCTACCCTAATCCATAAAAATTTCAACACCTAACTCTTTTTTTAAACCAACACCTAACTCTAACTCACAATAATTTAAACACATCTTATCCTAACCTACACTTGGTATTTTCATTACTAAACCATTTTAAAACATTTTGACTATATATTTTTATTAAAAGACACCTTTCCCAATCCCTCAACCATCAATGGTCACTATAACCACCAATAGTCAAGTGACCTTTGTACTTCGGTGGTTGACCATTGATGGTCAAGTCTGACCATTGACAATCAGGTCTAACTATAGACGGTCACTATGTGTGACTACAGTGGTAAACCACCTAACCGTACCTTCCTAAAAACTAAAAAAAATAAAATTTCAAAAACTAAACTACCTCATTCTATCCTATACCCTACCCCCAACACAAATACTCCCTTAGTTTTGAATTTCATTAGCTAATTTTTTCAATCACAAATAAAACCTACATCTAGGTTAAACCCCCCAAAACCCTATCTAACACAACCAAAAACTACCCAGATTAAAATTAAAACCAACCAAATTAACTAAACTAACTATTTTAAAACACCACGTACCTCATTCCTTGACTGGTATCAAGGATGAAGCCCACATCTCATTGCTCAGCCATGTCCTCATCAACCATACATCCTCATTCCCAATAGATCACCTTGTTGAGACCAACACACCCATATCTTTTTTGAAAGGAGGACCCCTATATTTGTTTCTATAAAGTTAGTATTATAAACTAAATGTGAAGAGTTATCTTATCTTAGATTTCTTAAAGGCAAATTGATTCTAAAAGAGGAACATGTGCTTTGATATATTTGATCATGTTTACATTTCATAGTTCAAAATTGCTAATAATTATCTTCAAGGTGATTAGTTGTAGGTTCCATGGAAGAAGCTAGGGTTTCTAAGGAACAAACCCTAAAAGGGTTTAAATTTAAACATTTATGATAAAATACTAGCAAAAATTTTTATTTTCTTTTTGATTAAATGATCATAAATCTAACTTTATATTAAGCTTCAAATATGTTTTTTCTTTAAAACATGACTGAATATTAATATAAACCTTAGACTAAACTTAAAACATGATTGGGTATTAATTTTAAACTTAAATGCCCTTTTTTATTCTAATGGTGATCATTTTCTTAGAGGTTTCAATCCAATGGTGCAAATTAAATCTGACACCCAAAAGGAAGTTAACAATTATTAACCACTCAAGATTTGATCCAATGGCGATTATTTTCTCAAATAACTTTAATCCAATGGTGAAAATTAAATCTAACACTTGAAAGTATTTTAACATTTATTAGCCACTTGGGACATGATCCAATGGTTCACATTGCCTTGGATGTTATCAATCCAATGGTGCACATCAACCTAGAAGCCTCAAGATCTCCTGAAGGTTTTTATGTGTGGCTCTCATTCATTAGACATAAGGATTTTATTGTCTTAAATTTGATAGGTTCACCTCCATCATTTGACATCTATGAGGACATATTTAATGGGACTAAACTCATTAAATTTAACTTAGATAATCCTCAAATCTTTGAGATCTCTTGATGGTTTTACACAGGGCATTCAATTATTGAATCAATAAATTTTATTATTTTAAATTTGATAGGTTTATTCCCATCATTTGAAATGTGTGAAGATGTATTTGATGAGACCAAAACCATCAAATTTAAATTTAAACAAAAAGATTTTATTGTCATAAATTTGATAGGTTTTCCCCTATCATTTGACATCTGTGAAGATGTATTTAATGGGATCGAACTCATCAAATTTAACTTAGATAATTATTTTAAACCTAATAAAAGGGGGAATTACTAAATCCTTTTAATAAATTCTTAGTTTTATTAAGGAAAGATTGAGATAGAAAAATCTTGGCATAAGTCATTTTTACTAATTAAAAGGGAAAGCATCCCAAAGGATCCAATGATGATCGTTTACTCATTGGATTTGATCTAATGGTGGGATAAAATTGAAGACTTTTCAAAGGCCTCAAAATCTTGACAATGACACAATCAATAAGCTCAAAGATCAAGAACCAATGAAATGCAAGGACTTATATTTGGCTTTTCAAAACAAAATAAAAGGGACTTTTGAAAACTAATGGTTACTCTTCAAATTAAATTTATGAAAAATTACTGTGAAAGGCATGGAACCTCACCACATAAGCTCCACGTAAGTATGGGGGGTCCAAATGAAAGATGTCTCATGATTGAAAACACAAGAGATATGATAGTAAGGTTCCATCATATCTAAAGCACGTATGAGATCAAAGTTGGATGTTTTGGTCATTAAAGCAAAAAACCCTAAACCTTATATAAAGAAGGCCAGAGTTGGTTCAAATTAATTATGTGACACATAAGATAACTTTAAACTAAATTTAGAGTAGGTGGCTTATTAAGAAACTTGATAGCTTTACAATTACAATACAATGTTATCAATGGTAGTAGATAGGCAACAGATAAAGATTGAAGTAGATATTTATCTAACTTTAGATGGTGAAGGAAGGGTATTTAGAGACACATAATTGGATTCAATAACATTAAATGTATATATAATCATGAATTAGTCTAAATTATTAGTATTTTTCAAATATTTACAACCAATTTCTCCAGAATAAAATAAGAATGATTCAGTGTACCAAAGATACAAGGATTTAGTATCAATTCAAATGACAGGCCTTCATCATGCAACTACTAAACCCGAGGTAATACATTATATCAACCTTATTGTTCCTATTTTTTTTTACTATAGAGTAGATAGAGAATGGATTATTCATGAAATAAATGTCAATAAAGTTGCATGCATAGCTCCCATGGCCTTTGAGACTTATTATAAGCTCCCTTTACCTGACATTGATCTTCCATCTTTAAGAGAATGGATAAGTTCCAAAAACTTGAATTCAATTCTTTCACCTTGGTTAATCCAAGGTTCCCATCTTTTTAGGACCCCTAATGGTGAGATTCTTATTACCCAATTTACAGAAGGTGTTAGGGTAGCTATGACCTTATTGAATAGAGCATTTGGTGCCTCTTCTACAACTTATGTGAGTAAGGTCTAGGTGTTTTATGTCCATTGCATTTTGGAGTAGAACCTAACCCCTCCCATTATAGACTTAAAAAGTTTCTTCTTGGTCAAATAATTTAAATCCATTAAGAGTAAGACCTCTAGACATTTTTTTATGATGTCTTACCTTTTTGACTCACCCCTGACCTCTATTAATTTCCCTGGTATCCAAAATTGGTCCCCTAATGGTAGGACTACCGTTTCTCATCATTACTTCAAACTACATATTTTCAAATATAGGAATAATATGAAATTCATATGTGATGGTGTCTTCCCAATCATTTTTGAGACAATCACTAGTATTCATATACCTGAAATTCATCCTGTAATCAAAAAGCAAGTGGAGACCATGGTGGATATGTGGTTATATCTAGATTTCAATGTAATAATGATAGAATGAATCATGGTCCAACCATACAAACTACCTATATATGTTATTAGTAAGATTACAGAGTAATAAATTTCTTATCAAATCATCTAGGGCATAGATTGGCACTATAAGAAGAATATAAAGGCTCAAGTTCATCCCTTCCCAATAGACACTGATAGAATTGTAAACAAGGATTGGAAATAGTTGGAGATCATGGTGGTACACAAGAACTCTTTTGATTTCCAATTAGATGATCTTAATATGTGGGACCCCAATAATAGAGTGGCTAACCATATTCAGTATAGGAAGGTCCCAAAGACTGAGTACAAGCATCAACCAGGTGTGGGAGATGGTATTTACACAAAGGCAAAGAACTTTGAAGAAGTCATATCTAGGGTTAAAAACTAAAAAATAACTTTAGAATTTAGGCTAATCAAGGATAATAATCCTTTAATAAAAATATGGTAGTTACATCCTTTACAATATCACTTCTTGCTAGGACCATCAAGGACCACACATCAAGAGCCACCTATTGAGAGAGAATCTTCTAAGCCTCGGTAGGGAGAATTGATAAAGTCATCTCAAATTGAGGAACTTGAGGATGCAAAAAGAAAAGGTAAAGCTATAAGTGAAGAGTCTAAGATTAAGTAAAGACCTATTGAAAGCCTCCAAATTTAAGCATCCCCACCAAGGCCTTCTTCCCCAATAGAAGTTATCAACATAATTGCTTTGGAAATAAGAGATACAATGGAGAGTTCCCTTACTAACATAAAAGATACTTATGGTTTAGATAAGGAAGAAGATGCATTTGAGGAAGTAGGCAAGGAATTAGTTCCATTAGGTAGTGGAAAGAGATAGGTAGAATTAGCCTTAGTTCTTCTGGCTCCAAAAAAGAGGCCTAGGTTAACTTTCACTCACCCTATGAGTGAAATAAACCTCTTCAGTGATGAGAATAATATTTATGTACCAACCATTCTTGAATAGTTTATTTATGGGAAGTTAAAAAAAATCCCATCTCTTTCTCCTTCACTAGGTCTGACTTGAGTGGACATAGGTGTTCAGGACAATGTCAAGCCATGGATTCAAGATATGTTGAATAAATAAATAGAGAGAAGCATCTAGATTCTTCACAACAAGGAAATATAATGGGTTGATACCCCAAGAGAATTTGTGAGTCCAAATGTAGAGATTTTTAAATAACCACAAGTGAAAGAGTTTGATCTTCATGTCTAATTTAATTTAGAGATATCAACTCTTGAAAGAGTAGTGACCAAGAAAATTACTTTTTGTACTGAGGAGTTCACATTTTAGAAGGTGCATCCATTTACAGGATTAACTCCTATTCTAAGGTAGGTAGTAAGGGAGCATCCTATTTTTCATGAGGATGTATCTAGTTTGGTATTGGCCTAATCAACAATGGCCTTGGTTGGAGTTTAAGGATTGAAATAGAAGATTATCAACTTGGAAATAGAAAATCACGATTTGGAATCTCAAGTCTTCTTGATGATTCCTAAAAATATATTGCAAATATTGAATAAACCCTTGATGGATGCATTCAAGAATCTGAAAAACATTAAGTCTAGATTGAATGATTTATACCATCAAGTTGAGATAACATAAGCCTTAATCACCCAGTGGCAAAATTTTGAAGCTCAGATGGAGGAACTCATTAAGGTACCTAAGACAAAGTAGGCCTTGAACTTCAAAATTATAAAACTTAGAAATCTAGACATCCTCATGGAAATTTTGGTAGATAAACAAGAAGATTTGATCACTTGGAGTAGTGATGTTAAGAACTTCATCAAGAGAGACACAGACTTGGTAAACTAGATTGAGAAACTTCTAGGGAATATATTAATTAACCCTTCTCAAACCACTACTTTAGGCTTGATTGATGATGAATAATTCAAGCAGAGGGTTTTTACCCACATCCAAGGCATCAAAGACAATGAAGATCATTTAGCTAAGGACAACCAAAAGACCCTTGATACCATTACTTTTGTAGGGAAGCAGAATATGTCAAGGAACTTATATCTTGGGAAGATAGTGAATTTGACAAGTTAGCAGATAAAGAAGAGTATTGTGTAATGAAGCTTATAGTGTATTTTGAGTTGACCAAGGAGCAATACACCAAGGTGAAATACTTCCTCAAATAGGGCTAATTGGAAGGACCCACTAATGAAATTCCTAAAAGAATGTTCTTTTTATAAAGTATATGCTAGTTTGTTAGCATATACTCTTTCTTGTCAAGTTGACATGATTTTGTTTTGCATTATAGATTTGTATCAAATACATCTATCCTTATCCACATCTAGATATTTTTGAGAGTTAACTGGTTAACTACCTATATTTCCTATAAATAGGTAGATGGTTACCATTTGTAAAGAGAGAGTTCTTGAGCAATTGATACTAGGAGCATTTAATATAACTAAGGAATTCTAAAAAGATTGTCTAGATAGTTTTTGTTAAATGTCTATGCTATCTCTCAATTACAGGGAGTTATCTTGAATTTGAATGATTCTTATTGTTTTAGTTACATTGTTTATCATAGGGCTATTAATTTGTGCTAAATGCTAAATTAGTTGTAAAGATATCAAATATACTTCTTTTTATTTGCTTTGTATTTAGATATACTTAGGTTATTCAGATCATAATAACAAACCTTTAAAGTAAATTTGGATCTTATGATTCATACTTTTCCTTTGAATTTTTCTTGATTTGTGATATAATTTGAGCTTATGCTATTTTATAACATAATTTGGTTCAAATGTGTTCAAATTAATTGGAATTATGTCATAATATTTAAAATGAAAACCTAAAATCATAGTTCTTTCTTCCTTACCCTTCCTTTTTCTTATTTTTATCAAGATTCACTCTAGCTAAGAGGTCATTGTTAATAATCATTTTGTTTAATTATTGAATTATTAAGTATTAAAATAGTATATACCTTGGTATCTCCCAACCACTAAATCAAATAAATATTTTGGATAGTTTTCATACTTTGCTTCTATTCTATGATAGACAATCACTGAAGTGTCACAAACTACAATGCATGCCGTAGATTCTCAAAATCCTAAAATGAGAAGTGTTCTTCAACACTAAGAGCATGTGTGGTATAATTAGAAGCATCAACAAGAGATGCTCTATTGGTGTGAGAAGGAGGGCCTCTTTAAATATGCTTAATATTTTGAGTGTATTTGGTCAGATTTATCTACATTTTACATGATTATTTTTCTTTTAACATAAATTATGTTAAGAATGGTGACCTTTGCATAAATATGAATTCTGTTGTTAAAAATTTATTAGTATTTAGAGTTAATATGACTTATTTTTATAAAAATTGACAATTATTTGACAATAATAAGTTTATTTGAGTTTTAAGTTGTAAAGATTGGTCATCTTTGCATAATTCAGTACATCTTTGAACTTATTTAGTTAAAGATTTATGTCCTTTATCCTCTTATAAATAATTTTTTGCAAATTAAGATTAGTGTGCATATTATTTATCATTATTTGGAAATTAATGTGTTACACCATGTTTTAAAATAGGATCTTTAGTCTTCAAGTTGGAATTACCAAAGATTAAGACCAGATCACATTCAGTGACTAGAGAACCCTTGCTTGAACTAGAAACTCATAGAAGGACTAGGAAAGATAGAGGTAAGTGTAGGTATTCTAAATCTCTACCATTATCACCTTTGAAATGGATTATTATTCTTGATCTTCATCCAAACATGGCATGGATTAGAAGTTCCCCTATTAATATACCAGGTGTGGTTCATGATTTACCATGTAATTTGAAAAAATATTTGCCAATATTTAGTCCAACTAGTATTATGACTGCTGAGGAACATGTTAAATCTTTCAAAGCTACATTAAGATTGTTAAATGTTATTCATGAAGATGTAGCATGTAGGTTATTCCCATTTACATTTAAATATTTTGCATATGAATGGTTCCTTAATTTACCTAACAATTGTATTGTCTTATGAAATAATTTTGACACTATTTTCATTGATCAATTTGGAAAGATCATAAGTCCTTATGTCATTTATAATCAATTCACAAATATTATGATAGATACAAGTGAATATATTAGGCCATTTAATTCCAAGTTCCAAAATATGTTTAGTCGGACCATGGATCCATATAAACCTAATGAAGCTATAGCTTTGGAGGTTTATAAAGATGTTGTTGACCCCATGACTTCTATGTTTTTGAAGAGAACTATTCCACTTATATCACATTGGCTCAAGCCTATTCTGAAGTAGTGGTTATTAGTGACCAAATGCAATCCTAAGTATAGATGGCTTATTCTATCCCAAATGTTAATCCTCAAATGCCTACATTAAACCTTTTCCTAATTAATAACCAAAATATTCTAGCATTAAATTAGTTTCCTACATTAAATGTATTGCCTATTATTTGTGCTACCCCTAATCAAAATCTAGGTTTCTTGAGTTATCAAGTTACCAATGGATTTCATGACAATGATCAAAAGGATTTAATTCATATCAATGGAATTAATAGTAACCAAAGTTAAAATGCTAATGTTTCAAAAAATGATAATGAATCTATATTGAAAATGCTACAAAAGCTTATCACTAATTTTTTGCAATTAAAAAAACAAGTTGGTAATGCTAATGATAATTTTGGAAGGAATTTCACTTTCTAAAAGTTCAATAGACCTAGAAAATAGGTTTCATAATGACAATTTCTATAATAACAAAGCTAATGAGTCTTTCCCTAACAAAAAGAATATGGATATAAACGTCACTGATATTGCATTACCAAATTATTTTAGGGTGCATGATACTTCCAAACGTGGTGAGATTGATTGCATTGAGTTTTGTAAATCCTTTGAAGATTTTCGAGAAGAAATTGAGACATTTGAAGTGGTTCCAAACAAAGAGGTTGCTATAAATTCTTCTGAATCTAAACCATTTGATGAAGTGCATATGGTGGAAAATTCTAATTTGTCTTTTCAAGAGGATAATGAGCCTTAGAATATTCCTGAGGAAATTCAAGCATTCCATCAATTTTTGAAGACATGTCCTTTGAGAAATAGGGAGCAAAAATAACCATTGACTACCTCTACCCCTCCTAAAATTTATGGGATCCCTCCAAACACTATATCAAAGAATAATCTTGAATCTCCTAGAGGAAGTTATTCTAAGTTAACATTAACTATTTATCATATAAGAAAAGCTAGCTACAAAATTATGGAAGATATGAAAAGGATTAAAGCTAATATCACTCTACACGGGCTAACTCAAATCACATAACAAAGAGACTTAATCTTGGAATCTTTTTCAAAGAAAATTAGGAAACCCCCTAAGAATGATAGTGCAAATTTAATTACACAAGTGATCAAAGTAGAGTCTTCACCTTTTTAACTTACAATTAGGATATTTGGAAAAAATGATCATAACTATCTTTTAGATTTGGGAGCCTCAACCAACATTATGTCTATTGGGATATGTGAAAAACTTAGGTTAACTCCAATCAAATTTAATAGGGTAGTCACTCAATTGGATAAATCTAGAGTTAAGGTTGTAGGGGAATTATTGAATATGCATATATAGCTGGCTAATGAACCAAGGGTTTAGAAATTCATTGATATCTAAGTGGTAGAAATTCCTAGTGTTTATGTATTACTTTTGAGTAGAGAATGGACTAAGGATTTAAATGGATATTTGTCTATTGGTTTTTCACACTTATGGCTTCCTTGGAAAGGTGTGTCAAATCAAGTAAGAGTAGAAAGGGAACCTCAAATGAAACACATGATAATAGAATATAATGATGTTAAAAAAAGGGTAATTTTTTTGGATTATGATCTGGGAGTTTTCACTTTAGAAATTACAAAGGAACTGGTTTCTAAGAGTTCTTCTCAAATGTGTGGTTTATAGAAGTTATAAATTGATGGTGCCAAGTGAAAATTATGATTAAGAGCTAGTATTATATTGATAAATCATTCATAAATGCAATACCATGTAGCTTATAAGTTACAATTTCCTTGCACCAATAATTTAGCTTAGTAAGAGGCTCTCATACTTGAATTGTAGTTTACCATTAAACACAAAGTTAAAGAACTTGTCTATGGAGACTCTAAACTTGTGGTTAACCAAGTGAGAAGTAAGTACCAGTGCAAATTGTCTTACTTAAATAGATATAAGCTTAGGGTGTGGGACTTGATCAAATATTTTCATGCCTTCAACATCTTAGCTATTCCAAGAGAAGAAAATAAAATTGTTGATGAGATTACCTCTACTATAGCTAACCTCATGCCTAATCATGATTATCAAAGCATCAATATTGAGCTAATAAATTATCCTTCAGTTCTTGACAATATAAATCATTTCCAAGTTTTCAATGATGATCAATAAATCATAGATTTCATAACTAATTCTGGGGCTTTTGAAGCTCACATTATTGATGAGATTAATGAAACTTCTCATGAGGAGGAATTTAATGGTAAAATAATCCAATTAAGTGATAATAATATACCTAAAGTGATGATTTAATTGGAACGACTATTTGATTTTGACAAAATTTATATATCACCTAAGCAACCCAAGGTAAATGGTAAAGATTATCATGTAGTGAATCTTGGCTCACATGATCAGCCCCAAATGGTGAATATAGGGAAGGCTTGCACTAAAATGGAAAATAGAAAAGATAGAGAGTTGATTTAAAAATATAAGGATGTAATTGCTTGGTCTTATGAATATTATAAAATATTTTACCTGAGGGTCATTATTCATACCAAACCTCTTCAAAAAGGTTGCAAACCTTTTAGACAGAAGCAAAGGCCAGTCAACCCTATTTTAGAACCTATGATTTTTGAATAAGTCAAGAAGCTATTGGATGCAAGGATAGTGTTTCCTATTATACATTCTATGTGGGTGGTAAACTTAGTCCTAGTTAGAAAAAAAATGAAGAAATAAGATTGTGCATAGATTATGTAAATTTTAATAGAGCATCTGAAAAGGATAATTATCCTTTACCTTCTTTGGACCAAGTTATCCAAACCATTTTAGGATCTTCTATGATGTCTTTTTTGGATGGATTTTATGGATATAACTATGTGCTTGTTTCTCCAAAAGATAGGATGAAAATAACTTTCACTACTAAATGGGGAATATATACTTACAAGAGAATGCCTTTTGGATTAATTAAGACAGGGGAAACTTTTCAAAGGGCCATTGACCATGATTTTCAAGGTTTAGTGGGAAAGTGTATCATTATATATATGGATGATCTTATAGTATTTTATAAAAATAGAGAAGAACACTTCATACATTTTAGAGAAGTAATTTATAGATGCAACAAGTATGGTGTATCTCTTAACCCCAAGAAAAGCATATTCTGTCACTGAAGGAAAATTATTGGTACATGTCATTACCAAATATGGAATATCTATAGATATTGATATAGTAGAGGCCATTTATAAAATTGGGTTTCCTAATAGCTAAAAAAAACTTAAGTCATTCTTTGGTAAGATTAATTTTGTGAGGAAGTTTATTTCAGGCTTTGCTGAGATTGTTAAACCTTTGAATGGCATGCTTAAGAAAGACACTATAATTTTTTGGAATGAAGAATCCAAGAAGGCCTTCACTAAAATTAAGAATATAATCAATGAATCTCTAATCCTCATAAGTCTTAATTTTTCAAAGGATTTCTATCTATATTCATTTGCTTCTGAGCATACTATGGTTGTAGTGTTAACTCAAAAAGTTGATGGGAATGATCATCCTATAGCTTTCACAAGCACCAAATTTAAGAATTAAAAAGTGAATTATTCTATGATTAATAAAAAAAGTTATGCATTTGTAAAGGCCATAAAAAAATTTAGACATTACCTCCTTAGAAATAAGGTACATGCTATATTACCTGATCCAACTAAAAAACTTAAGTTGAGTTAGAATGAGCTTGGAGAAAGAAGAGGCAAATGGATGGTAATTCTAAAAGAATATGATATAGAGATGAAAATAGACAAATTAGTGAAATTTTAGGGTCTAGTTTAGATGATCGCTAGTATTGACCCAAAATTTCATATCATGCAAGTAGATCAACAAAAATTTCAACCTAATGAGTGGTATGACTCTATTTCCATTTATTTGTCAATGGTGTTTATCCCCCAAGATTTATAAGAGAAAAAAAGAGATCCTTAATGATAAAATTAACTCATTACCTCATCAATAATGGAGTCTTTTATAGGAATAACTTTGAGGGAATTTATTTGAGATGTGTGTCTAAGGAACAAGCAGCTTGGATTATGACTACCTTTCATGAGAAACTAGGAAGTGGACACCCTTCAAGAAGAACCATAGCTCATAAGATTATTAGGTATGGATATTATTGTCCCACACTCTTAAAAGGTGCTTATAAGTATGTGAGGGATTGCCATTCATGCTATATATTTAGCACAAAGAAACCAAAAGTAGAAATGCCTTTACAACCTATGATGGTCTATAAACCTTTTGCACAATGGGGATTATAATTGATTAGAGAAATAAACCCCAATTCTTCTAAAGTTCATAAGTATGTCTTGACTAATATATATTATTTTAATAGGTGAACTGAGGTAGTAGCCACTAAGCAATGCATAATAGAGGAAGTGATCAATTTCCTAGAAGAAAATATTTGTACTAGATTTGGAAACCCAGTTTCTTTGGTTTGTGATAATGGATCTGCATTCATTTCTATTGAAATGATAGAATGGGATTATGACCAACACATTACACTCAATTTTTATTATAATAAATATCCTAAAGGAAATGGTGTTTTTGAATCCACAAAAAGAAATTGATGAAAGTTATCAATAAATATGTTGAAGATAGACCTAGAACATGGCATAAACTTCTTAAGTTTACATTATGGGCATATTGAATCAAGATCAAACAAGCTCTAAAGGATTCAATTTTTTTTGGGGTATATGGTCAAGAGCCCATCTTTCTCATCACTTTGAAGATGCCTAAATTCACATTCATGTAGGAATACATGGAAGATAGTCAGGAACTTGTTAATTCTAGGTTGTTAGACATTATTCAAATGGAATATGCTAGATAAAAGGAATTTATAGACTTAAATAGACACTAATAAATCATGAAAAGATGTTTTGATAAGAGATCTAAAGTGAAGGTATTTAGATAGGAAGATCTAGTCCTTTTTTTAGATAAGGCATCAAAACCTAAAGGTAAACATGGTAAATTCACTCCTTTATGGATTGGTCCTTACCAAATTTCAGGTTGAAAGATATCCAAGGAGTAGAGTTCGCATTGCCTACTAATGGACAATATCTAAAACACTACTTTGATGCTACCCTATCAGAGGTCTTCATGGAATAAATGTATAAGATTGTTAAAATCATAATAGGTAGGCTACTTAGTTCCCTTTCTTGATTTGTTTTTTCTTCCTATCTAGGATTGTTTATATATATATATATATATATATATATATGTATATGTATGTGTGTGTGTGTGTGTGTGTGTGTGTGTGTGTGTGTGTGTGTGTGTGTGTGTGTGTGTGTGTGTATACATATACATATACATATATATACATATATATACACATACATACATATATATATATATATACATACATACATACATATATATATATATATATATATATATATATATATATATATATATATATATATATATATATATATATATATATATATTTCTTATTGCTTGGTGGTGTTCCTTGGTTGTGGTAAGGTCTCATGGTATTATTATTTTTTTGGTTGGGAATAGCTTAAGAGAGTGTGGGTGAATTTTACAAAAGGTGACCATGGTTGGCAATAAAGTAATATGAAGCAACCAAGGGTATTGGTATAAATTGGTATAAAAATTTATTGTCCTACAAATATTTAAATCTTTTTATGAATTAAAACTTGTTTTTAATAAGAATCATATATATATGATGTGAATTTAGTTTGTTAACTCATACTCATGCATACACTTAAAACATATCCTTGTCATGAACTTGAGTTTTAATTAAAGGAAATTATCCTAAGGCTAGAATATTTGATCAAATCCCTAAACCTGGATAATCTAGTTCCCAACCTTCATTGGAAGGAAAAAAAATCTTATTATAAAATCAAAATCTTTCAAAGGAAAGGTGATTTAGGTAATCTCCATTGGGGCTATTGATTCCTAGCTGATAGTGGAGCAAGACCTTGAGTGGAACCAAAGGTATCTATGTTGGGGCTATAGATGCCTGGTTGGTAGTAGAGAAATGCCCAAGCCTTCCTTCAACTAAGATTTGTTATTCTCAAAGAATATCTAAAAATAATCAAAATCAAATGTTATGGACCAAAAGTACATGAAACTATATGTTGTTTATTGAAGTTTATGACAAATATTAAGTGGAATAAAAACACACACTACATGTTTGTATTCAAATACCGAAGGTCAGATTTTATACATAAGGAAATTGTTTCAATTTAAGGTTGATTCAAGAAAGAGCATATGTTTGAATGGGATATAGAGTTCATGTACAAGTTTAAACCAAAGTCTTCTATTCAAACATATTTGTATGTTTCCCCTATGAGTCACCATTTATTGAGACCAACACCCCCCTATCTTTTTTGAAAGGAGGAACCCTATATTTATTTCCAAAAAGTCTATATTCTAGATTGAATGTGAAGAGTTATCTTATTTTGGATTTTTTAAAGGCAAATCAATTATAAAAGAGGAACATATGATTTGATATATTTGATCATGTTTACATATTAAGGTTCAAAATTGATAATATTTATCTTCAATTTGATTAGTTTTATATTCCATGGAAGAAGCTAGGGTTTCTAAGGAATAAAATCTAAAAAGGTTTAAATTTAAACATTTATAGGAAAATATTACTAGGAAATTTTATTTCCTTTTGGATTAAATGATCATAATTTTAACTTTATATTAAGATTCAAATATGTTTTTTCTTCAAAACATGACTGAATATTAATATAAAACCTTAGACTAAACTTAAAACATGATTGGGTATTAATTTAAAACTAAAATGCCCTTTTGTAGATATAATGGTGATTGTTTTCTCTGAGGTTTCAATCTAATGGTGTAAATTAAATATGACACCCAAAATGAAATTTTAAGTTATTAATCACTCAGGATTCGATCCAATGATGATCTTTTGCTCAGAGATTTTCAATCTGATGGTGTGAATTAAATTTGACACCTAAAAGGATGTTAATAGTTTTTAACCACTCAGGACTTGATCCAATCATTCACATTACCTCAAAGGTTCTCAATCCAATGGTTCACATCGACTCAAAATCCTCAATATATCCCAAAGTTTTTTATGCATGACACTTATTCATTAGACTTAAAGATTTTATTGTTTTAAATTTGACAGGTTCACCCCCATCATTTGACGTCAATGAGAATGTATTTGATGAGACCAAACTCATAAAATTTAACTTCAACAATCCCCAAACCTTTGATATCTCTTGATGGTTTTACACGTGGCATTTAGTTATTAGATCAATAGATTTTATTATTTTAAATTTGACAGGTTTACTCCCATCATTTGACGTATGTGAGGACGTATTTGACAGGACTGAACCCATCAAATTTAAGTTGAAATAGAAATATTTTATCATCTTAAATTTGATATGTTTACCCCCATCATTTGACATCTGTGAAGATGTATTTGATGAGACTAAACCTATCAAATTTAACTTAGATATTATTTCAAGCCTAATCAAAGGGGGCATTACTAAAGCCTTTTAATAAATTCTTAGTTTTCTTATGAAGGAAAGATTGAGATAGAAAAATCTTGGCTTAAGTCATTTTTACTAATTAAAATGGCAAGCATCCCAAAGGATCTAATGGTGATCACTTGCTCATTAGATTTTATCCAACGGTGTGAAAAAAATTGAAGACTTTTCAAAGGCCTTGAAATATTGACACATGGCACAATCAATAATCTCAAAGATCAAGAACCAATGAAATGTAAGGACCGAGATTTGGATTTTCAAAGAAAAATAAAAGAGTCTTTTGAAAACCAATGATCACTCTTCAAATGACATTTATGAAAAATTATCATGAAAGGCATGGAACCTTGCCACATAAGCTCCACGTACATATAAAGGATCAAAATGAAAGATATCTCATGATTGAAAACATAAGAGATATGATAGTAAGGTTCCATCACATCTAAGGCAAGTATGAGATCAAATTTGGATGTTTTGGTATTTAAATTAAAAAAACCCTAAACCCTCTATAAAGAAGGCTAGAGTTAGTTTAAATTGATTATGTGACACTTGAGATAATTTTGAAGTGAATTCAGAGTAGGTGCCTTAGTAAGAACCTTGATAAATTTGAAATTAAAATATAGTTTTATCAATGGTAGTGGGTAGACAATAGATGAATATTTAAGTAGAGCTTTATCTAGCTTCAGATGGTGAAGGAAGGATCTTTAGAGACACAAAGTTGGATTTAACATCATTGAATGTATAGGGAATCTGGAATTGGTCCTAATTATTCTTCTTTGTCTAAAAGTTTCAACCAATTTATCAAGAAGAAAAGAGGTATGCTTCAGTGTACCAAATATACAAGGATTTAGTATTAATTCAAATGATAGGCCTTCATCATACAACTGTTAAACTAGATGTAAGGCATTACATCAACCTTCTTGTTCTTATTTTTGTTGACTATAGAGTAGATGAAGAATGGATTATTCATGAAGGAAATGCCAATAAAATTGCATTCATAGCTCCCATGGCATTTGAGACTTATTATAATCTCCCTTTACCTCATGTTGATCTTCTATCTTTGAGAGAATGGATAAATTCCCAAAACCTAGATTCAGTTCTTTCACCTTGGCTAATCCAAGGTTCCCATGTTTTTAGGACCCATAATGGTGAGATTATTATTACCAAATTTAGATAGGGTGTTAGGGTAGCTTGACCTTATTGAACAGAGCCTTTAGTGCCTCTTCTATAACTTATGTGAGTAAGGTCTAGGTGTCTTATGTCCATTGCATGTTGGATCAAAACCTAAACCTTCACATTGGAGACTTAATAAGTTTCTTATTGGCCAAACAATTTATAACCATCAAGAGAAAGCCCTCTATATATTTCTTTATGATGTCTTACCTCTTAGACTCACTCCTAGCTTTAATTAATTTCCTTGGTATCTAAGATTGGACCCCTAATGGTAGGATGACCATTTCCCATCATTAATCCAAACTACATATTTTCAAATATAGGAATCATATGTAATTCATATGTGATGGTGTCTTCCTAGTCACTTTTGAGATAATCACTAGTATTCCTATGCCTAGACTTCATCTTCTAATAACAAAACAAGTGGAGACCATGGGGGATGTGTGGTTCTATCCAGATTACACTATAATAAGGATAGAAGGAATCATGGTCCAACCATACAGACTACCTATACATGTTGCCAATAAGCTTACAAAGTAAGAAATTTCTTATCAAATCATCTAGGGCATAGATTGGCACTACAAGAAGAATAAAAAAGCTCAAGTTCATCCCTTCCCACTAGACATTGGTAGAGTTTTATTCAAGGATTGGAAACAATTGGAGATCATGGTGGTACACAAGAACTCTTTTGATTTCCAATTAGATGATCTTAAGATGTGGGACCCCAATAATAGAGTGGGTAACCATATTAGGGATAGGAAGGTCCCAAAGATTGAGTAAAAGCATCAACCAGGTGTGGGAGATGGTATTTACACAAAGGCAAATAACTTTGAAGAAGTCCTATCTAGGATTAATAACTAAAACATAACTTTAGAAGGTAGGTTATTCAGGGATAATAAGCCTTCAGGAGAAATATGGTAATTACATCCTTTATAGTATCACTTATTACTAGGACCATCTGGGACTACACATCAAAAAACCTCTATTGAGGGACAATCTTCTAAGTCTTGGTAGGGAAAATTGACAAAGTCATCTTAGATTGAACAACTTGAGGATGTAAAAGGAAAAGGTAAAACTATAAGTGAAGATTCCAAGATTAAGCAAAGACCTATTGAAAGCTTCCAAATTTAGGTATCCACACCAAGGCCTTCTTCCCTAATAGAAGTTATCAGCATAATTTCTTTTTAAATTGTAAAAATAGTGGAGAGTACCCTTGTTAACATCATGAATACTTATGGATTAGATAAGGAAGAAGACCCATGTGAGGAAGTAGGCAAGGAATTGGTTTCATTAGGTAGTCAAGAGAGATATGAAAAATTAGCCTTAGTTCCTTTGGCTCCAAGAAAGAAACCTAGGTTAATTTTCACTCACCCTACTAGTGAAATAAACTCTTTAGTGATGAGAATCCTATTTATGGACCAACCATTCTTGACTAGTTTATTCATGGGAAGTTGTAGAAAATCCCATCTCTTTCTCCTTCACTAGCTCTGACACAAGTGGACATAGGTGTTTAGGAAAATGCCAAGCCATGGATTCTAGATATATTGAACAAACAATTAGAGAAAAGCATCTAGATTCTTCACAAAAAGGAAAGCCAATGGATTGGTACCCCAAGAGCCTCTATGAGTTTAAATGTAGAGATTTTTGAACAACCAAAGGTAAAAGAGTTTGATCCTCATGTCCAATTTAATCTAGAGACATCAACTCTTGAAAGAGTAGTGACCAAGAAAATTATTTTTGGTACTAAAGAGTTCACCTTTCAAAAGGTGGAGCCATTTATAGGCTTAAATCATATTCCAAAGTAGGTAGAAGGGGAACATCCTATTTTTCAATAGGATGTATCTAGTGTGGTGCTAGCCCAATCAATAATGGCCTTGGTTGGAGTTCAAGTATTGAAACAAAATATTCTCAACTTGGAAATAGAAAAAAAATATTTGGAATCTCAAGTCTTCTTGACAATTCCTAAAAATATATTGCAAATGTTGAATAAATCCTTGATGTATGCATTCATGAATTTGAAAAGCATTAATTATATATTGGATACTTTGGATCATCAAGTTGAGATGGCACAAGCCTTAATCACCTAGTGGTAGAATAATGAAGCACAGATGGAGGAGCTCATCAAGATGCATAAGACAAAGTAGGTCTTAAACTTCAAAATTATCAAACTTAGACATTTGGACATCTTCATGGTAGTTTTAGTAGATAAACAATAAGATTCGATCACCTGGAGTAGTGATGTTAAGAACTTCATCAAGAGAGACATAGACTTGGTAAATTGGATTGAGAAACTTCTAGGGAATCTATTAATTAACCCTTTTCAAACCACTAGTTTAGGCCTAATTGATGATGAATAATTAAAGAATAGGGTTGACACCCACATCCAAGGCATTAAATATAGCCCATATTATTCAGCTAGGGAGAAATAAAAGACCCTTGATACCATTACTTTTCCAAGGAAGCAAATTGCAAAAGCACAATGTGTCAATGAACTTGTATCTTGGGTAAATAGTGAATTTGACAAGTTAGCAGATAAAAAAGAGGATCGTCTAATGAATCCTGAAGTGGATTTTGAGTTGATAAAGGAGAAATACACCAAGGTGAAAGACTTATTTATAAATGGATAATTGGAAGGACCCATCAATGAAATTCCTAAAATAATATTCTTTTTGTAAAGTATATGATAGTCAATTAGCATATACTCTTTCTTGTCAAGTTGGCATGATTTTTTTCACATTATAGATTTATATCAAAGAAAACTATCCTTATCCACATCTAGATATTTTTGAAATTTAATTGGTTAACCACCTATATTTCTTATAAATAGGAAGATGGTTATGATTTGTAAAGAGAGAGTTTTTGAGTAATTGATACCAGGAGCATTTGATATAACTAAGGAATTCTAAAAAGATTGTCTGCATAGTTTTAATTAAATGTCTATGATATCTCTAAATTAGAAGGAGTTATCTTGAATTTGAATGATTCTTATTGTTTGAGTCACATTCTTTGTCATAGGGTTGTTAATTTTTGCTAAATTCTAAATTGACTATAAATATCTCAAATATACTTTGTTTTATTTTCTTTGTATTTGGATGTACTTAGGTTATTCAGATCATAATAACAAACCTTTAAAGTAAATTTGGTTCTTATTTATGATTCATATTTTTCCTTTGAATTTTCCCTAATTTGTGATATAATTTGAACTTATGATATTTTATAACATAGATTATTTCAAATGTGCTCAAATTAATTGGATTTTTTTCATAATATTTGAGATGAAAACCTACAATCACATTTCTTTCTTCCTTACCCTTCCCTTTTCTTATTTTTATCAAAATTCACTTTAGCTTAGAGGTCATTACTAATAATCGTTTAGTTTAATTACTAAATCCTTAGAATTATTAAGTATTCAAATAGTATAGACCCTGGTGGCTCTCAACTACTAAATCAAATAATTATTGTGGACAATTTTCATACTTTGCTTCTATTCCACCACAGATAATCACTGAATAGTCACAAATTGCAACTCATGCCATGGGTTTTTAAAATCCTAAAATGAGAAGTGTTCTTAAACACTAGGATCACTTTTGCTACAATTATAAGCATCAACACACCTCAACACACACCTCCAACCAATCAATAAACATCTAGATATCAAAACACTAAGTCAACCCTCTCACACAAAACACCAAATCACTAAAACACATAGAAAACACATAAGTCAAATTGTAAAAAGTGAAAATGAATTTTCATTTTTGCTTTTTATGTTTCATGGTTTTAGGGTTTCTCCCTAATTGTTGATAGTCAAGGTGATCATTGATGATTTGTTTGGGGACCCTTGACCATCGATGGTCAAGAAACCCACATATTAAAATTTCTAGGCACCCACACCTAAGTACCAATTTTTTGGAGATTACCCTTATCCAACCAACCATTAGAGCATGTCCACCTTAATTTTGGCCATTTTTTGACCCCAATTTTTTCATACTCTATGATGACCTTGCCTTGGTCCTTTTTTACTGCATCGACCAACCTTGTCATGTTGAACAATTAGATTTGCACCACCTCATGCACAACTAGACCATTTATGTTTTTTAAAAGGAGTAATTCCTACCTCAAATACCTATGAAAACATTGACCCTATCTTGAATATTTGATAGGAATAACCAAATCATCTATGCCTAATTTTGTGGTCTGGTTACCCCACCAGTCCTTCTACAATCAACCTTATTTTTACCAACTATGACAAACTTAGTATATGCATGATCTTGGTTATCACAGTTAGTCACATTTTGTGTGCATTTTTGCACTTTGAATGCCCAACCATGCTTATCACCAACCTCATGAATCAACATAAACCACTTGTCAAACCTTGACTCAATTTTAGTTTCACCTCATTAACTCCCAATTTAAGATGGAAAACCTCCTCCCATACTGGGGGCAACTAGACCTTCAATCAATAATTTATTTTTCTTTTGTAGCTTATAGATTCAAAGTTGTTTAAAAAAAGTGGAAAAATGTATACACTAAAAAGTTGCACATAATGATTCTAAATGTCAAACTACCTCAGGACCTCTTAAAGACCTCCTAACCCTTTTTGACCCACTGACCAACCCATTAGACCTTGAGTCTAGTTAGCTACTTAGATGAATGAACTCACTACCTTACTACCTTATCCATTACCCAACCTAGTTTAACTCACCTTTACACATTTTCCTTTAGACACTAGACCATTGATGGTCAACTTAACCATGGATGGTTAGGCTAAACATTGACTGTCAAGTCTTGCTCATTCTTACATAAATATTAGCTATATAAGCTAACATGGCACAATTAAATATGTTTGCCTTACCTATTGCTAATGAACTCTAAAGCATAAAAATAAATAAACTAACCTATTAGGGAACCTTATATCCTCCATCTCTCTTTTCCTATAAAAGGAGGAGAGTAGGAGGTGAGATCCATCATCACATGCATTCTTGCATATAAGTATTCAATCTTCCTAGCCAGTCTTCTTTTAATAATTTTGAAACTAAAATAGAGATCTAAACCTTTATAAAAATTAATCTTGAGGTAAAGTATCATTACTCTACCAAAATTACTCCAGCTATCAGCCATTTTGTAAACAATAGGTATATTTGTACTTCAATCTTGTTAATCTAGTTTTTGACCTCTCTCCCCCATCAGACATTTTTTGCATCTTACTTTCTAACTCTTAGACCCTTAACAGACCCTTATCTAATCACTAATCCATTCTATAACTCTTTTCTAAAAAACTCTAGAATTTCATAGGTAATCATCAATGGTTATCAAAAATATCAATGATCACCTACAACCATCGATGGTTATCCAACTACAGATAGTCAGCTTAACCACTGATGGTCACCCTGATTGTCAATTGTCACTATGGTAAGAAATAATAAAAAGTTATTTCCAACCCCATACCCCCAACCAAATATAAATTTCTATCTCTACTAGTTCATAGACCCCTACCTAATTTTTTGAACCTGACTTGATCTATTTTAGCACTAGTATTGACCTACTTTTACTATATTTAGTTATTTTATCTAACAAGCATTAATTTCTTCTTGTATTTAATTTTAGTTCCCTTCTATTATTTGATATAATTATTTCATTTCTATATCTTTAAACTTAATTATTATCAAAAAGTGGATTGACAACCTCCTAACAAGCTCATGCTTCTTAGATCTAACTCATGCTAGGTATTCCACCTAACTATCTTGCTAACATCCCTTTTTGCTAGTGGTTTCTTATCTAAAGGTAATCCTTCCAAAATAAAAAAGGATCTCTCCACACTCATTTGGATCATGTGTGTATAAAATCTAGGTTCGTCTACCACACCCTTATTACAAGTTTCTTACTTTCTTACTTTCATATAAATATACAAAAATTAAGAGAAACACCATATTATGTTTCTTTTTCACTCGAGTTTTCTAGAAACACCCAAACCATGTTAGAGATTATGAGGCAAGTAAAGTAATTCAAGAATCCTAATTAAAAAGAGTAAGGGATGATGTGGTTTTCCCATGTTTGTAATTAATGTCTTGGCATTTTTATATATATTGTCAAAATTCTACCTCATTCCTACCTAGCAGCTAAGTCATCTAACTAAGTAATCACACCTGCAAACCTCGAGCTATGTCATTTGATCCTCTAGAGCACTTTGAAGTAATTTAATTTTGACCCATTTACATTTGAGGTAAGTAAATCATCTTTGGGTGATTTTTAAGTCTTTTTTTTGCTTCTTTCTTGGTTGTTTGTCTCTATATAATTTATTTGTGCCACCATGATTATCTTTCTACTAGTTTCAATTTACTTTGGTTTCTATTTATTTTATTAACATAAATAGGTGTTTCAAACATGTATTCATACTTGCAGTCATTTATCATGCTTTAATTTGTTTAAAATATTTGAGAAATAAAATCCCTCATGCAAACCCTAGCCATGAAAATTCCTTACCCAAGACAAACCCACGAGACATTTTCCAAGAATTCCTCAGGTTTTCCTTTCCTCATTACTCGTTCAGGTTTCTCGACCTTCATAAATTTAGGTTTATAATCTCTAGTAACTTGATTTTGAAAACCCAAAGTCATCTGTCATGGAAAAATTGAAGTCATCAATCATGGAAAACCTGAAGTTGTCTACATAGTTCTAGTGACTTACCCAGAGTTCTAAGGTCCTATTACTTTAAAATAAGTTGCTTAGTTTTTCAAGACTTCTCATTACTCAAAACCTAAAACTTGATTAGAGGTAGCTCAAGAACAATGAATTAACTCTTTCCTTAAAAATTTCTAAACCATTTGGAGTAGTTAGTAAGTGTTTGTAAACACTTAATGAGGTTTTTCAGAGTTCAAAAGAACTGATGTCTAGATCAGAAGAGTCAAGGAAATTAGAGGAAGAGGTAGTTAAAGTAGAAGTGCAGGGGAAATAAATTAAATAAGTTCTAGAATTGGCACTTTAAGAGGTTACAAAACCAAGTAAAAAGGGAAAAATAAAGGTCAAGAGAACCAAGTCCCAAGAGCCTAAAATGAAGTATGAATATAAGGGTTACCCCATTGAGTCATGTATATCCTCAAAACTAATAGAAATAAGTGATACACACATGGTACATGTATTTGTGACCAAGATTTTATAAAGATCAAAGGCCATGGTTAAGACTCCACTTTTGCATTCCATGACCAATATTAGAATCCTTTAAGCTATGGCTTTCCCAAGCTCAACCTAGCTTCTTGAGTTTGTTCTGACATATGCCAAATATTATGACTCTTTAATCAGGGCAATAAGGGATACTATTGGGAATGTAGATATAAGACTGGATGTTTCTTACTTTAATTACTATTTGAATATTCCAACATCCCCAAAAGTTATTGATATAACTATGGATAAAGAAAAAAAGCAATGGGAGTCTAAGTCATCATAATGCATTAAGATAATGAATACTTACTACTTAAAGAAAGTGAAATAGGCTTCTAGGTTTCCTAACAAGATAGTAAGGTCATATTTTATTTAGGAAGTGGATGTTATCATTCAGTTACTTTATAGAATCAATGTTGAATATAATCCCAAGTTGTTCTCACCTTGTATGTATGCTTATATTAGGACCATTAATGTGACTCAAAGTTATTCTAGGATTGATTGGGCAAAAATGATTAGTGATAATATGGATCAATAGTTAAAGAATTTGTTGCATACTTTTGATTTCAAGATGACTTTATATCTTGTCTATACAATAGCTTCAAGTGGGATTTTCTCAAGGTTACATACTAAGAGCACACTATCAACCATGCTTATATATGAATATTATCCTCAGTTAGTCCTTGTAGAATACTACAAACATTACATTGTAGTAAATGATGGTTTCTTTTATGAACTTATTTACAAATTAGATACATCTCTACAAAAAAGAAGAGTATCGAATGAAACATGAGATGTAATTTCACAATATGGTTGTATTTCTATTCAATTTCTTGACTTAACCTATCTCAGAGTAGGAGGTTTTTTAGGTTCACCTATCAAGTTGCCTAGATATACTAATGATAAGTGGATCCTCATGGAATATTGTAGATAACTTGTTGAATTATGTGATCTACAATCAAAGGCTCACAAAGCTACCATAAAATTTCCCATTGTGATTGGTCACTATAATTACCCTAGTATTTATAAAGCTATAAATATATAGAAATAAATGTATCATCATTATACTCAATTACACATTGATTCTAGAGCCAATTTTGATTTCAAGAGTGTTGGTCAGAGTATAATTTATCTTGAGTACATGCATATCCTAACACTTGAATATTTGTGGACTAATTACAGGGATGGGTTTGAAGTGAGGAGAGATAAAAATAGGTTGAATATAGAATAGATTCATGCATTTTATTTAGTTTCTATTTTTGAAAATATGGAAGATGATGGTGTTGTTACCAGTGATTCTTTTCATGTAGTAGAAGGAGATAGCATCCCACTTCGAGCAATCATTTTTAGAGATGACCATGATGGAACAATTTCTGAGAGAACTTCAAATATTTTGGCAATGAATTCTAATTAGCTTCTTGACAAGGGTTATTTCATGAAGGAATTTATAAGTGAGACCATGCATATGGGACATAAAATAAAGGAGATAACATAGGAGAAAGTAGCTAGGGTCCCATAAAGAATTTGAAGATGAAGAAAAATGTTGATGATAATTTGTCATTAGTAAAAGATAAGGAGCCAACCCAACCAATTATTTATAGTTCACCATTGGCCTATTTTGACCCCATTACTACTTATATTCCCACTTTTTATCCTCCCATTTCTGTTGTCCCAAACCCTTCAACTCTAATGCCACCCCTAAAGTTTTATATCTATAAATCTTTTAAGAAGTCCATCTGAAAATAGTCAACTCCTCTTCCTCTTCCATCTTCTCCACCTAATTCACCACCACCACCACCTTTAGAAGAGAAAAATACAATGGAAAGATAACTTGAAGAAAAAACTACTCAATAAATAACTAAATCTTAGGAGATTTAATAAGAAAAGCAAGCAATTGAGCCTGACAAAGAAGCCCTAGGAGAATTATTATCTGAAAAGGTAAAAAAAGGTAAAATAAGTTGAAAAAGAACTAGATACAATAACATAGGGTATTGTTGAAGATATTCAAGAGAATATGGAGGGAGAAAAAAGATGAGAAGATGAGAAGGAAAAAGAGTCAGATAAGGTAGCTAAGAAAGAAAAGGAAATTTAGAAACAAGCAGTTGAAGTTGAGTCAACAAAAGAAGTTTTGAAAGAAACTGTGGCACGATAATCTCCTTCACAATAACTAATGATTATAAATGATCAATAAAAAATGGTTGTTTACTCAAGCACTCCCATAGATACAAATTTATCATCTTGGTTAGCCATGTAGAACATCCAAGAAGCAAAAGAAGTAATAAATATCAATGAGATAGATTTGAAATTGCTAAAAAGTTTGGATAAGAGAGGGAAAAATCCCAAGCCTACCAAAGTCAATTTCAAATTCACAATTGAATCTTCTAGGTAGAATTTTGTAGAGATAGTAGTCCCTCCAAAGGGAAAAAGTAAAGAATAAGTTATTATTGAAAATTTGGTAATCACAAGGGTATCTCTCAGGGAGGTCACCATAGAAGGTCTTAAGCAATATACACCGACTTTGATAAATACCCTCTTTTGGAAGCTTGATGAGGATAAAGATAACAAGACTAAATTGAAGGAGAAAAATTATAATTTGTGTGAAATAATTGTCAAAGTGGTAAAATCTACTCCTTAAGAAACATTAGCTCAAGAAGTTATAATTTATCAACAAGTGATTACTGAAATTGAGGAAACTAGAGACAAAGCAAGAGCTATAGATAAATGGATGGATAAAATGAAGAAGAAGCTCATAAATTCTTCCCACACATCCTAGATGCTCAAGATAATATTTTGAATAAGATAACAGAAGTAAGGGAAACAAGGGTTAAGTTAGAAAATGAAAATGGTTTTTCCAAGATTCAATAGGAAACTATACATGCAGTAGTTAATTTGGATGATTTTTTTTTATTGAGCAACAGATTGACCCTTCTGTAAAGAAGGTAAAACAAGAAGAATATCTCCTATATTTTTTCTTAAGTATTCTAATAGATATGGAAGAGGAGATGAAGAAATTAAAAGAGGATGCATGAAGTGAAAAGATAGATCTTGAAGACTCCCTTTTTGGTCTCACTTGTATATGGTTAACTGATGTTCCAAGAATAGTTGGATAGTTAAGCGAACAATTCAAGCAATGGATGGATAAGGCCATAATCCCTTTTACATCTAATTACATCAAAGATCTGATCAAATATCAAGAAGAGCTAAAAATAATTAGGCCAAGACTTGAGAAAGTTAAAGTTCATTATAAAATAATTGAAAGATAGATGTTAAGGTTGGAAACAAAAACATAGTCAATTGCTAAATCTGATGATGTAGTAATCTAATCTATGATATCTCATCACATCAAGTATAAGGAGAAGTGAATAATTCAAGTCCATGAAGTAGATTAATTTTTCCCAAGTATTAAACTTTTCTTATTTACTATTTTCTCTTTTCCTTCATGTATACATTATAAGTATTGTAAAATTAAAATCATTGAGTTGTATACTTGTATAGGAAAACTACTTTGTAAAAATGGTAGAACTCAAGTAATTTGGTTAATGCCATTACTTAAAGTTATTTTTTAAAAGTAGTTTACTATGGATATTTATATGCAACATGAAAGGATTAGTGTTTGATTCAAGTGGGGAGACTAAACATCACCAATTGTCATCAATTATTACATGCCATGGGAGAGAAAATCAAGGAGGATGTTTCTCAACAACTTTTATTTTTATGTGCAACACATAGGGATTAGAGAATTTGAGCCATATTTATTCTAGACATCTAAGTTTGTATAAAAATAGATGTTGGCCTACGTGCTAGAGGATGAATTTTTTTGGAAGCAAGCAATTATTGTAGTTATACATGAAGTTTAATAAATCTAAAACTTTGTGTTTAAGATAAGTAGATTATTTTGTATGGATTATTGTTAAAAGTGAATAAGAAAGGTGATCAATTTATAGAGATTTTTTTTTTTGTGGGATTATTTCTTTGTGTTCAATGAAGTTGGAATGGTAAACTTTTTACTACTTATTTTGATAAATTGAATTCATCATTTTATTAATCATTTTGTTAAATAAATTATTATAATTATATGTTTATCTATTGTGTATGATGAAATGAACTCTATGGCCTATTTGTTGTGAAGTGCATGTTGTATATTTCTTTTCTTCTTAAAAATACATTCATTTTCTTTATTCCCAAAACCAACCAAAATTTTGATAAAATTTCAAAAACCAGTTGTTTACTTGCTACCAAATCTCTTTGTTATGGCTTATGAACACAGTGACTAAAGTAATACCCATAAACAAAATAGTTTGCATATAATTTGTATATGTTGTGAATAAATCCAAGTTGTAAGTAAATAGAAATAGATAAGAATAAATATATGAGAGATTCACCATTAAATGAAGGGGTTTAATCCCATGACTACCTAGATACATTTAAAGCAATTTACAAAATATCTAGCCAATGGTTTCTGGTGACTCTGTTGGGGAACTGCACATCTAACTCCCAGAATAGATTTTGGATTTCATAGATTAGTTAAGACAAGTCAAGTATTACACTAAGTTTCCCCAATTCCAAAAATTTTGAATGTTTATTAAAATTGCAATAATTTTTAGATGGCATGTTGGTATGTTTGTAGTACTTAGTTGAGTTTAACTCCTCTTACCTTAAGTGGATGCGTTCCTTCGATTAATTAACTACATGTTCTAAAATATTTAGTGTTATGCCAATTTTACTTCTAGTTTTCTTTTCCAAGTTTATTTCATGATAAGTAAACCTTGATATAAGTCTTCATTTATTAAATATAAGTGCTAAGTGTAATACTCAAGTGAGCTCTTACATTTCAAAACTAGAAAATCACCCATTTACTAGATCAAGGAGAGCAGAAGGTCAAGAAGATGAATTATTAAAATTACAAGATCATTTTAACTTTAATTTCCTATTCAGGCTAGAACCAAAAGAGCTATTCTTTCACCTATTAGACAAGAAAATTCTCCAATACATCAGCTTTAGCATAAATCTTCTAGAATAATTCAACCAATCATTCAATAATTTATTATTCCTAGAAGAATGGCATTATGATTTATTATCCCATGGGGGATATCTATTACTCCATTAAATATGACTCCTCCCCTACATGACTTTTTAAAAGGATCAAGGATGAATTTTCCTAAGTTTACTAGTGATGGTAAGCAAAATCCAGATGAGCACTTGGCTACCTTTTTTGTAGCATATGTGGTAATCAAGGTTGAACATGAAGATGTTTCTATTAGGCTCTTTGTGGAGACCTTACATGATCTGGCTATAGAATGGTTTTATCATCTAGATCTAGGTATTGTAACCAATTGGGCTACTATGCATGAACAGTTTTAAAAAAGGTTCAAAGCTACTGAAGACGCTCACATACTACTCACACATTATCTCAGCTCAAGAAGGAACTACATGAACACATGCATGATTTTATTACCTAATTAAATACATTAATTTATAATATTATTAAAGCTTCATTTCATATAATAGACAATTAGAAGTGTTTCTTCATTAATGCACAACTCCTAGAAGTTAGTTATTAGCTACAAAGAGCATGACTTGCTGATTTAACAACATACCAAAATCTTATTATAGAGGTTAAATATGATTTGATAATGGCTAGTAAGATCAAGAAAATAGTCTCTAAAGGATAATATTCTACTCTAACCATATTGCATATTGTAGATCCCTTATTACAAAAATTAGTTAATGAATTGCTTCAAGTCAAAAGATAAATCATGTAAAATACTCATGTTATTCCTACTGGGAATGTTCCCACATGAAATTTCAATAATAAAAATAGGAGCCATATTGCTGGTCCTCAATAAAGATTAAGAATTGAAGATGCTCCCAAAAATCATGTTGAGATGAGTGAAGAGGACTCAATAGCTGATGGTATTCAATAAAGAATTAATGAGGAAGATGATTTTGTGGATCCTATTGGCAACTCCAACTATTACCTATAATATGAATCAAAAAATGACTATAAAGAAATGATTCATGATGATCATAGTTAATATTATGTAGTATTTATAATATCTTAGACTCAAGAAGCTAGTGAGGAGTCATCAAAAGAACTAGAAAGAGGAAAGGAACACTCTAGTTCTAATGTGAGCATTCTTAAAAGAGGTAGTCCTCTACCTTCTTCTCTTGCTCCTAAAGAAAAATATGCTCCCTATACTTCTTAAACTTATAAGCCAATTGTTCATATAGTTGAAGTTAATTCCATCTTTCCTACACCTATTCCTTCCTTTGACATAATTGATCATATAAAGAAAACTAAAATTTAGATATCAAAAACTGAATATTTAAGGTCTTACCTGGATCAACTAAATAGGCTAGTAAAGTATGTTCAAAGTAAGGGATTGAGCAATGAATCAAATTCTTAAAAAGGTATTCTACCTATTATTAAAACCAACCTCTTTTTAGAATAAATTTTTAGCTACTTCATCTACATCCACTTTCATATATAAAAGGATAGAGCCTTTTTATGTGTCCCACCTAATCAGTGGGTATAAGCTGAGTAATTATATTTTGGATTCAGGATCCTTTGATAATGTTATGCTAGATAAAGTATCTAATGATCTTGGTCTTACCCTAACTAATTCCATAGGAAAATACTACTTAATAGAGAGACAAGTCCCTCTTATCAGATAGATTAAAGATGCTCAAGTTGTCCTAATAGCTTTACAAGATAAAAGACTCAAAATGACAATTCTAGTAGCAGACATTCCCATTTCTTAAGGAATGTTACTAAGAAAAAAAATTTCAAGTATTTAGGTGGAGAGGTCAAGATGGACTGGTCATGTGCACACATCCTAATCAAAGGGGTGAACCATAATATAGAACCTAAGAAGAAATCCAAATACACAGTCTCTAAAACTAAAGATCCAAGGTCAAATATTCTTTATGAAGAATTAAATCATGGAGTTTACTTCCTTAAAGTAGGAAAAGAAACCCAAGAGGAAAAAGAATAAGAATAAGAAGATCCATTATGGACTTTAGAGTTTGATGGTAGCTATTTCTCACTTGGGTCTAGTGTGGGAGGAGTGTTGATTTCACTTGAGGGTAAGGTTTTTCGTTATTCCTGTAAAATGATTTTTGAAAACATTAACAATGCAATAGAATATGAGGCACTGCTATTGGGCCTTAAATAATAAAAATAAAAAAGAGTAAGGCTCTTTAGAGTGTAAGGAGACATTGAATTAATAGTGAGATGGATCAAAGGATAGTATCATGTGAATAAAGATAAGCTGAAGCATTATCATGATAGATTTCTAAGTGCCACGCTTGATTTCTCCAATTTCTTAATCAACTTAGTTCTTAGAGATAAGAATTCAAGAGCTGATTCACTTCGTATTACTACATCTTTGCTTAGGCCAGAACAAAAAACCTCAATATTTAGAGAAGGTGATTATAAAGTAGAAATGGTCTACCATCTAAAGTACCTAAACAATGTTGAGTAATGGCAAGTTTTTAATGATGATAAGTAAATATATTCATTTCTAGAGTAACAAGATAATTTTAAAGGACTATACTTTGAAGGAAGTAGCTCACATCCATATGAAAAAATAATAGGTATAATTGAATCTAAATTTACTCATAGTCCAAGCATAATTCAGATGAAAAGAAATATAATTCCTAAAGGATTAGTTTCCTTAGAAGAAATATCTAATAAAAAAGATCAATTTCTAAAGAAAAAGAAAGAGTACAATGATACTTCTTCTCCAAAATTAGAACAAGTTAATCTAGGTAGTAATGAAGAGCCTAAAATTGTTAACATTGTTAAATGTTGCTCACAAAAATAAAAAGAAGCTTTCATTAATATTTTCACAAGGTACATAGACGTGTTTGCCTAGTCCTACCAAGATCTCAAATCTTTTTAGCTAGATGAGATGCAACACTGTATCCCACTCTAGCTAGAGGTAAAGCATTTTAAACAAAAGTTACACCATCATAATATAACTATTTTAGTACAATTCATGCTGAGCTTCAAAAACTCCTTGATGCAAATATCATATATCCAATTCATCACTCAAAATGGTTAGAAAATATTATTCTAATGAGAAATAAAAATAAAGAAATACACGTATGTGTTTATTTCCACAATTTGAATCAATCCTCTTTAAAAGATAATTATCCACTACCCATCATGGACCACATCATTTAAGTGGTTACATGCTCAAAGTTGTTATCTATGCTAGATGGATTTTTTGTATACAATCAAATAAAAGTAACTAAGGAAGATCAATACAAAAATGATTTTATAATTCCATGGGGAACATTCACCTATCAAAAGATTCATTTTGGGCTAGTAAATGATGGAGCAACATTTAAATGAGAAATGTATTTGGCATTTTTTCACTTGAAGAATAAAAGTATTATAGTATACCTAGATGACTTAATAGTCTTTTCAAAGCATAAAGGTAACCATCTGGATGATCTAGAAGAAGTCCTTATTCAATGCATAATACATGAGATTTATTTGAATCTAAAAAAATCCATATTTTAGTTAATTGAAGGTAAACTCCTTGATCATATACTCTCAAATGAAGGAACCAAAATTGACCTAGAGTGGGTTAAAGCTATCCAAAGTTTGCCTATGTCTACATCCAAGAAAGGTGTGCACTCATTCTTTGATAAGGTAAATTTCCTTAGAATATTTATTCCTAATTTTAAATAATTAACTCATCACATATTAGATATGATGAAAAAAATCATACTGCAAATAAAATACCAAAGGAAAATTGGCATTTGAAAGAATAAAGGTAGCAATAGCTGAAGCTCTAGAGTTAGATTCCCCTAATTTGAACAAAGAGTTTATTATTTATTATTACTCTTCTGAGCATACCATGTTAGCTATAATTATGCAGAAGAATGGTAGAGTTGAATCTCTAGTATCCTTCGAGAGTTAGCCTCTGAATAGCTCTAAATTAAAATACTCATAAATAGAGAAGTGCAACTTAGTAGTAGTCAAATCATGCAATGCTTTTAGGTATTACAACTTGTCATCCCATACTATAGTATATGTACTTGATACTATAGTCAGGTCAATTTTAACTTAGTAGGAGTTGGGATTACTAAGAGGCACCTAGGTGGCAATGTTATAAGAGTTTGACCTAGATATCAAACCTAAAAAACTGGTAAGAGGAAAGGGCTTATGCCAATTGATGACAAAAATAAAACTTGATGATACATATATAACAACAACCTCACACCAAGTTGAAAGGGATGAGAAATTACTAATGGTACTTTTTGTTGGTCTAATATATGAGTTGTATATCAAAATTTATTACTTCTTAAATTATGGCAAATGCCCAACTGATCTAACACATAAAGAAAAACACACTATCAAGCTAAAGTCAAAGGATTACATCCTCTAAAATACCGGTCTATATAAAATAGGAATTGATGGTGTTTTAATCCATTATGTAGATAAAGAACAACAAGCCAGACTAGTGGAAGAGTTTCATGACAAAGCATGTGGAGGTCATTTCTTAGCTAGAGTCATAGCTCATAGAATTCTATGAGTAAGATATTTTTGGCCTAATATTTTAAAAGATGGTTTAGACTAGGTTGCTAAGTGTCAAGCCTATCAACACTTTGTAAGAAGAATTAAGTTACCAACTTTGCCTATAAACTAATAATCATTGATGAACCATTTCGTCAATGGGGCATGGATTTCATTCGTAATTTGAATCCTTCTTCAAGTATTGGACATTGTTATATATTGACTACTACTAACTATTTTAATAAGTGGGTTGAAGATATCTGAGTCAAACATGATAATTCTAAAGTGATAAATGACTTCATCAAAGAGAATATTATTGTAAGGTTTGGCATTCCTTATAAAATTATCATAGACAATATAGCTAACTTTTATTCAGTATAATTGATTAGGTTATATTACTCATATAGGATAGACCTAGTTCATGTCTCCAATCATTATCCTCAAGGTAATGGTCAATCCAAATCAAGTAATAGTAACTTGACGACCATCATCCGTAAGCTAGTGGATAAAAATCAAAGAACTTGGCACAAAAAATTGTTTGATACACTGGGCTGACAAAATCACCTGAAAGAAATCTATAGGCATGTCTCCTTTTCAGTTACTCTATGAAATATACATTGAGATACCAATAACTCTTGAGAGGCCTAAATTATAGTTATCCAAAACTATTTAAGACAAAACTTATAAAGATTCACTAGACAAGAGGATCATGTTTCTTAATAAATTGCAAGAAGTTTGTGTTCAAGTTGTGGACCGGATAATAGATCACCAAATGAAGGTAAAGAAGATATTTGATAAAAACTCCCAATATAGGTAGTTTAAAGTGGGGGATCTAGTCCTTCTATGGGATAAATAGAATGAACAAAAAGGGAAGCATGAAAAAATTTAATCCTTGTGAAAATGACCCTTTACTATACTAAGCATTGCTAGGAAAGACATCTTCCTAGCTCATCAGGATGGAATTATAATTGCACTGCCTTTCAATAGGCAACACTTGAAGCTCTACATTAATTGAGTAGTAGGCTAACACATGTATGTACATAAATAATTTTTTTAGTCTTTATTTTGTTTTGTTTATCCTTTGTGTTTTTCTACTTGTTCTATAGTTTACATGACCAAATTTCTATAAAGATTATATACCCAATGAATAAGATTAAAAACTAGAGATACTGATATCACACCCTTGTTTATCTCTTTATGATATAAATAAATATGTCACCAATTGGAGCTAATTGGTGTCCACAAAATTTCACACTTAAAATTTTAGGGTACCCCTTTGAATATTTTATACCCCTATCTCATGTGAGTAAGTTGTAATTATTAGGTCAGTCCATTTATTACAACCTTTGAGTTTTTAGTAGTTTTTTATTTAATTGTTTATGTTCCTCAACTACTCCTAATCACTCTAGAGGATTAAAAGAATTTTCTTAAATCCATCACTAAAGTACTTTTTTTCCTCATCCCCTTCAACAAATCAAACAAGCTAAAGTTCCTTAGCTTGTTTATAATGCAAACTAGGTTCTCTAAATTGCTTTAATTTCTTAAAAATAAGCAAAGTTGTCCTAAAAACCCAATTCACTATTCCTAGTTCAAACTAGGTTTCTCAATTGGTTTTACTTTATTAATAAAATAAGCTAAGTAGTCCCATAAACCTAATAAACAATCCAAAGACCTAATCAAGTTTTTGAAATTGTTTAACTTATTAAAACTTATAAGCAAAAGCAATTTCAGTTTACAAACCCAAACTACTTGTTAACCTAGACCTAATTGGGTTTACAAAAGTACTTTATTTCAAAAAGCCAAGGCAAGTAAAGTAATTCAAGAAACCCGATTAAAAAGAACAAGGGATGATGTGGTTTTTCTATGCTTATAATTAATGAGTTGGAATTTTTATAGATATTGTAAAAAATCCACCTCATTCCTACCTAGAAACTAAGTCATCTAACTAAGTAATCACACCTACAAACCTTGAGCTATGTTATTCGAGCCTATGAAACACTTTTGAGTAATTTACTTTCAACCCATTTACATTTGATGTAATTAAATCATATTTGGGTGATTTTTAAGTCTTTTGTTTACTTCTTTCTTGGTGGTTTACCTCTATATAATTTTTTCATACCACCATGATTATCTTTCTACTAGTTTTAATTTGATTTGGTTTCTCTTTATTTGCTTAGCATAAATGGGTTTTTTCAACCATGTATTCATATTTGCAATCATTTATCATGCTTTAATTTGTTTAAAATCTCTAAGAAATCATTTATCTTGACCCTGGACAAACTTGTCAGACATTTTCTAAGATTACCTTAGGTTTTCCTTTGCTCATTAATTATTTAGATTTCTCAAAATTCACAACTTTGGGTTTCTAATACCCAATAACTTGATTTGGAAAATGCAAAGTCATCAATCATGGAAAACCTAAAGTCATCAATCATGGAAAACCTAAAGTCATCAGTCATGGAAAACCCAAAGTTGTTTGCATAATTCTAGTGACTTATCTAGAGTTCTAAGTTCTTATTACTTTAAAATAAGTTGCTTAGTTTTTCAATACTTCTCATTACTCAAAACATAAAACTTGCTTAGAGGTAGCTTAAGAAAAATGAATTAAATATTTTATTTAAAAAATATAAACCAATTGGAGAAGTCAATAAGTGTTTTTAAGCACTTACCAAGGCTTTTTAGAGTTCAAAAGAACTAATGTCTGGATCATAAGAGTCAAGGAAATCAGAAGAAGTAGAAGTGTAGGAAGAACTAATTGAAGAAGTTATATAATTTTCACTTGAAGAGGTTACAAAACCAAGTAAAAAGGGAAAATCAAAGGTTGAGATAACCAAGTCTTAAGAGCCTAAAATGAAGTATGAATATAAGGGTTACCCCATTGAGTCATGTATATCCACAAAACTAATGGAAATAAGTGATATAGACATGTGACATGTATCTATGACTGATATTTTAGAAATATAAAAGGCCATAGCTAAGACTCCACTTCTCCATTACATGAACAATAGTGGAATCCTTTAAGCTATGGCTTTCCCAAACTTTGTCCAACTTCCTAACTTTGTTTTGACATGTGCCAAATATTATGACTCCTTAACTAGGACTATAAGGGATGTTGTTGGGAATGTAGTTATAAGATTGGATGTTTAGTACCTTAATTACCTTTTGAAGATTCAAACATCCCCAAAATTGACTGATATAACTATGGAAAAATCAATAAAACAATGGGAGTATAAGTCATTAGAATGCATTAAGATAATGAATACTTATTACTTAAAGAAAGTGAAACAAGATTCTAGGTTCCCTAGCAAGATATTAAGGTCAAATTTTATTTAGAAAAATGATGATGTCATTTAATTACTTAAAAAAATAAATGGTGAAAAGAATTCCAAGTGGTTCTCACCCTATATGTATGCTTATATTATGACCATTGATGTGACTTGAAGTTATTCCAAGATTGATTGGGTGAGAATCATTAGTGATAATATGGATCAACAATTAAATAATGTGTTGTATACTTTTGATTTCAAGATGAATTCATATCTTGTATATATAATAGATTTAAGTGGGATTTTCTCAAGGATAAGGACTAAGGGCACACTGTCAACCATGCCCATATATTAATATTATCCATAGATGGTCCTTGAAGAATACTACAAACATTACATTGTAGTACATGATGGTTTCTTTTATGAACTTATTTATAAATTGGATACATCTCTAAAACATAAAAGAGTATCAAACGAAGCATGGGATGTAGTTTTATTATATGGTTACATTTTCATTCAATTTATTGACTTCACCTATCTCAAAGTGGGAGGTTTTTTAGGTGCACCTATCAAGCTACCCAGATATCCTAATGACAAGTGGATCCTCATGGAATTTTGTAAACAACTTGTTGAATTACATGATCTACAATCAAAGGATCACAAATTTTCCATCAATTTTCCCGTTTTGATTGGTCACTATCATTTCCATAGCATTTATAAAGCTAGAAATGTACATAAAGAAATATATCACCATTACAATCATGTAAACTTTGACACCAAAGCCAATTTTGATTTTAGGGGTGTTGCTTAGAGTATGGTTTCTATTGAGTACATGGATATCTCAATACTTAAAGATTTTTAGACTGATTACAAGGATGAGTTTGAAGTGAGAAGGAGGGATAACAATAGGTTGAGTGTATAATAGATTTGTGAATTTTATTTAGCTTATATTCTAAAAAATATTGAAGATGATGGTGTTGTTATTAGTGATGCTTTTCATGCAGTAGGAGGGGATAGTGTCTTACTTCTAACAATAATTTTTGGATATGATCATGATGAAATAGTTTTTGAGATAACTTTAAATGTTTTGGAAATGAATTCTAATTGTCTTCTTGACAAATATTATTTAATTAAGGAATTTATAAGTGAGACCACATATGTGGGACAAAAAAGAAAGGAGATATCACAAGGAGAAACTAGCTAAGGTCCCATAAATAAGTTGAAGCCAAAGAAAAATGTTGATGATACTTTTTTAGTAGTAAAAGATAAGGAGCCAACCCAACCAATTTTTTACACTTCACCATTGGTCTCTTTTACCCCCATTATTAATTCCTTTCCATCTTCTACTACTCCCATTACTCTTGTCCTAGACCCTTCAACTATAATGCTACCCCAAAAGTTTTTTATCACTAAATATTCCAATAAATCCTCTCAAAAAGAGGCAAGTCCTCCTCCTCTTCCACATTCTTTGCCTACTTCACCACCACCACCTCCTTTGAAATATAAACCTACCATGGAAATATAACCCAAATAAATAACTACTTAAGAAACAACTTCATCTCAGGAGATTCAATAAGAAAAGAAAGCAACTAAGCCTAACAAAGAATCCCTAGGATAATTAATATCTAAAAATGTAAAAGAATTTAAAAAAGAAATAGATAGAGTAATAAAAGGTATTGTTAAAGATCCTAAGGAGAATATGGAGGCATCAAAAAGATAAGAGGTTGAGAAGGAAAAAGATTCAGCTATATTGGTATTGTTAAAGATCCTAAGGAGAATATGGAGGCATCAAAAAGATAAGAGGTTGAGAAGGAAAAAGATTCAGATAATATAGCTGAGAAAGAAAAAGAAATTGAGAAATAAGTAGTTGAAGCTCAGTTGGTAAAGGAAGTTTTAAATAAAATTGTGGCACAAGAATCTCCTTCACAATAAATAGTGATTATAAATGATAAAAAAAATGGTTTTTCACTTAAGCACTCCCACAAATATATATTTCTCATCTTGGTTAGTGATGTAGAATACCTAGGAAGCAAAATAAGGAATAAATATTAATGAGATAAATTTATAATTACTAAAAATCTTAGATAAGAGAGGTAAGAACCCAAGCCTACCAAAGTCACTTCCAAATTGATCATTGAATCTTCTAGGTACAAGTTTATATAAATAGTGGTCCCTCCATAAGTAGAGTGTAAAGAAGAAGTTACTATTGAAAATTTGGTAATCACAAGGTTATCTCTCAGGGAGGTCACCACAGAAGGTCGTAAGCAAGATACATAGACCTTGATAAATACCCTATTATAAAATATTGATGAGGAGAAAACTACTCCTTAAGAGACATTATCTCTAGAAGTTGTAATTTCTCAACAAGTGATTACTAAAATTAAGGAGACTAGAGACAAAGCAAGATCTATAGAAAAATAGATGAATAAAATGAAGTAGAAAGCTCAAAGATTCTTCCCCACATCCCAGACACTTAGGTTGATATTTTGAATAAGATAGTAGAAGGAAGGGAAATAAGGGATAAGTTAGAAAATGAAAATGGTTTTTTCAAGCTTCAATAGGAAATTCTATAGGTAGTAGTTAATTTGGATGAGAAAATTTTGATTGAGGAACAAATTACCCCTTCTGCAAAGAAGGTAAAACAATAATAATATCTCCTATATTTTTGCTTAAGTATTATGCCAAACATGGAAGAAGAGATGAAGAAGTTAGAAGAGGATGTACGAGGTGAAAATATAGATCTTGAAGACTTCCTTTTTGGTCTCAATAGTAAATGGTCCACTGATGTTCTAAGAATAGTTGAATAGTTAAGTGAACAATTCAAGAAATGGATGGATAAGGCCATAACCCCTTTTACATTAAATTCCATCAAAGATCTAATAAATTTCCAGGAAGAGCTAAAAATAATTAGGCCAAGACTTGAGAAAGTTAAATCTCATTACAGAAGAATTGAAAGAGAGATGTTAAGGTTAGAAATAGAAAGATAGTCAATTGCTAAATTTGATGATGTAGTAATCTAATCGATGATATCCTATCACATTAAGTATAGGGATAAGTGCAAAAGTCAAGTCCATGAAGTAGATTAATTTTTCCCAATTCTTTCACTTTTATTCTTTTCCATTTTCTCTTTTCACTTCATGTATACATTATAAGTACTGTAAAATTAAAATCATTAAGTGATATACTTGTAAAGGAAAACTAATTTTTAAAAATGGTAGAACTCAAGTAATTTTTTTGAATGTCATTACTTAAATTTATTTTTTAAAAGTAGTCTACTAGGGTTATTTCTATGTAGCATGCATGGAATTAGTGTTTGATTTAAATAGGGAGACTAAACATCACCACTTGTCATCAATTACTACATGCCACAAGAGAGAAAATCAAGGAGGATGTTTCTCAATAACTTTTATTTTTCTATGCAACACATGGGGATTGGAGAATTTGAGTCCTATTTGTTTTATATTTTTGAGTTTATATAAAAATGGATGCTAGCCTACGTGCCAAAGGATGACAATTTTTTGGAAGCAAGCAATTGTTGTAATTATACAATAAATTTGAGAATTCTAAAACTTTGTGTTTAAGATAAGTGGGCTATTTTCTATGAATTGTTACTTAAAGTGAATAAGAAAGGCGATTAATTTCTAGAGAAATTTGTGTTTGTGGGAACATTTCTATGTATTCAATGAAGGTGGAATGGTTAAATTTCTGTTACCTATTTTGATAAATTAAATTCATTATTTTCTTAGTCATTTTGTTGAAGAAATTATCATAGTTATATGTTTATCTATTTTGTATGATACAATGAACTCTATGGACTATTTTTTGTGAAGTGCATGTATTATATTTATTTTCTTCCTAAAAATCCCTTCCTTTTATTTATTCCAAAAATTGATCAAAATTTTGATAAAATTTCCAAAATTAGCTGCTTACTTACTGCAAAATACCTTTGTTATGGCTCATGAATAGAGTGATTAAAGTAATACCCATAAACAAAATAGTTTGCACATAATTTGTGTACGATATGAATAAATCCAAGTTGTAAGTAAATAGAAATAGATAAGCATATATATATGGGATCTTCACCATTAAATGAAGGGGTTTAATCCCATGACTACCTAGATACATTTAAATCAATTTACAAAATATCTAGCTAACATATATCATAGAATGCATGAACATCACACAGATTCATGTTTGGAATTACAAAAACATATACAAAAGATAATTGATAATGAGGGCATTAAACAAGGTAAATCAATCAAAAAATCCATAGTGACACATGAATACATTCACAAAGGGCCAAATTTAGAAATAGTAAAAAGTGGTTACCAAAACATAACTCAAAATAATAAAAAGATCAAAAAGAAAAATTAGAGCAATAAATAGTACCAAAAACATAGGTAAATCAAGAAAAATATGCAAATATACCTTGCCAAAATGAGGCTCACCTTTCAAATTAGTATGTTTTTAGTCAAAAATATCTACAAAGTTTGATTATCAAGGTTAAGGGTTGGGTAAGCATGCTCAAGGCATCACTAGTCTTCTAGCAGTTGATAATATTTGTCACCAAAGTTTGGGATTTATTGAACAGACTAAGGAAAATAATTCACAAAAATAATTTATCAAAGGAAAATATTTAGTTACAATAAAAGTCAACACTAGCATTCCATTGGTTCAAAATCAAGATGACAATGATGAGTGGAACAATATAGGTTATTATGATTTTTAAGATACATACTATGAATTTAAATATTCAGAGTCATTCATAGCCATTCCCTCATGGTTTGAAATCATGGATGATTCCTTTATTTGGTATAGGACACCATGATAGGGAGTATCCTATGAGACTCATCAGTTAGTGTCATTCCTTCCCAGCTTACTTGTACATAATTTCTCAATTTATTGTACATAGTCTCTTTTCAAATTACTTTTACATAGTTTCTTTTTGTTTACTTGTACATATTTTCTCATCCTTATTGTATATAGTTTATTTATGATTGATTTTACATATATTTTATCAAAACTAAAAAAAACATTCAAAATATAAAATACAAAAATAATACAAAATATGTCAAAATACAAAAACATTCAAATATGTCAAAACACCAAAAACATTTCAATTGTATGCATTATCCATGATTTACATTTATATTGATATGCTAGACTTACATTTGTTATTATATGGTATTGTTTATTGATTTATCTACATTACCATGCTTCACTTGATCTCCTTTGAGTGTGTGCAGTGATATCCAACTCTTTTATTGCTTCACTCTACCCATTGAGGGGGCATCCTACTTATACATTCAAGACATCGATACATATACCCATTGGAGGCATCTTCTACATGACTATACCATCTAGGTTATGTCATTCCTACACCATATACTCTAGTTATCATGTTGATTTACATTACCTAATAGATTACATAGATTACTCTATTGATATTCCACTAGTATATAACACTTGTGTATTCCTTAACATATACCTAGTCTTATACTAACATGTCTTGCATGCTTTCCTTTCTTGCTTTGCATAGATAGATTGATTGCATTCCTTAGTTTATGTTTTGTCTCTTGTATGTGTCTTAAGATATTTGCCAATGTCCTCTACTTCTATTCATGTGTGTATCTTAGGACATTTGATAATGTCTTGTGCTTATAATCTTTTATGTGATTGTGGCTTCACATGAACTTTGATTGTTTTCAAATGTTTATGTATGTGGCATTTGAACATGCCTTGTATGCTTTATTTATATTTTGAGTGACATGTACCCATGTCCCTTATTTTCTTGGCCCCTTGGCCACTCTTGATTCTTGCTTATTTCCTTATGTGCTTGTTGTTTATTTGTTTCTCATTATTTGCAATGGCATGATCTACATCATGGATTATCTTGCTATCTCAGATGCCATGATGGACATCATGCTTCATCCATCCTTGCCAACTAAGAACTAATAACTAACCATATTTCTATTTCTAGTTTCAATTCATTACATTATGCATACTATTACATTGTTATATCTATCTAGGCATACCCCTATTGATCTAACAATCTCCTTTACAAACTATGTTATATCTTGAGATATCTTGCCAATTATCATTAATATATCATGTATTTTATAGCATACCACACTTATAGAGCTATTTATTCTAAGGGAAGCCATTTTAGGGTCTTCATTTCTACCCTCAAAAGAGGGGTCAACAAATAAGGGTTTTTCCATAGAGATCATAGCTCCTAACCAGTCGAAAAGCAAGTTTTAGAACACTTAAAATAATAATCAAAAGGTCAAACTAGGTAGAACAAACCACAAAAATAGTGATGACTCTAGAACAGTTTTCAATTTTAGTAAATGACAATAGAGATAGACATGGACAACAATACTAGACACTAGGGTGTCCTAATTTTGATGCTCGTATCCAAACCAAAAAAAACTAGATTTTCCAAAAATAGGTAGAAAATTAGGTTTAGCTATAGTTTTGTATATTCAAAATAATTTATAATTAGTAGTTTTTAATACACTTTTGCTTAGAGAATCTAGATATAGGGGCATCATGAATGATATGATGTTTCTCACTTCTAGTTTTAGATATGGTAGTTGGTATAACTTCTAGATTAGAATCCATGTTTTGACAGTAGTGATTGGGGGTAATATACGTGACACATTTGTTTTCTTTTCTTTCCTAGTTTAGCATATTACCTAGGTATTATCAATTTTTACATGCCTTACTCCATCTACAAGTGGTTGGAATCACTTCAAAGTAGGATTTCATACAATCCTAACCTCCACATTTTAGAATGGATTCCATATAAGCCTAGTGTACTAGTTTTGGAGTGGCTTTCATACAAGTCTAATATCCATCTTTTGGAGTGTCCAAGAGTGGCCTAGTTTTTAGCATAAATTCATCTATCCACACCAACATTGTCAGATTATAGAGAATTCATGGGCTTAGGGGCCATCTCATTCAACACACATTTCATATTGGTATCAATTTATAGTTTCACTTCACGATGTAATGATGGAGCCAAAGGAATAGCTAGCCTTTATATTCTTGAGCCACCTACTTAAAGGGATTGGACACATAGTCCAAACATTAATAAACACATGTATGACTACTTAAATTCACTTAGTGGGAGATGATGGAGCCAAATGGCTAGCCTTTGCATTTTTGAACCACTCTCAAGGAATTGAGCACTCAGCTCTATTCACAATATTACTCTTGGTACAACATCATCCAGCATTACTCAACATCATCTAGCATCACTCAACATCACAATAGGTTTTGTATTGGTTCATGTAATCAATGAGGTGTATTCATTCCCTTATCTTCCTATCTCTCTTAACCAACTTTGTACATTCTTATTTTAGATGTAACGTATCTAGTAAAAACTAATCTACTCTTTATTTTCTCTCTATACACACCCAAAATTACATAGCTTCATGAGCTTCACCCTTACAGGTAAGTTTAGGTATAATTTATATTTTTCCTTTATCTTAGTATTTCACTTTTTTGCATCACTAGAATAAAGGGGGAAAATGTAATCATATAAAATGAAAAAATTGGTAACTTGAGTATAACTTGTGACATCCATCCCATAAGTCCATCTTACTTCCTTTCATGACCCTTCTAGGCACCTTTTCTCTAATTCCTAATCACCTGTAGGCTTTCGAGACCTCACTCTTACTTATCTAGGATGCCTTTTCCATACTTATTCTATCCCGCTAGGTCATGTACCCTCCAAACAATATCACCCAACATGGACTAGAGTGCTAGACCCTAGGGTGTCCCCTTTCTAGTGCCCCTGTCCAAACACATTTTGAGCCTAGATTACCATTTTCCCCCAATTCCTCTTCTTCATTATGTAGACCTAACATGATGACATTTAACCCATGACCAACAAATCCCTATAAAATCTCATTAAAATTTCATTTAGAAGGGGTTGGAAAATATCAAAAAGCAAATAAGAATACAAGCAAGATTAATCAATCATATTTCCTTATTCTCTACACACAACCATCCAATACTATTTATATCTAATTCAAATCCTTACACCAGTCTATAGTCATCTTAATCACACCTATTTTAGCATTTTTCATCTTCATACACACTATTTCATAAAGCACATTAAGTAGGAGAACTACATATGGCTTGATCCCTCTTTAGAGTATTGTTATGTAGGCAACATGTCCATATAAGGGGTGTGGAAACACCTTCAGTGAATTTTACACACACTAACCCCCCCTCTTTCTCAAATTTAGTCAAATCACAATCAATTCTAGGGTTTGAAGACAAAATCAATTCTATAAGGAGATTTATAGACTTCTAGTTGTCAAAACATTATAGGCAGGGTCACAAACCTGGTGAACAAAACCTAGAAAACTTAGATCTTTAAGACAAGAGTGTCAAAGGTGGACTATAGTGTCACACACTAAGGTGTCCTATTTTTGGCACTCATATCCTTTCACTAAATGAGGGCTAGATCCTAATTTACAATAGTGTCTCAGTCTTGTATAATGAATTCTAGCCTTTGTCTTATTCATATCATTTAGTTTCCATCTAAGTATTTTTTTCTTGCCCTTATTACTATTTTTAGAAAATATAAAGTTTTAATCAAATTATAAAAATAATTAGATTAATTATTGCACATTTATTTACTAATTTTACTACTCAAACCATTTAACTAAATTATGAATAATACACTTATATTCCCAAAACTATTAAATCAGTGCCAACTAATGGAATGGGAATATGCTCAGGGAGTTATTAAGGTCATTAAAATTATTTAGAGGCTCATTAATTTCATAGTGGGTGTTTATAAAAACTATATCCTCAATCAGGTCATTCTTGGTCTCATAGGTAGCCTAAAACAAATCTTAGTCCTTAAGGATTGTTCATAGAGCTCAAGGTTCTAATTGTCCTCCTAATACCACAAGTTGCAAATACACTAAGGTACTTGAATCTCCCTAGGATCCCAAAGTCCCATGAAATCTCTTCATATTTTACTGAGAAAGATAAGGTGACCTATCTATCTAGTGTTTCCAATGACCTCAATAGGTTTGTGACATCCACCTTGACTTGCTCCCATGATTCTCGTCATATTTATTTTTTGACCATACTATATCCTTCATCAACTCACTAGTGACCCTATTTGAATATGTTTGAGAATTTTATTATCTATTAAAATATTTAAGACATCATATAATGGTTATTTAAGGTCCTTATCACATCCTTAAGGACCTTAAGGCTCTCATCTCAACTCCACTAACCACTCTTGTCATGACTATTCTTGTAGGTCTGTGTCTGTAGTTAGGCTAGTCTTACTAATCTTAAACATAGTTTATATTCTTTTATTAATTTTTTCATTGGGTATAAGGATATAAATGAGATTATATTTTCATATTGAATCCATCTCTTAATTATTTCCATCCTTCAGTTCTCCCCTCCTCACTTTAAGTAAGCAACTTTCACTTAGCCATGTAGGCAGACGTGTGTATCCATTTGACTCTATGTGTAGGGTCTAGAGAGCCCTGCTACATATTATTCTTTGAAATTTAGTTTGATTTTTTATAAGATAAAATTAATTAATTAACCTATACATTAACCTAATTTAAACTCCAATGCTCTTCATGTATATTCATCCTACTCTCTAGACTTGAAATTAGCCTGATCTTTCTAGCAAACCTATAGGTGGAGATGAACTGTGTATGTGAGGTTTATAGAAGTTGATTGGGATAAACTTTGTATAAAAATTATAATTAATTTATTTTTAATTTCAATTTAATCATATAATTTTTATATGATCTCACCCAAAACTAAAATCTACCATCATGAACCTCATCATCCTTTAAAGCTTATAACTAGCCTATTTACCTTGAAAACTTGTAGGTGGTGATTGGAGGAGAGTTTCAACATAAGCCTTGAAATTAGATTTATCAACTATAAAATTGACCTTAAAAGTATCCACACTTCATTAAAATATCATTTTCACTATCTCACATGGTTCATTAGATATTTTCCTAGCATCTTTAAACTTTGCCTTATTGTCTTCAAAGTCAGACCTTTGTACAGACATTAGGGGTTCATAGTCATTTATTTCAATTTTCATTATTTCCATAAAATAAATGAGATATATTAATTGGTTTGTGTTTTTTCATGTCTTCACTAATTTAAAATTCTATATTAATCCTCTTCATATAATATTTGGCTTGTGTTCAAAATGAGGACCTATAGTTTTGTAACCTATAGGTCTTCATCTTGTTTATATGCACTGTTAAGATAGTTTCTTGAATATTTACACCTAAAAATTGTATCAAATTTTTTATTTTCCTATTACTCTCTCAATAATATTATAATATTTTGACCAATGATAATGTCATCTTCAACTTATCCCTTTGGTTCGTACAAGCATGTATATACAATCAATTTATATGTAAGGTATATACATAAAAGTTAGAGTTTCTAGTTTGGTTCATGAATCTTGATGATAAAATGGAGTATATTCAAGTCATGTGAATTTTTATGAGTTTACATAATATTTTTCCATTACCAAAACACCTTTAATATGAAACCTAGATCCATGGATGTCCATCGATAGGTTTATAGACCTCAGGCTGGATGAAACTTATCTAAATACTTATTAAAGAGTGTGTTTGAGCCTCATGACCATTAATTTATATTTCAAAATGTTTAAAATTTTATCACTTATATGATACCATTAATCATCATTGTCAATTGGGTCAAGCTTGGCAATCATGTCTGTAGAGGACTGCTAATGTATTGTGTCATGCTTTCCATGGAAAACAACATGACACTTTTTGAAGGAATTATCCACCAAGTAAAATTTTCTTAGGGAGCACACATGTATGATCTAATATTTAAATTTTTTCATTGAATATTGAGGTATTTAGAAACTTTTGAGAGTGTCAACCATTCAGACTAACCAAAACTTACAGTAGGGGTGATTTGTTCTATGTACATGAGATAATTTTATCCTTTGAAGAAAACACAAACCAAAATTGAATTTATTTATTAAATAAAAATTAAAATGAATCTATTTACCTATAAAAACATCCCACAAAATTCATTTTCTCCATTGAATTCTATAGTGAACAAACAAGATCAAAATCAGACCTTGCTTGGATGGACAAGGCATAGTGACTTGTTGTCACTCTTAGTAATTTTTCATAAAGGATGGGCCATGAATATAAAAAACAATTCCAATAAATTGAATATAATTAGGATAAATAAAAATTTCCAATGTTTTATCTACCATATTTCTCTTTCCTGGTCATACCATGCATTTGAGTTTTGCCTTTATGAGATTGTGAAGGTAGTAACGGAGGAGAGAGTATGTGTGTATAATGCATATATTAGACTTTAAACTTGATTAAAATATATAATATTACATATTTAATCCCAAGGTACACTTCTAAAACATTTTATTCTGAAAATGAGTTCATAAGTCCATACAAGAGAGTGAAAACTACCTCTTAATTATTAAAAATCAAGATTCTACCCTCTTTCTGAATTGATGACATATGTGGTAGTTATGTAACTGATAAAAGGACCTTAGAAAGAGTTCTTTTATGGATAATTCACTTTTTTGGGATTTGACATACATGAAATTTAACAAAAATCACCTTTTTCCTCATAAAACATTACCTTAAAGTCTACAAAAGAACCTTACACTTTCCAAATCAACATAAAATGTTTATGAAAGGTTATTAAGGATTTAAATGACTTAAATAGACACCTAAATACCTATTAAACCTATTTAATAAGTCTCATCACTCCATGACATGACTAGACCACTATAAGACTAAGAGAGAACCTTACCTTAATTTCTCCAAATAAATCTTAAACAATGCTAATAAGGTTTTATAAAGACCTTTTAAATACCATATAAGGCATGAAAATAATTTTAACTATGTTATCAAGACATGACACTAAATTTTTCACCTATGGGGTTGAAATTTTGATCTTGGGGTTTAAAATTGGTCAACAATTCCATAAACCAACAATAAAATTTAAGGAACATGAAAAGATAATGTAAAAACATGATAGGAACATGAATGACATAGAAATGGGAATTAAATAGGGACAAAAAATAGAGGAAGTTTTCATGAAACTATCTGTATACACATGATATTTTTAAACTTTATCAATATGATGCTTTTTCTCTTGCAGGAACTCATTGAGTCTTAATCTCTCTGAGTGCACACCTTAAAGGGTGCACTAGGAAAGGGGTGGGTAGGCCATTAGTGCTTCTAAAGATTGTTTTCCCCATTAACAACACTTTTTATCTACACAAACATCTCCTATACACTTCTCTAAGATCTACCTCTTCTCTTACACACTCCTCCAAGAAATTCACTACCTTATTTAGACCCTACCTAAGCCTAAAATCATTTTTTGACATTTACCTAATAATGTTGGTTTTTGTTGGCCCTGTATTCTAATTGATATTTTCATGTTACATGTATATGTTGGATTTTACATACATAGACCAAGACCTAAATTGTTTTTATCAAATAACGATACATAGTCAAATTAGGCCTACCTTATCAGCTAAGATTTCAAAAAGGTTTAGGGCTAGATTCAACTATATATACACATCCATTTCCATAATTTATATAGAAAGAGAATAATAATATTAATATTTTACACATCTTATTCACCATTCTACTTGAGGAGCATTGCTTAGGGCTTCAATACTTTCTTTGGAGATACAAATCTTGTCTTTTGGATTCATAGAGAAGTTGTGTATCCTAGAGCTAACTTATCCTTGTTATCCTTACATACCAAAACAAACTCATTCAAAGAAAAATAGCTAAGGGAGAGATTGAGGATCGCTGGTTTCATCTTCAAAGTTAAGTATTCCTAACTTTGTTCCTCCTTTGTTAAAATATGTATATATATATATATGTATATATATGTGTATATATATATATATATATACATACATATATATATATATACATATATATATATGTATATATATATACATATATATATGTATATATATATATACATATATATATGTATATATATATATACATATATATATGTATATATATATATACATATATATATATGTATATATATATATGTATATGTATACATATATATATGTATATATATATATGTATATGTATATATATGTATATATATATGTATATATATATGTATATATATATATGTATATATATATATATATGTATATATATATATGTATATATATATGTATATATATATATATATATATATATATTTGCATTTATACTTCTCTCCCATGCATTAGAATTTATTATACATTGAGCTAAGTATAAATATATTATACATGTTTATTTTTTATGTTTATTACCCCCACTTTTTACCACAAGCTTTGTTGAACACTTTAATTTTCATTTACTTAGTGAATATGAAAACATAGGATCTAGTTAGGGTTATTGCATAGTGTTGCTTGACTAGAAGATTTGGAACCATATTTAGTGATGTTATTATGGTCAGAGATCAATTGGTTAGGTCTAGTGGATCCATCTTGGTCATGACCTCGAATATATAATGTATTAATAAATGAAACTATAATTAAGATTTATCTTCTTTGAGCTAGGGTTGATAAATAGGTCAACTGCATTTTACCTTTGTAGACATTCTATTCAACCTAACATAAATCAAATACTTGAAGGTTTTATTTCATGTATTCATTTTATAATCATATTATATTTTTTTATAGCACTATATAAAATCTATCAATATAGTTATAATAGTATGTGTGTAGGTTTAACACATAATCACTCCAAAATGACTCTATTTTATCTATGCAAGTCTTCTCAAAATATAAATGACTGGATCAATCAGCTCAACACAATCTTCTTCTTTACTTATAGGATTGCATACATATTCAAGTCATTCAAATCTATTCATATTTATTATTTTTTAGAATATAATTTTAGAGACATAGTCAAGCCAATTAACTTTATTTGAATATTTTGTGGCATACATGTTTTACAAACTCTGTCGACCTGGTTGACTCTATTCACAAAATATTAAAGTTAGTACTTGTGTAACACATCATAAAAATTTCAAATTAAGAACCTTTAAAACCACAAATATTCATTATTACCTTCTCTATAATTTATATTTTTCATTTACAGTATTATTTTTCACAAGTTTATAGTATTTAAAATTGTAACCGTATAATAGACTGCGCTGACTAGCTCTACACAATTTTGTAGCTTGTCTTCTCGCTAGAAGATGTAGTTGACCTATTAGACTATGTTATTATGATTATTAATTTCAAATAATAGTGATGACCATGCTAAATCTATTATATACTTTTTACATGTAGTGTCACTTGAACCAATTCTATACTTTTCACAATCAAAGAAATTAAGCTATTTTGATAGTAATTAGTTCACTTTTAATTTTAGTTATTTGCTTGATTCAAATAAAAAACATAGATTAATTGGGTGGGTTTTTAATTTATTGAGTTAGTCACACTATTTTTCTCTTTTTCACAAACTTCCAAATCACTACACAAAAAATCATTAAACATTTTTTTCCCAATATCTACTTACTTGGATTCCATTAATAAGGGGGGAGTAGACTTGTTTACTGGCCAAGTATAAACACATGGTTGATGGTATATATTTTCAAATAACCTAACACCCTTATCACTATGATATTGTGAAGTGAGGGGGTAGGCCCCAATACCAAGTTGGTACCATCACCAATATAGATTCTTTTCATCCTAAATTACCTAAAACTATTTATAGATTATTTTCTAGTTCCTTTTTATAGCCAACTTTCCATTACATTAATTTCAAAATTTATTATAACTTAACAACATTTAAGAGAAAAAATTTAGTTATAATTTACATTCCAATTTTTTTCTTTCTCTTTGATCATTATATTTTTTATTTCAAAATTTGTATTAGCTAGCATTAGTGCAAGGTTTGTGTTGTGTGTTACAATTAAATTAATCACATTGATTTAGTTGCTTGTGTGCTTCACTTTATTTTCTTGGATATTTTTCCATGTTTTTAGAACATTTCCATCCCTATTGACATAGTCTCTTAAAAACTATTAATCTTGCCTCCTTTATTACATAGTCACCCTATCTGACAGTATATCTTTTTCAGCTTGTTGTGTTTCCTATCTTGCAATACAAAATCAACCTATTTGACTATGTATTATATTTATCATGTTTTATTTCCTATATTTCATTACATAGTTTCTCTATCTGACTATTTCCTAATTTCATATTTTTTAATTTCTTATTTAATACTACATAATTGACTTGTATGATTGTGTCCCTTTATTCCCTATTTTATTTCCTATTTTATAAAATACTATCGATTTGTTTGATTCTATATCTGATCAACTAATTCCTCTTTCCATAAAATTTTTAGCCCCTTTCCTTCATCATGAATTTACTATTTGAGGGTGATATAAATTAAAATAGAAAAACATGATAAGTCTTACCAATATTAATAGGTTTCCCAAGACACAACTTTTGGCTCCCACCTTGGATGTAAGTAATGTCTATGTTTCCACTCACACTACAAATTATGGGAATCTTATGTATTCATCCTTAGTTTTTAATCCTTTTTTATCCTTATAATATGAGTTTGATTTAGAATACAAAACTAAAATTATCTTCTTAATAAACATGTTCCCTCAACATAGATGAAAAAACTCTTCAACCATTTACAATCTTATGATAGGTCCTCAAATAGAAAAACCTCTTTCACCCTTCCCTACCTTATCTCATGAATTTGGGGGAAACACTTTATTTTCCTCTCAACCTTATCCTTCTATTATGTTTCCTTCACACACCATGACATATTATTCTATGACTTCTTCAACCTCCATGCCAAGTATATCTACTAACATGATAGATTCAACTTCTAGTAGGTATATTTTAAAGACCCTTCTCCTTAACCATGCCACTAGTGCATATTTTTATACCAATGTTAATCATGCTAATAGTGATTCTTTTGATACCAATGATATTAATTCTACTAGTGCTACTTTTTCTACCAATTCTTCTCATGCCACTAATGTGGTGCATGATAATACTCATAGTGCAATTCATGCCATTAATACTAATCCCAATGCATCACATATTGGACACACTAGTCAAAATATTGCCCAAACTAATTGAATCTTATTATAAACACTCAATAAAATGCATAATTTTCAAAACAATAATGTAAATAAAATTATACAAATGAAAAACCATCTCATTGACCTTAAAAACCAACCTTAATAGGTTTCATAGGGAGTCCTAAATCCAAATGACCCCCTACCCCACCCCCCCTGAGGGATTCCCATGGTAAACTTATTCCTCAACCACCCCTATTTAATAAAATAATCATATATATATATATATATGAAATTAACCTCTTGTACCTCAAATTCATAATATCAACATAGGAGTTATCACACCTACCATCACCTATAATTGATCCATCGATCCGACATTGCACTTAAAGATATTTTCTAAGATTTATAAAGATTGGGTCAAACTTAATACCTTTGACACTACCAAAGTATTAGCCAGAACACTCTCAGATATGATTAAAATTAGTAAAATCAATTAAAACCTCATTTCATTATTAGCTTTGAATTCTTGGTTAACTCACTAGTCCAAGAGTTTCAAACTAGTGATATTATTGAGAACAACTTAGCTCACTTTATAAGTTTTAAATAAATCAAAAATAAAATGACATAAGACTTCATCAAATGATGAAATAAATTGTCTAAAAAATGTGACAATAATATGGTAGATGAAAACCTCTTCCACCTATTCACTAATACTCTCTACCCCAAATAATAATACTATATTAGGACTCTCTCTCCAAGAACTTTAGAAGAAGCCCTTAACCAAACTAAGTGACAAGACTTTCTCATGCACCAATTTAAACCATATAAACATACAATAGGAACTTGTATGCTCATTAAAAATAAAAACCATCATGTAAATAATGATGGAATTACCAATACCTATGACACTATTCATAAAATTCAAGCAATTGATCTAAATAACACTATTGAGCATATTCCCCCTCTAAATAACACTCATACTCCTACATAATCTAAAACAAAAATCACTCATTTCCATAAAACCATTATCTTTAACTGAGATTCAAAATCCTATTTCAAGACTTCTACCATGAGATATTGACCCCACTCATCTATTGAAATAATGGTGTGATCTAAACAAATTTTGTTGGTTTCAAGCAAGTTGGGTCCATTCTCATGATGCTTGCAGACAATTACGCAATCTAGCTATAGATTTTATTCTTGGCCTAAAATTTGATCATGAATCAATCATTCACAAGAGTCAACAAGCATATGACATAGATTTTAAATCCCATGAAATGAAAAACAAAAACCGAGATTTAAATTAGGCTAATGTTCATCTTGTTATTTACAAAAATCCTCTTCGCTACTATCAAGATAGCACGAAAAAGTCTAATCCTTCTACAAATAATGTTGTAAGTCTTATATACCTCACTACTAATGAATAAAATGTGGTTAATATGACTAACATGAGAAGATTAGTTTATTTTATTGATTCTAATCTATCACCCATGTATCAAACTTCTCAACCATTCTACATCATTCATGATAGTGCCCCATCCCATCTGATGGAGTTGGGTAAAAAGAACATTATAACCTTACAAGAACCACTTTCAACAACTCAAATTTATTATACCTATCATAATATCTCTAATATTCCCCCTATATCTACACACAAAGATAACATTCCCAAACATTCCAATCATATTTCCTCAACCCAACCACAAAAAGACCTCAACAAACCATCCCACCACCTAAAATCAATCAACCTATTTGTCCTAAAATGAAACCAACCATACCTTATCAAAATAAGTTTAATTTCACTTCCAACCCTACTTCATAAGATATATTGTAATATTATACACCTATATCTAGCAATCCTACCATGGGTTATGATGAATGGGACCCCATTCCAAAACTTTATCATCTCCAATATCAAATACCTTTCCTTAAACTAATGCAAACTTTCCTGATCATCAAAACTATCTAATGCAATTATTTTTTGAAATAAACATCCCTCATCCTGATCTAGTAGGATGTGAGGCTACCTTGTATGGATCTAAGGATTAAAAATATATGTCCATTACATGTTGATGAAGTGGTGGACACTTATCTTTCCCTTAAGTTTCCCATTACTTCCATGATTCTCCATGAGATTTTGATTTGCATAGATGATCCTCCTTTATTCATTAGAGTCAAAATTGGCAATATCCAATTTAAGAGAACCTTAATTGGCAAAGGTTTAGGTACTTGCATTACCTCCCTTGATTTCATTAAGATAATTTAATATTCTAAATGTAACCTCAGGTCCACATGTAGCACATGTCAAGGATATGATGGAAGTCAAATGCCTCTTATAGGTTTCATGTGGCTTCCCATTATTGTTCCTCCTATCACCATCCATTTGAAAGTTATGATCTTTAAATTTCCCCTCTTATAACATCTTGTTTGGTAGACATTGGACTCATTATATGAGATCAGTCACCTCATCTACATGACAATGCATCAAATTCCCCGATAATGGTACTATTTAAAATATTTAAGAAGACAAAAACCCTTGACATTTTGAATAATTCTAAGAATGTGAGGTCTTTAAAATTCTTACCCTTGAAACTTTGCCTAGTATCCCATTTACGGAATCTTGACTCTTCAATTATTATATCAATTCTACCTGAGGTTATAATGTAAAACCTAAATTAATTGGGATCATACCACCTAACCTCCTAGATTTTGATGATGATGAGATAGATGAGATTAGCATCAATATTATAACTTCTGATTTATCCCCTCATATCATCACCAAACTTCCTCCCTCTTTACATATTTGATCCCATCAAACTCCTATAAATGATATACCTATGGTCTTAAGCAAGACTAGACATTATATCATCATGTGTATTCTGATGAGAAATTCATGCCTACATATACCATCATCTTGTATACACCTAACTATGATGATGTTTATGCCTTAGATGACCTATTTTTAGTTAAATTTTTCTAATCTATAAATTCCAATATTTTTCTATATCACTCTTATTTATTTCAATATTTTAATTCATCTTTTAGCATTCCTTCCTTTATAGTAACTAATGCTAGTATTCTTCTTATTTTTATAGGGTAGAGATGGAGTGATCACATGGTACACCTCCAATTTTAGCATATCCTCTCAAGAGCATGCTCATGGATTATGCCATGATAGGTCTTTACCAATTTGATAAATACGAAGATCCTTATATTTTGCTCCCCCCATAGATGTTAGCTATTATTATTAAGACTTACGTGATATAATCCTCACCTTTATCTAGGCTTAGTTTAGTTTATACTATTGATTTATCTTTAGATATTCCTCCTTATATTGGTCACCCACACAAGAAGGATCCTACTTAGTTTTTGGTGGTACCCCCTTATCCATCAGTGGCTTCTCCTTCTCTGCCAGTGGTGTCTCCTTTTATCCCTACATATACTATTATTATTTAGGCACCTATTCCTCTCCTTGAGTATCTTATATAGGAGATCCCTCATGATCATGATACTTTAGTTAAACCTAAATTTTAATTTGAGGAGATTCAAAAGGAAGTCTTTACATAAATTTCCTTGAGGATTGATGAGACTTTAACTATGGTTAGGATCCAGCTTCATAAATATGTTTTAGATGTCAAAGATAATATTTGTGGGTAAATTTATCAGTGTTTGTGAACATGACATGGTATTATTCCACATTTTCTTAATTATGGTTTTGGATTAGATTTGTGATCCATTTTTATGTATCTTATACATTTTATTATGTGTCAAATTTTATTTCACCTATCTATTTTACATGGATCCTTATATTATGTTGTATGTGCTTTATATGGTTCCAGTTAGTTTCCTTTTCTCTTATTATTTCTTATCATTATTTTCATGATTTCACACTTATATTTATGAGTTCAATTTTTTCATGAATTCTTTTTCTTTTATAATGATTGTTTGTTATCTTATCTCACTTCAAATTTAGATAATTATTATTGTGATTTGGTTATACAAACCTTGATTCCCTTAGTAATATTTCTTTACCATATCATTAGTTAGTAAACAAGATATCTCATTATACTTCTATTTATCGATCTAATTTGGATCTCCATTTATTCATTTATATTCCTTTCACATATTAAGCATACATACATTTGAAACTTGATATCACATACCAGTTCATTGGTAAGACAAATTTTTTAGTTAGTCATATCTTTAGATACTTAACTTAATTTAAACCAAAGTCTAAAGCTCATTCACATGTATCACTTCTATCACTCATATTGGTTATTCCAAATCTGTTTGGAGAAGGAATCATAAGAGACATAAAATATTTAAAATCCAAATAATTTAAACAAATAAAATATACAACTTCAAAAATCAAATCACACTAAAAGATACGATTCATATTATTTCTAATCAAAACTCAAATTTTGTATACACATAATATTTTCAAACTTTATCAATTACGTATGTTTTCTATCTTTAAAAAATCCATCGAGTCTCAATCTCCCTGAGTACATGACCTAAGGGGTGCATCGAGAAAGGAATGGGTAGACCATTGGTGCTTCATAAGATTTATATCCCTTTTTCCACTTGCTATCTGCACACTTGCCTCCTAAAAACCATTACCCCAAGCTTTAAATCCTATTTTACACACTCCTCTAATATTTTACGAGCTTCATTATCCCTTATCCTAACCTAAATTTTTTTTTTGATAGTTTACATGACTATGTCAACCTTGTACTCTTATTAAAAAAAATATTAAGGATCTAGGTCAGCCCCTGGCTGACCTAGTCTGTGACTTAGTGAGTTTTTGACAATTATGATACTAGGTCAACTAGGTCAACCTTTTCCTCTAAAACTTTTAGAAGGGTTTAGGGTTAGATCCACCTATATAAAAACATTCAATTGACCATTCTTATAGATTATAAAAGATTTATTATTCATTTGTGCTTATTTATAATATGTTCTTCCACCATCTACTTGAGGAATCTTAGCTTAGGGTTTCTACTTGGAGAAGAATCTTGTATTATGGAGAAGTATTGGATGTTTTGGCCTTTATTAGTGATCCTTACAAACCATAAAAACCTCTTGAAAATAACCTTTGGCCAAGGGAGAGATTGAGACTCATTGGGTTTATCTTCTAAGTAAGTATCTCTAAATTTTCTCCTCTATTTAATAGATACAAGTAGCATAAGTAATGGATTTTGAATAATATTCTTTCTCTCCATGTACTAAGTTCTTACCTATACATAACTTAAATAAGATTCTCTAATGCATGTTTAATTTTAGTGTTTATTATCCCCACTTTGTGACACAAGATTTGGTAAACACTAGATTAGATTTTGAATAACTTGTTATTAGTTTAGTGAATATGATAACATAGGACCTAATTAGGGTTATTGCATAGTTTTTCTTTACTCAAGGCATTGGAAACCTTCCTAGTAATATTATTATGGTAAGAGATCCTTTGATTAGGTCTAGCAGATCCATATTGGTCACGACCTTAATAATCTAATGTATCCCTAATTGGAAGTCTAAGTAGGATATATCTTCTCTAAACTAGGATTTATTTATAGATCTAATGCATTTCTCATTGAATACATTCTGATGAACCTAATTTCAATCTAATCCTTGCAATTTTTCTTTCAAGATTTTCATTTCTATCATTTTATTATTTTTCTATATTTGTGATACTAGGTCGACCAGGTTGATATAGTTCTAACTTATGTGCATAGGTTTAACATAAAGCCACATAAAAATGACTATGTTCTTTTTGTGCAGGTGTTCATCAAATACATGTTACTAGATTGATTAGGTTGACACAATACTATTATTCAGTTCTAGATAATATACTATGTTGAATAAGTCAACTTAGTCTCTCAGATAACATCTAAAACATTAAACTAAGTTATGCAGGTCTACTTAGTATTCTATCTAGCATCCAAATAACAAACCAAGTTGACTAGGTCAATTCAATCATCTTAATAGGCTTTAACAAATAGGGTTTTGTAGAACTAGGTTAACCTAATCAACTTAGTTAGCAGAACTTGTAAGCAATATTTAAGGCACTTTAATAGACAATTTATAATCTTTATCATCTTCCAACCCACCAAGGTTCCTCTCTTTATCTCTATTTCAATTCATTTCTTCATTATAGTTATATTTTACACAAGTTTATAGTCTTCAAAACTACAATCCTATAACAAAGTAGGTCACCTGGTTGACTGAGTTCTATAGTTTATTTTCTATCTAAAAGACTAGGTCAACCTAGTTGACTTAGTTCTTAAGTACAATTACTTCTATAGTATAGTAGAAACCCTATCAACTATGTTCTATAATATTTTCATATAGTATCATCTAAATAGAATTTGTACCATTTTTGAAGTGGGAATTAATAAATGCATACTAGTAATTAATTCACACTTTCACTTTTAACTATTTTCATGTTTAGAGTAGCTCACGTAGTCTAATTAGGTGGTTTTTCAATATACCATTTAGTTGTACTATTTTGATATTTTTGCAAATACTTCCAAATCATAAATTTAAAAATGCATTTAAACATTTGTCTACCCAAGGCCTACCTACTTGGATTTCATCATCAAGGGGGAAGCCAAAGTTATTTTTTGGCCATGTATAAACACATGGTTAATGGTATATATCAGCAAAACACCTGACACCCTTATCACTACAAGATTGTGAAGTGAGGGGTAGGCCCTAATACCAAGCTAGTACAATTACCAACATAGATCCATTTTATCCTAAACATCTTGAAATCATCCATAGATTGCTTTCTAGCTCCCTAATTTTCAGCCAACTTCCCTAACACACTTAAAATAACACTTTATAATAATCTATCAACATTTAATATCACCACTTAGTTATAATTTAATTTTCATTTGACTACTTTCTCTATGATCATTTTATGTTGTATTTCAAAAAATTGCAATAACCAACATTAGTTCAAGGTTTTGTGTTGTGTGCCAATTGGATCATTCTCATTGATACAATTATTTGTGTGTTTGCTTTCATTTCTTGCTTCCAATTACATTACAAATTTTTTACCTATTTTTAGTATATTTTCATTCTATTCAACATAATCTATAATTGACTATCTTTTTCCATAACTATAGTATGAGTTGACCTAGTCGGTCCAACACTCCATTCTACCTATCAAGTTATAATACTAAGTCAACCTGGTTGATTTTGTATCCTTATTAAACTACCTATTTTCCCATTGATAGTATTAAGTCAACCTAGTCAACTCTATAATCTTATGCATTCTATCCAATAGTACTAGGTTGACTTAGTCAACTATGTACTCTTATTATTGCCTTTCCTTTACTTTTCTTATCTCTCCTCTCTATCTTACTTATTTATCTATTTCTCTTTTTATAACATTATTTTCATTTCTTCAAATAATCATGAAGTCCCCTATTAGAATCTTCTTGGACAACTTGAATCCATTTAGACACTATATGGGATATTTATTTCTTCCTCTCTTTTCTTCCCAATAGAACCCTCACTCTTAGAGCACATCTTCCCCTCCTTCATCTTTAGATTTTAACATGGTTCAAATCACACTATAAGATGAAGTAGGTGGATCTGATCCTTTTTGTACCTATCAAAACAATTCTCATCTTCAAAATGTTTAACCTAATGTGGGAGCAATTGACACAAGTCTATCCAATAATCCCACTAATAATCCACCTTCTAATAACTCTCCCCCTAATACCAATTCAGGGAGTTATCCTAAAAACACCAACCCACAAATTGATATGACTTAACTTCTTACACAAGTCATACAATAAATGAACATAATACAAACTTCTAACACCTCTTAAATGATGAAATTACAACATAATTTGATCAATATGGATAATCAGACTCTAGTTCTCAATCCTCAAGCTAATAAAAATTTTATTACTCCACCTTTTAGAGATGCCTCAAGAAATGTTATTACTCAACCTATTAAAAATAATAAAATGATTTAAAATATCCAAAATGAGCCTTTGGTTCCTTTCATCATGTTTATTGATATTGGTAACATATATCTAATTATTAAGTATGATGGTACTAGAAAGCTTGCATCCTTTCTCAAAGCCTTTGGTAATATTTATAAAGAGTGGATCCAAACTAATAATTTTATCATAACTAAGCTTCTAGTTAAATCCTTTAATGGTTATGTATTATAATGGTAAAACCAACATCCCCAAAATTCCATTTATCAACTTGAAGATTTAGTCAATCCTATAGTTAAAAAGTTTCAACATAATGGCCTTCCCAAAAATTTCCTTTGCCATTTCATCAATGCTAAGCAATCTCACACCAAATCAACCTAATGATTTTATCAAATGATGAAAATATCTGGCCCATAAGGCCAACCATAACATGACTGATGATACTTTTTTAAAACTCTTTATAAATTCTTTAACTCCTTCACTTCAATATAAGGTTCAAAATTTCACTCCTCAAACACTTAACAAAGCTCTTAACCAGGACAAACATTAAGACTTCCTCATGAAGCAATTTAAACCTAAAAACAAATTTCTTAAAGGATATTTTAAAACTTATACAAATGCTATCACTTTTAATACTCCTCAAACCAAACTAGGAGTTTTCAGAGATAACAATCCCCCATCTTCTCATATACCTCTAATTGTATAATAAATGAAACAATTCTTAGCAACTTACAAACCCTTTACTTATCCTAACAATACTCTTAAGTGGTATGACCCTAATCAACTATGTTGGTTCCATGTTGACATTGGTCATTCTCATGAAACTTATCAAGGGCTTACTAAATTTTCTATCTCTTACATGCATGGTGATTCCTTCAATCATGAAGCCATGATCCAACTTAATTATCAATAGTACAAAACTATTTATCAAAAGAAACAAGCTTCCAATGCTTCTTCTTATAATAAACAAAAACATTTTTCCACATCTAATCATCAAAAAAATACCAAGGATGTTTGTGCTATTGATGCTAACTATGACCAATGTTACAACAATTCTCAATACATTAAAATAGCTAAGGTCAACTATCATCACAAGCTAGCTCACAAAGATGGTGTCACAAAACCTAAGAAATCATATTTGGAAGAACAACTTCTTAAAGATACTACAACCACTAATTTAGATTAGGAATTCCATGAGGAACCACCTCCTTCTTTTAAACCCCCAATAACTTCCATTCCTTCAAGCTCTACCTTACCTTCTAAACCTTGTATGGTTCTTTTTCTAAATCCCATTGGAACTTTCTTAAATAACTTAGCTCCATGCCTTATAAGATTCCACTTATGGAGTTAATTTATACTTCCCCTTATCACTATAAGTTCTTTATGTAATAATTATAATAAATTAAATATTCATCTTCTATAGATGAATAAGCACCATATATGGACCCTCAACTTACTAACATGCATACCATTGAATCTATGTGTCCTTCTAAACCATCTATTAAATTTATAAAAGAAGACATGATTAATGATGAAATCAATTTTTGCATTGATTATCCACCACAATTCATTAAAATATCTATTAATACTACCCTTACTCATAGAGTTTTAGTTGATGAAGGGTTTGGTATTAATAATACATCTTTGTGGCTTATCCAGTAACTTGTCTATAATAAGGATCATCTCAAGCACACCCATCTTACCTATTGTGGATTTGATAAAACTAATCAAAACCCAATTTTTTGTATTTGGCTTCCCCTAAAATTTAGATCTAAGACCATTAAAACTAAACTTATGGTCTTTGATTTACCTTTGTCTTATAACATACTCCTTGGTCTCCCTTGGACTCATAGAATTAGGGCCATCACCTCTTTTGGTAGCCAATACATTAAATTCCTACATAACAACAAATGGTATGATCATGAGACTGATCCCAACCCTTAGAGTATTCAATTTCTTAATCTCTAATCTCAATATTGCATTCCTACCATCCTTACCAGCAATAATTCTCCCTTAACTGAGTTCATCAACATCAATATTTACCTATGGGTCATACTCTCTGATTCAAATGATGATGAACCTAATGAATTACAATATACTTGTCACACTACTAATCTACCTCCTTACATATTAGAGTGGCTTCCTCCTTCTTTATTACCTCATGATTACACTATTATCCTCATTGATGAGATCACTAATTTCCCCCTCTATGAAATACTCAAGAACCTTCTTACTTAGAATATGCCTTCACATGAAATGATTATGGAGTGGCCAAATTATTCTAAGGTCCTCTAACATGTCTCCATGAAATTTTAGTGACTTCATAATTTCACCTTCTAAAACTCCCCTTTAATCACAATCATGTACCATCTCTCCAACCTATGATGATAACTTCATCATAGCCAAGCTTAATACCAAGACTTGGATGTTCAACATTATCAAAAAAACTTAGCTTGAATGCATGATTTTAACCTAGATGTTCACACCATTTCCACAAATTTTGATTTAGCTCCCAAAGTTCATGTACCTCTTGTTAATACTCCACTTCTTGATACTCCTTGGCTAGTATAACAAATATTACCTTCTGAACCTCTAAAAATTCTTGCATCTTCTCTATAGCATATATATCCAATCATTACATTTTATTTTCCCTCATCAAATAAACTAATGACACACCAATCCCATCCAATCAATATACTCCTCTTACTCCTGAGATTACATTAGATGCTAAGGCCATAGATGTTCATAAAATACATTCTAAATATGATAGCCATGGTAATCAAATTCTTGATATCAAATTAGATATTGAGTATTATTTCTATATTCCCACTTTTCATAGTGATGAAGCTATCCTTGAATTACTTTATACCTGAGAACCTCAACTTCCTTAGCAACATCACAAACTCAAGAATTTAAAAAATAAATCTACTTGTTTCAACAACTTCATTGCTAACATCTATCCTAAAACTAATCTAATTTATTATTTACCTAATACACCATACCAATTTCAATATGGAAATGATATGCTTATCTAAGAAACCACTCATATTTAATATGGTACTCCATAATGACCTTGACCTATTACAGTTTCTCATGAACTTAGACATACTAAACATGATAACTTTATCTTATTTTTCAATAAATACTATGAGATCTTTGCTTGGTCCTATGAGGACATGCCTGGTATTGACCCTAGTATTGTGGTACACAATATCATCACTTATCCCAACACCAAACTTGTACGCTAAAAGAAATGGAAATTTGCACCCGCGGTTTCCACCTTATGTCACAAATAAATTACCAAGCTTTTTGATGATAAGTTTATCAAACTAGTGGACTATTCTTAATGGGTTTCTAACATAGTTCTTATTGAAAAAACAGTCACCATGGTTATTCACATATGTATTGATTTTTTTAATCTTAATCTTGCTTATCCCAAGGACAATTTCCCTTTATCTTTAATAGATGACATTATTGATTCCACAACTTTTATGAAATATTTTCTCTTATGGATGGTTTCTCAGGATATAACCAAATTCACGTTTCCCTTGAATATCAACATAAGGCCACTTTTGCTATCAAATGGGGCACCTATTACTATGTTAAAATTCCATTCAAACTCAAAAATACCAAATCTACTTATCACCAAGAAATGACCCATATCTTTCATGATCTTATTCACAAAATTGTAGAATCCTATATGGATGACCTCATCATTAAGTCTAAATGTTGCAAGACTCATTTTTTAATCTTTTCATCATCTTTAACTATCTTATTAAAAATAAAGTTAGACTAAATCCTTAAAAATGTGTTTTTGGTGTCACATCTAGTAAACTATTAGGATTTTAGTCACTCTCTGAGGCATTGATGTTGACCCTACCAAGATTAACACTATCATCAACATTTCCATCCATCGATCCATCTTGGGCATTCATACTTATCTTAGTAAACTTAGGGTAATTAGATGATTCATCTCTAAAATGGCTTACCATATCCACTCTATTAATTATCTTATTAAGAAAGGTAATGCTATAAAATAGGCATATCCCTTTCAAAAATCATTTGATAATATGAAATAATCATTGCTTCATCCCCTTACCCTTCATCCCCCTTCAAATGATCGACCTTTGATCTTATATGCTTATTTCACACCCATATCAGTTGGGGAAATTCTTTCCCAATAAGATGACACTAGAAGAGCGTATGTTATCTACTATATTAGCTGAGGCATCATTGATTATGATAAATGTTACATAAAATTTAAATGTGATTGCCTCGTCATATATTTTGTAGCTAAACAACTTTGACATTATATGTTTTATCAGACCACTTATGTTATCATCCATTACAATCCCCTTAATCACTTATTCTCTAAATCCTTACTTACTAGAAATATAATTGGAAAATATATGGTCCTTATCATGGAATTTAATCTCCAAATTATTACTCAAAAATTTGTCAAAGGATAAATCATCATTGATCAATTTGCCATAGTGCCTATGCCCACTACCCACCACCTTAAAAATATTCTTTTTTGATGATAATATTCTCTATATTGAAGGTCTCAACAAAGACATATATCTTAAAGATTACTTTCATAACTTCACTATTGATCTTGAATCAAGTAATCTTGATGAAATTGATATCCTCCCCAATATTACTAAACCAAAAGTAGTTATCAAATAACTTCTTGAAATTAATGTTGATTTACATGAGGATACTTGGACCCTTAATTTTGATGGTGTTAAATGCCTTCAAGGAATAGGGATAGGTTTTAATATTACAATCCCTCTTAGAAAAATCACCCCTTTAGATTTATTTTTAACATTTTACATCACTAACAACATGACAGAGTATGAAGCTTAAACCTTAGGCATGAGAGTACCCTTGATTTAAATATCTAATACCTTCATACTTTAAGTGATTCCTAACTCATTTATCACCAATTCAATGGTGATTACCAATGAAAAAAATTATAATCTCATTTATTATCACCAAATTACAACTACTCTCACCAAAGATTCATTTTTTTCACCATAGAGCCTATCCCTCAAGATCAAAATTTTATTGCCAATTCTCACTTCTTTTGCATTTATTTTTCATCCACACAAATTTATTACCAATCCCACTTTTCATATCCAAAGAATAAAATGTCCATCTTCTACTCAACCACTTTATTCACTTATCTACCACATTGAGGCCATTACCATTTGACAAAGCCCATGTTTTAAAGACATCATTTAATTTTTGGAACACCAAACTTATCCTCCTAATCTTGACTCTCGTGAAAAGACTTGAATTTGTAAATAAACTTATATGTATTTTTCTACAACATCCTATATTATCATAATGTTAAAGGTGTATAGATGGATTAGAAAGATGGTTAGATTAAGCATTAGTCATGAATTCTAAGAAAAATGCATAAATAACTAATAATTTAGGACAACCTATTCAACAAGGTGCGAAAATTAAAATTAAGAGAAAATGAAAGAAAGCAAACACAACTTACCTTCCAAAGAGCTTATAATAACCCAAATGTGGCTCAAATCATGTTTTTATCCTTGATTTGATGCTTAAGTCTTCAACAATGGTGCAAGGCTAAGCTCCTCCACCATCTCAACAACACCAACTATAAACTAAGCTCATAATATGAAATCAATGGTATGCCTATCAATGAAGATATTTTATTTCAAATAAAGCATTATCAAACTATAATCAAATGACTTGTAGAGAGAATCCTAAATTATAGGTTTACATGAATTAAGTTTAATCAAAGTGGTCTTGTACCTTCTATTTATATATTTTCCAATTTGATCAGGATCAACCATGACCACCCATATTTAGATCAAGATGTGTGGCCATGAATTAATCTAATTATGTAAATAATATCCATAAATATCCCCATAAATATTTGGGATGAAGGGTCATTAAAGAGGTATTGGAAGCCATAATCCTAATATTTATTGCATTTATGGCTTATGGATGCCACCCCAAAAATGGCCTCACTTGATAATGTAGTTAATAGGAATCAATTTATAATAAGGAAATATTTAATAACTGCCATGAAATTCTTACTTAAGCTCATAATTTGGTTTAATTTGCCTAAGTAAGATTAACCAATTTTAGTGAAATTCTTTGGAATTTGGTGCACTTCATTAATCAAACTAGTCAAAAAGTCATATTACTGGTTGTAATTTTGATTGGAGAGGAATTGTAAGTTGATGTTAGTTACGTAGAGACCATTATCCCATTTAGGACATTGTTGACACAATATAACACATGCACATGTCATGTGCTTCCAAATTAGAAGAAAAAAATGATCCAGAGGACCAAAATGCATTTTCATCATTTTGACTCAAAATGATTTGAGAAAAGTTAATAATCACATAAAATGAATCTCCCTATTTAGGGATACATTAACATAAATCAACACTTGTATACAACAAGTTCAAACCATTTAGCAATTTTAAGTTATTTTTGCCCAAATTATGCATTTTCATAGATTTTGAGTAAGATTGAAATTTTAAACACAAATGGTGTTAGGAATTAGATGTCTACATTTTACCCCTTATTTGAGAAGGCCTAGTGAAACCTTTAGGTTAAGCAACATCTTTTCAAATAAAAGAGTTGTGAGGAATAAATTTGAAGTAAATGGCCCATGATGCCCACTCAAGAGAACATACAAGGATGAAAGAGAATGATGGACTCTCAAAAAGAGAGGGAAAGTAAGATTAACCCATGTGATAGATTACATATAGATTAACTAATGCTTGCATACATTGATTCCATCAACTATCAAAATATAATAATAATGAAATGGACCCAAGGATGGGGATAATGGGAATGATATAATCCAAAAATATAAGCAACACACTTTGAACACACCCAAAGTTAGGGTGTAAGTTGTCTGCTTCAGAACTGATCAATCTTGAGACAAGTACACTAAAATATTTCTAGAATGAGGGAAAAAGTCCAAAAAGCTTGGAATGACAAGAAATAGGATAATCATGTCTCTCAATATATAATAAATAATAATTTTCTCTATTAGAGTTCATTTGATCATGTGATAAATAGTTTTTCCCTAGTAGGGTTGATCTTGATCATTGATAAAGAATATTTTGCCCCTATAGGGTAGATTTAGATTTGTGACTGGTTTAAATGTTATGACCCATTAGGGTAAATTAGAAAGAAACATCTCAAGGATATAGTATATTACATCTATTAAAGATTATTAGGTGCAAATGTGGATGCAAAGGTTAAATAACTATATAAGCCATAAAGAATTAGGCATACAAGGATGCACAAAGTGATGAGAGATATGAAAAGAATAATGAAGATGGATGAGCTAACCTAAGATATGCCATATATCTAAGCACTACATACATAGTCCAAAAGGACCTCAAACCAATGTAATTCACCTAGTAGTGGGAAATAATGGAATAAGGGATGAAGAAAATTGACCACTATTTGATTAGACTCATGATGTATGCCAAGAGATGCACATCTTGCATAGAGTCAGGTGCATAATAAGCCACAGTACCTAGTTTCATTGGTGTTCTTGAGATCTATTCATATAAGTTGAATTTATGTAGATAATTGGAACCAAAGCATAAAGTTCTTGATATATCAAAATGATATTATGCATCATACGTATGAAGAACTTATAATGACATTGTATATTAGTTGCACTAATTTGGTTCAAATTTTGAATGTTTATAACTAAGGATAATTATAGTAACTACCAATACTAGAAATAAAACCATTTACATTTAAATAAAAATCAAAGATAAAGATAAAAACAAAACATAAATGAACCTAAATCAACATCAAGATATGAACAATCAAGACTCAAGTAGGAATAAGAATGTATAGCAAAATGAATAAAATAAAGTAAAACCAAATTAGCAAAATGAGATCAAGATATGAATAGTATAGATCTATGTGGACCATCAAGATTACTTAGAAAATTAAAAGAAGAACAAGACCAAACAATAACTCAAAATGAATAAAAAATAACTAACAATCAAATAAATACACAAACAACAATTTTTTTTTGGAATTTTGGTATTTTATGAATGTTTTTAGAATTTTATAAGTATCTCAACTCAAATGAGAATTAAGAGATATAGAATGGTCCAACTTGTAAAATGGTGAGGGTTTTTCGAAGAGTGCTCATGAGACAATGAGAGTGCACCAACTTAACATTCTTACAAGATGGTGAGAGCATATGAGAATGGGGGATTGAGTTGACCTCAACATGAATTGAGCACAACCTACATCCACTAAGACCTCAAGTCACAGTGATTTTGCTTACAAAAAAGGTGATGAAAGACTGACCAGGTCATAATAAGTTCAAAAATAAAGGTAAATTATAAGGAAAATGATAATAATAATGACCAAGTGATGTGGCAATGCATGATAAAAAAGAATTGTACCTAATTTTCCCATAGATAGTTATAATTAGGAAACAACATCATAATTCTAATTTACCAAAGGTAGTTATAATCAAGTTTACCAAATACAATATTTATTTGTCCATAGGAATTTATAAACAATGATACCATATAAGATGATAGATAAAATATAAATTACCAGGTCAAATGTTACACTATTCCTAATGACTATCATTTGACACATAATTCTAAAACTATTGAAACTAGATCAAAATCCCCTTACAAAAGGTGCAGGAAGAACCAAAAGAACCAAGATCAAAACAAGGTAAGTAGGATATCTAAAAATAAACTTTGGTCAATAGTAAAGACATGGTATTATAAAAATGATCATATGACACTTTGTTATGATGGCAACAAAGTTGACACCAAGTGATAATTAACTCACACATGTTGAGGTCAACATACCCCCATTTCTAAAAAATGGGGACCCTTGTTTTAAATTGTGCAAATTTGTACCTTGAAAAATTACTTGATCAAAGTACCATTAACATTTTTGCACATTATCTTTATTTGAAGATCATCTACACATGGTTCTCATTTGGATTATTTGACACATTTTCAAATTATCATTCTTTTACCCCTTCTAATGTTGTTAATGATTGTTGCATGTGTCTCTATATTATAGGATCAATGGAATCTCATTTGGGAATGAACATACTTAAGGTTTTATGCTTCAATGTTAAATTGATCTTTTACTAGCCTTTGGTTATCAAAGATTAATTCAATCTATTTTGAGTCATGTTAAAACCCTAGTCTAATGTTTGAATTTAGGTCCCTTTTGAATTAAATTCAAATTTGTATGAGAATAATTTATGTAGGAAAAATTATTTATGCTATGGACTTAGTTTAATTTTTATCTTGAGGCTTAGACATGTTTACCAACATGACCAAACCTTAGTATACAAATTCATACTTGGTCTTTTATGTTTCAAAAACCCCTTAGTTCCTTTTTATCTCCATGTGGTCTAACTAATCGTAGAGTCCCTTTTGTTATATCCTAGACTTAACCTAAAGCCTTATCCTAAAGTTTTGATTATAATTATGAATAAAAAAACTTAGGTTAAGACTATATTCCATGTCTTTTATTATTTACGAGGTCCCCTTTATTATGTTTTTGAACTTAGCTTAAAAATTGTATCCTAAAGTTTTATCATGTTTTTCAATAGAAATAAAACCATAGTCTAAGACTTTAACTTAAATTCCTTATATTTCTCAAGCCTGGCATAACCATTTCATCATCTATATGATGAATAGCCTACATTTGCTCAGGTAGTCAAGATCTAATGGTGCACATAAAGTTAGGAAGTCAAGAGACTTGATCGACAATGAAAAGTTACTCTAGTGATGGAGATTTAAAGATGTATGATTAAAGTTAAAAAGTGAAGCCCTGACCCCAAGTTAAAGTTTGAGCATCTTTTGAAGATCGATAATGCATAGCCAAGTGTATACTTTCAAATCAATAGTGTATGCCAGTTCAGAAATTTAAAAGGCCTCAAGACAAGTGAGAAGGTGCAAGTGTCATAATGTCATCAAAATAATAATGAACATCCAATAGTGTTTAATCCCTTGTATTATGATCTAACAGAGCATGTTCAATCAACCAAAGATGATCTGATAGTACATAGTGAAGGTTAAAAAGTTAAGGCCCAATAAAAGAATACAAAGATAACAAATGGCATAACTATAATCCATAAATTAAATCTCAAATATTGATGATACACAAATGAGAATACACATTTTGATTAATGAGCAAAGGGCATGACCCAGTCAAAAAATATCAACAAAGCACATTCATCTAGGAGAGGATAATTTAATGTTGAGAGATAACCATTGACATTTCAACAAAGATCAAGATGAATGTGGAAGTGAAAGGTATCATAACTATGGGGAATTTAACAAAGGAAAAATTGACATTTGATTTCTTAGATCAAGATTAACAAATTATGTTGATCTATGCAAATAGATCCAATAGTGCAAGATAAGGCAAAAATTTTAAAGGGCTTGAAATTAATAAAATATTGACACGTGTACAAAATGACAAATGATTATATTTCAAATATTAATGAGCAGGATGCCACAATCATGCCACATCAAAGCCACATCAACATAATATGTCAAGTTGAAGATTTTGTGGACCCGAGTAAATGCAATGGTATAAATGATTGATCTAGATAAAATCTAAGTCAAAAATTGCACATTGTTTGAATTATCTACCACCATTAAATATCTATAAAAATCTTCACAAAATCCCTAAGCATATAAAAAATCCCTATTTTGACCCTGTGATCATCATAATTAAGCAAGGGAAGATTGGATTATCATTTGTGTAAAGAAAATTCAATCCAAGATTAAATTGTGATCAACTAATAAGTAATTTGACCAATTCACAATCCATAGCATATTAAAGAGGCATTCAAAAATAAGGTGTGGAACTTTATTTAACCTCAAATGTAGAAGGGAGAATCTTCAAAGATATATAGTTTTATGCCACCACTCTAAAAACTAGGGACAGTAATTGGTCAAGATTAATCTATACCATTGAAGAATAACTAATCATCACCCAAGAAGAAGAAAATAATGTGTCAATAAAGAGGCTCTACTATTACATAGTTGTCATTTAAATGATGAGTATCCATTATGCTATATCAAAACCTTAGGTACTGCATTTTATAGACATTCTCTCTCCTATTTTTAAGGATGGTAAAATTGATAAGGGCATGTTAATAAATAAGCACACTCATATAAATATAGCTTATATCTCTATTATATCATTTGAAAACTATTAAAAATTGCCTAAACCCCAAGTAGACCAAACCACAATCAATAATTGGCCCAAAGAAAATGACCTAAAGACCATCTTTGCCAAGTGGTTGTATTTTGGGAACCAAGTGTTTTCAAAATTCAATAACAACATCACCATCAGCCAATTTAGACCTAAAATTAGGATGATCATGAATATGATGAATAGTTTATGTTAAAATTAAATTACTACATATGTGGTTAGAATTTAGGTTCCCTTAGTATATTTTATGGTTGAAAAATAGCTCACCCCTCCTCTTGGTGAGGTAATCAACACCTATTTAAGTAGGTAGATTTTTATAGTTAGGAAAAGGACTAGAACCCAATTTTATATGATGTCATAACTTCTAGATTCCCTTCATACCACAATAAATATTCCTAACCTCAGAGAGTGATCACCTGGTGGGATTCAAATAATCTTAAAATATTATTCATTTCACATATTCAAGTATAGGGACCACATCCACTTCATTTGTGACAATGTTTTTCTAGCCCCAAATGAGGCCATCACTGGGAATCCAATGTCAAGAGTTATCCCATAGATAAAAAATTAAATTGAGTCCATGGGATATATATGTCTATAAAAGGAATGTACAATCATAAGAATTTAAGGAATTTAGGGCCAACCTCCCAAGCTACCCATCCATGTACGCAATAAACTAGTAGATCAGGAGGTACCATATCAATTATTACATGAAATTAATGGCTTATTCAAAATAAAGAAGAAAGGGATCCTCTACAATATCCACATAAATATTTGAAGGACCATGTTCAAGCAATGGGAAAATATTGAAGCAACATCTAAACATAGGGCATCATTCAAATTATAGATGGATGAGCTTAGATAATGGAACCCTTGTCTAAAAATTAAGGAACATTTGAATGCTAAAGGAAAAATTGTATCGTATGATCATCAGCTAGATGTTTTTGACCCTATTTACATAAAAACATCTTCATTCTCTAAGGTCACTAAGAGATTTAAAAACACAAAATCAAACTTGAATCTAGGATGTTGAGAGAAAAAAGGGGGATGATGAAATATGGTAATTGGGGCCAAGGTAATACCATTTGTTGAGTGGTTTACCTTCTAGACCTCCTCTAGACCAACTAAAAATAGAGCACAAACCTAAAGTATAGGTTAAACAAAGGCTAGAAGAAAGGAATTCTGGTGAAGTTGCATCCTCCTCATCTCAAGTAGAAGAACTAGGATCACTTGTTGAATAAATTCACTTGGTGGAATTAGATCTTGGTGAGATAGTGGAAGATGATCTAAATATGTTTTCTAGTGCCTATGGGTTCAATGAGGAAGAAGCATAGATAGTAGAAGTAAAAGAGCAAAAGGGGAAGGAAATATTGGACTTGGTTCCTATGGATACCCCTAAAAGAAAGGTTAAGCTAGAAATGGTCCTAATGAAAACCAAGAATCCCAAGGTGACCTTTACTTATCCTTTGAGTGAATAAAATTTGATTCATGGTCCAATCATTCCAAAATAGTTCATCTATGGTAAATTGTAAAAAATACCTACTTCACAACACCCTTGCCCAATGATAAAGGCCATCAATATCCTAGTGCATGAGGAGGTCAATCCATGGATCTTGGTATTATAAAAGGAAGATAAAAGAAGAATGGATTCTCCAAGGGAGTCAAGTAAAGCACAAGTTGAGATTCCAAATCCTAATGTGACTCAATCATCAGTTGGTGTCAATTTTGACCCAAAAACCACTAGTTTACAAAGAGTTACATAAAAGAAGATCATGATAGGGGGTGAAGAGGTCACCTATCAAAAATTAGATCCATTCATTGGTTTGACCCTAGTAGTAGGATAAAGACCTAGTGATAACCCCCTATTTTAGGATATCATCCTTGAATTGGCTCGAACACACGTAGAATAATTGTAAGCTACCCTTAAAGGCCTATAATAATAGAAGGAGACTTTAGAAAAAAAAGCTATATTGTCAATAGTAGATATAATGATAAAAATGTTTGAAGATACCTTGTATGATATGTTTAATTATCTAAAGTCAACAAAGGCCAAACAAAGTATATTGAGCCAGCAGGTTGTAGCATCTAAGGGTCTAATTCACTAATGGCATAGCTCAAATGAAAAAATAAAGGATTTGATCAATATATTGATCGAATATCAAATTATTTATTTTAAGACCATAAGTATGGCTCATCTAAACACAACCATGTAGTTGTTAATTGAAAAAATCAAGAATATGGGTAAATTGTCCAAGGACCTAAAAGGCCTTTTTAAGGATGACATGTAGTTTTAAAATAGGATGAAACATATATTGGGGAGAATAATCAAAGATCCTAATACACTTAGCTTAGTTGTTCTGATAGCTAATGATGAATCAAAGCATAGGGCCATTCAAGTCATGCATGAAGTGAAAAGGTAGAGCCAGGAGAAGACATGTGATGATAAAACCAAGATCATGGACATTATCTTTACTAAAGAGGAGAATATTATAGAATCCAAAAGCAACAAAGAAGAATAAGAAAGGGATAATAAAGACCTCAAGAATTTAGCAGATCAAGAGGATTAAATCTTTATGGAGCCAGTGGTCAATATGAAGCTAATTGATGAGCAACATCAAAGAGCAATGAAGACCTTACAATAAAAATAGGGGACTACATTAGAAAAAGGTCTCCAAGTTAGTTGAATTAGGAATATTCTTTTTGTAACTAAGAATTTACAATATTTTTGAAAATAGAATATTCTTATTGTAAAGGCATGTACATCTTATAAAATACATTGCCTATAGGTTATTCATTTTAGAATGTCTAAAAGGATCCCAAAGAATTATCAAATGATAGATGTCCTTAATATTTGACATGACTAACTGTCATACCTCATGAATTGTCTATATAAATAGGTATTGTCAATTATAAAAGGGAGAGATTTTTTGGAGCCAAAAACTATTTTATAACTTTTGATCAAATTAATACAAAGCAAGGAGTTATACAATTTTTTTTCACATTTGCTTGTGCGAATTTCTATCATGGTTTCTTTCTCATTTTTTTGGTCTTATTCTAAGATTTGAATGGTCCTTGTGAATTCTAGATATGCATCTTTAAGTGAAGAGTTGATAATTTGTGATAATTATATATTAATTCAAAGTTCTAAGGTTTACTTCATTTTCTTTAGCTTTTTTGCATATGTGCTAATGTTGTTTGCTTGCAGAAGTGAATCTTTAAAGTGAACTTGGTCCTTATTTACACTATTTCATACTATCCTTATATGTTTCCCTAATGTGTGATAGGATTTGAGGTTATGATAATTCATATCATATATTGGTTAAATGCATGTTTAGATGAAACTTAAACTTTTTCACAACATTTGGGCTAAATATTAGCAACATATTTCTTCTCTACCTTACCCTTCCTTTTCATCCCTTTTTATCAATTCATCTTAGATTAGATTCATTATGAATACTCATCTTAGCTTATCTTTAGAATTAGGTTTGAGCATAATTTTCTCTATATATAATAGGTTATCTTCAAAATCAAAGATCAAATATCAAGTCATGGTGGCTCCCAACCACCAACTAATATAAATTTATGAAACAATCCACTTATTCTACTTATATTCCACCAAAGATAATAGGATTTTCACAAACTACAACTCATGAATTAGATTCTATAAAATCAAAAATGAGTAGTGTTTCTTAAAAACTAAGAACCACCTATGATAAATTTTGAAGCATCAACAAGGATACACATTCTGCTAGTGCTAGAATGAGGGATTAGTTACATCTTTGTAGATTTACAACATCTTTTCTAATTTTGGTGAATTTTGTTTAAAGATTGATTCATTCTTTGTATATTTGTGTTTATTTTAGAATAATTATGTAAAGATCATTGATATTAATGGTTTTATACTAGTCTTTATTCTTATTTAGACAAAGATAGATATTCTTTGAAGATTTATGACAAATTATGGTAAAGATAACCTAATCTTTGTGAATCTAATGCATTTGAGGTTAGTAATAGAATTTTTATTCAAATATTGATTAGATATTTGAAATTTTGAGTTTATCTAAGCTTAAAACATGTAAAGATCACTTATACCTATGTGTTTGAACATGTCTTTGAGTTAAGTTAGTTGAATATTGATGTGTTTTATCTTTATTTATACAAATTTGTGAAAAAATTGATTAATATGCAAGTCTAGTCATTGTTCTTTGAAAATATAAGATTTACACATTATATTTAACATAGGGTTAAAAACTCTTAAGCTATAATTACCAAGGATAAGGACTAGGTCACATTTAGAGATTAGGGTTCATCTTCTATCACTAAAAGTTCATAGGAGATCTAGGTGAGACAAAGATAAGCATAGAATTTCAAAGTCTCAACCAACTTCACTAGTTTAGGGTGATCTTGTGTTCAATCCCTATCAAGTTATGGCTTAGCTAGGTGGTTCTTCAATCAATGTGCCAGGTGTTGTACAAGATCTTCCTTGTAATCTTGAAAAGTATTTGACTAGTTTTAGTCCTAATGGTTTTTTAACTACTGAAGAACACATTAAAAGTTTCAAAGCTAATTTAAGAATTTTGAATGTTATTCATGAATATGTAGCATTAAAATTTCTTCCATTTACTTTCAAAGATGTTGCATATGAATGGTTCCTAAACCTTCCTAAAAACTTGATAGCTAGCTAGAATGATTTTAATAGTTACTTCATAGACCAATTTGGTAAAATCATTAGTCCATGTTTCTTGTACCAATAGTTCACTATAGTTAATAGAGACTTAAATGAGTCCATAAGAGCCTTAAATACTAGGTTATAGAAAATATTTATCAAAATCATAGCTCCTTATAGATCTAATGAGCATTTATCCTTAGAGATTTATAAAGATTCCTTAGATCCCGTGACTTCTATGTTTCTTAAAAGAACTATTCTGGCCATTAATACACAACCCCTAACTTATGTTGAAGTTGTGATCATTAATGATCATATGTAACCATAAGGCCAAATGGCATACATCATTCCCAATATTAATCCAAATTTGCCTATTCTAAATGTCATTCATAATGCTAATAAAAATATTCCTACCTTAAATCAACTTCTAATCTTGAACCAATTACCTTTGAATCATGCACATCCTGGCTAAAACCTAGGATTCTTAAACAATGCTTCTAGTGGATCTCATCCACAAGACCAAAGAGCTTTGATGCCATAGCTAGTATAAATACTCAAGTTCATAATTATGAGGCACCTAGAAATGATAATGATTTTATATTAAAGATTGTTTAAAATCTAAGCACTAATTTCCTTTAGATACAAAAGTAAGTTGGGAATACTGGGAAAAGCTCTAATATACACTCATCTTTCCAAAGATTTAATAATCCTTCAAACAAGTTTTAAAATTAAAAAACAACCATAATAATGAGTTATATAACAATAAGAATGTGCCTAATATATCTTAGTGATGTAGCTTTACCTGATTATGATAGAGTTCATTGTACTTCAAAACATGGTGAATTAGATTATCTAAAATTTTGTGATGTTTTTAAATATTTCCAAGAAGAATTAGATAATTTTGAAATTATCCCTAATAAATACAATGGTATAGGTACCTCAAGTTATTCAAGGTCATCTAAATATTATGATTCAACTCTCATGGTGGAAACATTCAAGTTTCCATTTCAAGAAGAGAATGAGCCCAAGGATATCCCTAAAGAGATTCATGCTTTTCAAAAATATCTAAAGAGGACCTATCCTCTAAGAAATAGGGATTAGAAACAAAATTTACTACCTAAACTCCACAAAATAACTTTGACACTCCTGATACTACATCAGATAACAATCCAGAGCCTCTTAAGGGAAGTATCTCTAAACCAAATGCTGATACATCTAATTATTTAAATAAGACTATATATAATATAGTGGAGGACATGAAAAATATCAAAGATAACATTAATTTTTCAGGAATCAACTCATATTACTAAAAAAATGGATTTGTTATTGGAGTATTTGTCTAAAAATATTGATAATTCTCAAAAGGTTACACATGCTAACATTGCAATACATAAGATTAAGACAAATGTTCCACATTTCCTACTTATAGTTAGGATCTTTGGTAAGAATTTGCATAATTTTTTGTTAAACTTTGGAACATCTAAAAATATCAATTAGGTTTGACTCTAATTAAATCTGATAGTGTTGTGACTTAATTAGATAAATCAAGATTCAAAGTAGCTGGTGAGTTATTAAATGTTCACATGTAGATTAATTCTAAACCAATGATCCAATAGTTCATTGACATCCAAGTGGTGGAAATCCATAATGCTTATGGAATTATATTGAGTAGAGATTATACAAAAGCCTTAAATGGTTATATGTCAACTAATTGCTCACATATGTGGTTAACCTGGAAAGGAGTTTCTAATCAGATCAAGATAGATAGGGAGCCTAAGATGAAGCATATGTTCACTGACTATAATATAGCCAATGAGAGGGTTAACATGGTTAACTTATATCTAGGTGTTTACACTCTTGACACCATAAAGGTATGTAACTCCAAAATTTCTCATGCTATGCCTAGATTATGGAAGTTGTATTTTGATAGTGCTAGATGTAAATCAAGGTATATAGTAGGAGGGGTATTAATCAATCCCATTGGGAAGGAATAAAATTCCTCTTAAAAAATTCAATTCCCATGTACCAATAATTTAGTTGACTAAAAATCACTTATAATTATATTACAATTTTCAATCAAACACAAGGTCAAGGAACTATTAGTTTTTGATGATTCAGAACTAGTAGTTAATCAAGTCAAAAGTAGATATAAATTAAAATTGTCTTATCTTAAGAAGTATAAGTTTATAATATGGGACAAAATTAAATGTTTTAAAGATTTTAACATTGTATTAGTCCCTAGGGAAAAGAAAAAGGCTACTATTAAACTTACTTCAGCTGTATCAACCTTATTACCAATCCAAGTTCAAATTTACAAAGCCTCACCATTGAATTAGTTTCATGTCCCTCAGTGCCAAACAATGTTAACCATCTACAAGTATTCAAGGATGATTAATAGATAATAGATTTCATGATTAATTTAGAGATATTTAAATATTTCATCATTAATGAGGTCAATGCTCCTATTGATGACAAGGTCATTAAATTGAGTGATAATAAGATCCCCAAAGGAATGATAGCCTTAGAGAGTCTATTTGATTAGACAGACTAGATAAGAATATCAAGATTCCCAAATTAGATGGGAAGGACTATAATGTAATTCACCTATGTTCCCAAGGTCAACCTTAGCTAGTGAACATTGTTATAGCTTGCACAAACATTAAAAATAAAATATTCAAAGATTTGATGACCAAGTATAAAGATGTAATAGCATGATCCTATCATGACTTAAAGATCTTTGATTCCAGAGTCAAAGAAGCCTATAAATCTTTTAGGCAAAAATAAAGTCTAGTCATCCCTATCATAGAGCCAATTATATATAAAGAGGTTAATAAGTTACTATACACTAAGATAGTGTTTCCCATTAGACACTCCATTTGGGTAGCTAACTTAGTACTAGTTAAGAAGAAAAATGGTGAAATTAGATTATGCATTGACTTTAGAAATCTAAATAGAGCATCTAAAAAGGATAATTATCCCATATTTTCTCTTGACAAGGTTATCTAAATTGTTTTTGGTTCTACTATGATGTCTTTTCTTGATGGAATTTTAGGGTATAATTAGGTGCTAGTGAACAAGGAAGATAGGATGAAGATTACATTTACTACTAAGTGGGGTACTTTTTACCTACAAAAGAATGCCTTTTGGATTAATCAATGTAGGTGAAAATTTCAAAGAGAAATTGATCATGCATTCTAGGGGATGATAGGTAAGTGAATTATCATTTACATGGATGACTTGACTATATTTTCAAAAAATAGGGAAAACCACATCATGCACTTGTAGTAAGTATTATAGATATGCAGAAGGTATGGAATTTATCTTAACCCAAAGAAGAGAATTTTTTGTGTAACTATGGGAAAAATATTAGGACATGTCATAACCAAGGATGGAACCTCTATAGACCCAGATAGAGTAAATGAAATATCAAATAAAGAACCCCCTAAAAATAGGAAGGAATTGAAGTATTTCTTTGGTAAAATCAACTCTGTGAGAAAGTTCATATCTAGTTTTATATAGATTGTGAATCCATTGAATGACATGTTGAAGAAAGATGTTAAGATCATGAGGAATGAGGAGACCAAGAAGTATTTCAAAGACATCAAAGAATTAATTGGACAAGTTCCTATACTGATAAGTCCAAATTTCACTAAAGATGTCTATCTTTATTCTTTTGCCTTTGATCACACAATAGCTATTATTATTACTTAGAAGATAGATAAGTGTGATGACCCCATTTATTTCATGAGTACTAACCTTAAAAATTCTGATTTGAACTATTCTTTAATTGTCAAACAATAATTTTATTAGTTAAAGCAGTAAAGAAGTTTAGACACTATATTCTTCGGAATAAAGTGTATGCAATTCTTCCAGACCCTACCATTAAGCTAATGTTGAGTCAATGTGAACTTGGATAAAGGAGAGTGGATGTCTTTCCTTTAAATAATATGATCTAGAAAAGAAGATTTACAAGTTGGTAAGGTGCCAAGTTTTAATTTAGTTAATTGATAATATTAATACCAAACTAAGTGTTATGTAGGTTCACCAACAAATATTTCAACCCAATGATTGGTATGATCTTATTGTTCATTTAATACTTAATGGCTATTATTATATAGGGTTAAGTAGAGATAAAAATAGATCTTTAATGCTCAAGAAAGCCCACTTCCTAATCAAATATGGGATATTTTATATAAATAACTTTGAAGGCATTTACCTAAGATGTGTCTCCAAGGAAGAAGCAACTGAGATCTTGAGTACTTTCCATGAGAAGATAGGAAGTGGACATCCATCTAGAAGGAATACAAACCAAAAGATCCTTATATTTGGTTACTAATAGCCTACTATCTTTAAATATGCTCACAAGCATGTGAGATAATGCCACTCATCTCAAATCTTCAACACCAAGGAGCCCAAGGGAGCCATGCCATTAAAACTAGTGATGGTTGATAAAACCTTTGCCCAATGGGGAATAGACTTTGTGGGGGTCATCAAACCTAATTCATCAAATGGTCATAAGTATGTTCTAACTACTACTGACTATTGGACAAGATGGACTAAAGTGATGGCAACTAGATAGTATAAGATTGAAGAAGTGATCAAGTTCCTAGAAGAAAACATATGCACAAGGTTTGACACACCAATATCTCTAGTCTGTGATAATGGATCTACCTTTGTGTCCATTTAGATTACTGAGTGGGCATATGGCAACTATATTATTATTAAGTTCTCATCAAACCATTACCCCTAAGGAAATGGAGTATCTGAATCAAAAAACAAGAACTTTATGAAACCCATAAAGAATTTTATAGTTGATAAACCAAAAACATGGCAAAAAATACTTAAGTATGCTCTTTAGGTAAATAGAACTAGAGTTAATCAAGCTCTCAAGGCATCACCATTCTTGCTGGTATATGGTCATAAACCTACATTTCCTATAACACTCAAGCTAACAACCTGTAATTTTATATAAGAGTACATGGAAGGAGAAGATCAAGAATTTGAAAGTTCAAGGATTCTTGACATCATACAGATGGAAGATGCAAGAGAGGAGGCTTTTAACAATTTTAGAAGACATCAAACCATAGTTAAGAGGTGGTTTGATAAATGTTCAAAGATAAACATGTTTAGACAAGGAGACCTAGTCCTTCTCCGAGATAAAGCCTCAAAAATGAAAGGAAAACATGGGAAGTTCACACCTTTATGGATTATCCATATTAGATTATCGAGACCTTGGGAGATAACACCTTCAAACCATAAGACTTACAAGGGGAAAAATTCACTTTACCTACCAAAGGAAAATATCTAAAGCATTACTTATCTACTATCCCACATGATGTCTTCATGGAATGAACTGTAAGATTAATTAGATTCAGTATAGGTAGGATTTTATTTAGTTTCTTTGCTTTCATTTCCTTTTTGTCCCTTGTTTGTACATAGTGAATGTATATAATTGTTTTCTTATTTTATTTGCTTTCTATTTGTTTGATTTGTGTTTGGTGTGTTTTATTTTCCAAAATTTGCTCCTTTATTTAAATAATTCTTTTTCAGGATAGTCCTTAACTCAAAATACATCTAGATGCTCAAAAGGAACTCCACAATTCAAGAATCCAAGTATGTCTCCTCAGCATTGGTTGATCATGGGTTGTTAAAATGTGATCCTAATGTTATAATTTAGAGAAATTGGTGAGGAATAATAGGTAGCATAATTTCTCCTTAAGATTTTAAGCCTTGTTTTTATCTAATCTTGGTTCTAATAAGGATTGCACATATAGGGTGAAAGATTGAGATTTTAGGACAAAGTCATGTTTGTACTTAAAAAACATTAATTACTTGGGAAAAATTTTACAACCAAAGATGATTTCCTGAAGATTAAACATTTGACCAAATCTCACAACCTAGCTAATCTAGTTCCCAACCTTTGCTAGAAATTCAAAACATCTAAAAATACAAAACATAAGAACTTATTATAAAAACCCAAAGGATTTCTGAATCAAAATGATTCTGGTAATCTCCACTAGGGCTATGGACACCTAGATGGTGGTGGAACAAAGCCTTGAGTGGAGCCAAAGGTGTCTCTATCAAGGTTATGGATGCCTAGATGGAAATAGAGAAATGCCCAATCCTTCTTTGAGTTAAATCATTATTCTTAATGAATGTATAAATATGTTGTAAGTCAATGTTAATGGTCAAGGTCATGAGTCTAAAAGATGTTTTCTAAATCCTATGGAAATTAGTAAGTGGAATCAAAGCACACACACAACATGGCTATGTTTTTATGTTTGATCCTAATTATACATGTGTAAGATGAGTTCTAACCATGAATTAATCTTAATAAAGGTTCTTGATCAAGTAAAATAATTATTCTAATTATTAGTCTATACTAGAGTCTCTGAATTCTAACATATTACTATGTTTCCCCCAAAAGTTACTATTTATTGAGGTCAACATACCCTCATTTCTAAAAAATGTGGACCCTTATTTTAAATTATTCAAATTTGTATCTTAAAGTTGAAAAATCACTTGATAAAAGTATTATTATCATGTTTACACATTATCTTTATTTGAAGACCATCCACACATGGTTCTCATTTTGATTAATTGACATATTTTCAAATTATCATTATTTTACCTCTTTTAATGTTGTTAATGATTGTTGCCTATGTCTCTATTTTTTAGGATCAATGGAATCTCAATTGGGAATGAACATATTTAGGGTTTTTTGTTACAATGTTAAATTGATATTTTACTAGACTTTGGTTATCAAATATTAATTCAATCTATTTTGAGTCATGTTAAAACCCTAGTCTAATGTTTTAACCTAGGTCCCTTCTGAATTAAATTCAAATTTGCAAAGGAATATTTTATGCAAGAATAATTATTTATGACACATACTTAGTTTAATTTTTATCCTAAGGTTTAGTCATGTTTATCAACATGACCAAAACTTAGTCTAAAAATTCATACCTAGTCCTTTATGTTTCAAAAACACCTTAATTCTTTTTTATCTCCATATGGTCTAACTAATCACAGGGTCCCTTTTTTTATATCCTAGACTTAATGCAAAGCCTTATCCTAAAGTTTTGATTTTATTTATGAATACAAATAAAAAACCTTAGGCTAAAACTTTATGACATGTCTTTTATTATTTATGAAGTCCCCTTTATTATGTTTTAAAACTTAGTTTAAAAATTGAATCCTAAGGTTTTATTATGTTTTTCAACATGAATAAAACCATAGTTTAAGACTTTAGCTTAAATTATTTATATTTTTTGATACTGAAATAAATATTTCATTATCTATAGGATCAAAAATATATATTTGCTTCGGCAGTCAATATCTAATAGTGCATATAAAGTTAACAAGTCAATACCCTTGATCGATGATGCACATTTAATCAAGAAATGGAGATCCAAATGTGTGGGATTAAATTTGAAAATTCAATCCCAAACCCCAAGTTAAAGTTTGATCATCTTCCAAAGATCAATGATATGTAGCCAAGCATACACTTTTTTATCAATGGTGCATGCCAAGTCAAAACATCAAAAGGCCTTGGGACAAGTGAGAAGGTGAAAAGTGTCATGATTTCAATGAAATAATAGTGAACATCCAATTTAATTCAACCCCTCAGATTAAAATCTAATGGATCACGTTCAATCAACTAAAGATGATCCAATGATGCATAGTGAAGGTTAAAAAATCAAGGCTTAATGAGCAAATATGAAGATGACAAGTGGAATAACCACAAGCCATAAATTAATCCTTAAGAATATTTCAAAGATCAATGGCACATACAGTAAAGGGCATGACCTGATCGAACAAGATCAACAAAGAAAATTCATCTAGGTAAGGATGATCTGATGGTGTGAGATCAATGTTGACATTTCAACAAAGATAAGGATGAATGCAAAAGTTAAAAGTGTCAAAAACATGGGGAATATAAAAAATAAGCCAATGGTTGTTTATTTCTTATATTGAGATCAACAAAACACATTAATCCATATAAATAGATCTAATGGTGTGACACAAGGCAAAATTTTCAAAGGGCATAAAACCAATAAAATATTGACATGTGTTCAAAATGATAAATGGTCATATTTCAAATACTAATGAGTAAGATGCCATGGTGATGCCATGTCAAATCCAAATGAATATAATATGTCAAGTTAAAGATTTTTTGGACCCAAGGAAATATAAAGGTATAAATGCTAGATTTAAAGAAAATATAATTCACAAAATTCATATTATTCAAACTCGCTACCACCATCAAAGATATATAAAAATCTTCACAAAAGCTCTAAACATGTATAGAATCCTTAGTTCGACCCTGTGATCATCATAATCAAGCAAGGGAAGATTGGATTATTATCTATGCAAGGATAATTCAATTTGGGACTAAATTGTGATCCAGTAACAAGCAATTTAACCAATTCACAATACAAGATAGCTCAAAGAAGTATTTCAATAGAAGATGTGGAATTTTATTTAACCTCAGATATTTAATGGAGAATCTTCAAAGATAAAGAGTTCAATGCCATTGCTCTACTAAACACTGGAGACACCAATTGCTTGAGATTATCCTGGACCATTAGAGAATAACCAACCATCACCTGGGAAGAAGAGAAGAATGTGTTAGTAAAGAGGCTTTACTATGACATAGTTTCCATTCAACTAATGGGTCTCCATTATGTTATAAAATAACTTGAGGTACTACATTGTATAGACATTCCCTCTCCTATTTTTAAGGATGGTAAAATTGATAACAACATGTCAATCAATGAGAACACTCATAGAAATATAGCTTATATCATTGATATAACATTTGAAAAATATTAAAAACTACCTAAAGCCCAAGTAAACCAAACCATAATAAAAAATTGAGCCAAATATAATGACTTAAAGACCATCCTTGCCTAGTGGCTATATTCTATGAATCAAGTGTTTTTAGACTTCAATAACAACATCCCCATTAACTAGTTTAGACCTGGGATCAGGATGATCATGATTATGATGAATAAGTTGTGTAAATTCAACCACTACATATGTGGATAGAATTTGGGTGACCATAGTCTATTTTATGGTTGAGAAATAGCTCACCCCTCCTCTTGGTGAGGTAATCAATACTTGTTTAAGTAGGCAAATTTTTGCAATCAGGAAAAGGACTAGAACCCAATTTTATATGATGTCATACCTTTTAGACACCCTTATTATCATAACAAAAATTCAAAACCTTAGAGATTTGTCACCCAATGGGACTCAAATAGTCTCATAATATTATTCAAAATTACACATATTCAAGTATAGGGACCACATCCACTTCACTTATCACTATGTTTATCTAGACCTAACTGAGGTCATTAATAGGATCCAATGTCAAGAGTTAGGCCCTTGATCATAACTTTAACTGAGCCCATGAGAGATATATGTCTTTATCTATACTACATGATCACAAGAATTGAAGAAATTTAGGGCTAACCTCTTAGGCTACCCATCCATGTACCTAATAAATTAGAAAAATAAGAGGTAACATATCAATTATTCCATGGCATTAATTACTTATACATAAAAAATAATAAAGGGATACTCCAAAACCTCCCATTAACTATTAGAAGGACCATGTTCAAATAATGGGAAAATATTGAAGCAATATCTAGACATAAGACATCCTTCAAATTATAGATGGATGAGCTTAGACAATGGGACCCTTATCTAAAAGTTAAGGAACATTTAAAGGTTAAAGTAATAAATGTACCTTATGATCATTATCCTAGTGATTTTGACCCTATTTACACAAAAACATCTTCATTCTTTGAGGTCACCAAGAGATTGAAAAAAAACACAACATCAAACCTGAATCTAAGATGCTGATAGAACAAAAGGGGATGATGACATATGGAAATAGAACCAAGGCAATACTATTTTTTGAGTGGTGCACCTTCCAAAACTCCTCCAACCCAACTACAAATAGATCCCAAAACTAATATATAGGTTAAACAAAGACCAATAAAATGAGGCCTGATGAAATTACATCCTCCTCAGCTTAGGCAGAAGAACTGAGATCACCTATTGAATAAATTAACATGGTGGTATTAGATATTGGTAAGATAGTGAAAGATTCTCTAAATATGCTTTCTAGTGATTATGGGTCTAATGAGGAAGAGGAATAAATATAAGAAGTAAAAAATGAATAGGGGAAGGAAATATTTGACCTGGTTGTTATGGATACCCCTTTAAAGAAAGGCTAAGCTGGAAATGGTCCTAGTGAAAACCAAGAAGCCTCAGGTGACCTTGACTCATCCTTTGTGTGATTTCAACCTCTTTAGTGAATAAAATTTTATTCATGGTCTAGCCATTATAGAATGGTTCATCTATGGTAAATTGAAAAAAATGCCTACTACACAACACCCTTGGGTAATGATAAAGGCCATCAGTATCCCAGTGTATGAAGAGGTCAAGCCATAGATCCTATAACTATAAAATTAAGATGAAAGAATAATGGATGCTTCAGGGGAGTCAATTAAAACACAAGTTAAGATTTTAACTTCTAAAGTGACTCAATCATTAGTTGGTGTCAAATTTGACCCAACAACTACAAATTTATAAAGGGTCACATAAAATAAGGTCAAGATAGGGGGTAAAGAGGTCACCTATCAAAAAGTAGATACATTTACTAGTTTGAATCTAGTAGTAGGACAAAGGCCTGGTGAGAACCCCATATTTGAGGAGAATGTGCTTAAATTGGATCAAGCACCAACAAGTCAAATGTAATCTACCCTTAAAGGCATGCAAAAATAGTAGGAGAATTTATAAAAATAATCTAGATTATCAATCCTAGATACAATGATCAAAATGTTTGAAGATACCTTGTATGATATGTTTAATTCTCTAAAGTCAACAAAGGCTAGACAAAGTATATTAAACCAACAAGATGTAGTAACCGAGGGCCTAATTCACAAATGGAAAAGATGAAGGGTAAAATAAAGGATTTGATTAATATCTTGACTAAATATCAAATTATTAATTTTAAGACCATAATCCTGGATCATCTAAAAACAACTATGGGGTTGTTAATTGATAAAATCAATAATTTAGGCAAATAGTCCAAGGACCTAGAAAGCCTTCATAATGATGGCATGCATTTGTAGAATGAAACGGATCACATAGTGGGGAGCATAATCAAAGATCCCACTACACTTATCTCAACTATTCTAATAATTAATGATGAATTCAAGCACATGGTCACTCAAGTCATGCATGAAGTGAAAAGTTAGATATAGGGGAAGATAGGGGTTAATAACACCAAGATCATGCACATGATCTTTAATATAGAGGAAAACATTTTAGAATACAAAAGAATCAAAGAAGCATTAGAAAGGGACAATAAAGACCTAAAGAATTTACCAGATCAAGATGACGAATTCTTTATGAAGTTGGTGGTCAATTTGAAGCTGATTGATGAGCAACATCAAAGAACATTGAAGAACTTGAAATAAAAATAGATGACTACATCATCAAAAAGGTATCCAAGTTAACTAAATTAGGAATATTATTTTTTTAACTAATCATGCACAATATTTTTGAAAATAGAATATTCTTATTGTAGAGGTGTGTATAGCTTGTAGAATACAATGCCTATAGGTTAGTCATTTTATAATGTCTAAAAGGTTATCAAAGAATTGTAAAAGGATAAATATCTTTAATATTTGACATGACTAACTACCATATCTCATGAATTGTCTATATAAAGAGGTATTATCAATTTTAAAAGGGAGAAAGTTTTTGGAGCCAAAAACTATTTTGTAACTTTGAGCAAATTAGTACACAACAAAGAGTTCTACAATGTTTGTCCATATTTTCTTATGTGAATATCATGGTTTATCTATCATTTTTTTTGTCTTATTCTTAAATTTGAATGGTCCTTGTGAGTTCTAGATATTCATCTTTAAGTGAAGAGTTGCTAATTTGTGTTAATGCTAGATTAGTTGAAAGTTCTAAGGTTTACTTTATTTTCTTTACCTTTCTTTCATATGTGTTAATGTCGTTTGATTATAGGAGTGAATTTTTAAAGTGAGCTTGGTCCTTATTTTCAATATTTCATATTATCCTTATATGTTTTCTTAATGTCTGATAGGATTTCATCTTATGCTACTTCATATCATATATTGGTTATATGTATGTTCAAATGAAACTTGAACTTAGTCATGACATTTGGCTTAATGATCAATAACACATTTTTTCTCTACCTTACCCTTCATTTTTATCCTTTTTCATGATTTCATCTTAGACTAGCTTCATTATGAATACTCATCTTAGCTTAGCTTTAGACTTAGGTTTGATCACAATTCGCTCTAAATAGCACAGGTTATCTTGAAAATCAAAGATCAACTATTAAGTTCAATATAAATTTGTGAAACATCCACTTGTTCTTCATCTATTACACCAAATATAATAGGATTATCACAACCTACAACTAATGCATTGGATTCTCTAAATTCAAAAATGATTAGTGTTTTTTAAACTCTAAGAACTACCTGTGATACATTTTGAGGCATCATTAGAGCATGGCTTAGGTTGCTTACAAAATGATGAGAGAATTTAAATTTATAATGCTCATAAAATGGTGATATCATGGTGAAGGTGGATGAGTTGACCTAAATAAAAAATGAGCATTGCCTACATAGTCCTAAAGGACCTCAAGTCAATGTAATTCAACCAGTGGAACAAATAGGACATAATGGTAATGGTCTATAAGGTTGCCCCTAAGAGATGAGGCAAATAAAAACAAAGGTAAAATGGCAAATGAAAAATGGTTCCACTACTCTTGCTAACATAGAGATGCATGTCTTATTCAACATTTGAGACAACAAGAATAATCAATTGTAAAAATTACTACCCGATACCGAATCTGAATAACTATTCTTATTGACATGGAGATGCACATCCTAGTCAACATATGGGACAACTATAATAATAAATCATAATTTTTTTATCCAACACCCTTTTATAATAGCTATTTTATCAAGAGCTTGTTGTAGATCATGATTTCAATAATGTTGTTATGATTTTAGTTGGTCATTGATTCTACTTCCCTCAAATGTTGAGACAAGATATCTTTGTATCTTATATGAAGGAAAGTGATACCAAGGATGTTAGATATTGTTAGGCATATGATAAATGGTATAATTAGGTAATGAAACTATGGATGATAATAAAATATATAATAGATGGGTAACAAATGAAGATCTAGATTTTTAGCCACACATAATGTTGCTAATTATGGATTTGACATAATTTTAGATATGGTGGGGCCAAAGACCTTTGAATATGCTCTTGATAAGACCACCAATTTTTTTTTATTTGATCTTGTGAGTATCTACCATTTGATTATGATGTATATTAGAAGCTATACTGATTTGATCATTGATAATGTTTTCATCCAATAGTGAAGAAATTTTTTGCTTAGTTTTTTGTGCCTTAATGAGGTTTTCACCAATGAATTTGTCTTGATTATTCCTTATCACCTCTGAGAAAGTTTTATGAGAATGTTGATGATTATGGATTCAACATAATTTTAGCTATGGTGGGGCTAAATACCTTTGAATATTCTCTTGATAAGACCACCAATTTTTTTTAATTTGATCTTGAGAGTATCTACCATTTGATTATGATGTAGATTAGAAGCTATATTGATTTGATCATTGATAATGTTTTCATCTAGTAGTGAAGAAATTTTGTTCTTAGTTTTTGGTGCCTTGATGAGGTTTTCACCAATGAATTTGTCTTGATTATCCTTTATCACCTTCAAGAAGGTTTTATGAAGATATATTAACATTTGATTTTGATTGTCTTCTAGTGCCTTAGAAAATGTTTCACTAAAAGATGATGATTTTGAGCTTTGATCATCTCTTAGAACCTCTAAAAAGGTTTCACTAGGAAATTTTTATTTTACTAAATAAATATGGTATTGATCTACCTGATATTCTATAAATGGTATGTCACCATAGATGTAGTTGAACAAAGTGTGATTTTGTCATTCCTAATCGACACTTGTGGGAGGTGGAATGACAATATAATGGCTATATTGGGTGGTAATAATGGGATGATGAAATACAACACAATCCTCATAGAATATATTAAGAGAACATATGTTGAAGCTGAAGTGACCATCTTCAAAAATTTTAAAAGGTTCATAAATATATTCAAATTGATCTGCAAGACAATTGTAACTAATTTTGTAAAAACAAAGACTATAATTTGATTATGAAGTTGAGTCCATGTAAAGTGACTCTAAATCTGATGTTAGTTTATATAGTGATTCTACTTTTGATGCTAAATTTGATGTCATCTTAGAAAGTGAACCTAACTCTATTTTTGATTCTTCATCTAATGTAGTTGTTTCTATAATGATGTTCTACTAAATGCTTGGTATTGAAAAAGCAATGGCCTATAATGGCATAATGGGATCAATACAAAATGATTTATCTAAGAAGGGTTCAATAGACTAGCTCATCTAAGTGAATCCCCTCAAAGAGAGAGAACCACTTGAGGGATGAATCGATAGAATGTTGTCTATCAAAAGGAGACTCCTCAAAGAGTGGAAAAATATCTAGAGACAACTCTATAGAGATCATCTTATCAAGGAAATGAGGCTCTTTAAAAATAGTTAAAATATGAATAAGTAACTCATCATAGGTTAACTCATCACAAATGGGTGTTTCAAAAATAACATCATGATCTTGGTTTACATTTTGTTGCAAAATATCAACTTTGAACACATTTTGGTCCTCATAAAATCGCTCTTGAAGAGGTAATGGTTCTTGTTGTGGCTCAAATATTGGCACAAAATTTATAAAGTGGGGAATGATTGGTTAAGGGTAATCAATGGTTTGTGGTTCCATAATGGGATCTTCAAAAATTAGACTATCAAAGAATGTATCAATAAAATATGGTTCACCAAATGGATGTTATTCAATAATAGGTTCGATAAATACATGTGAGGGGCCTAGAATGGTAATGATGGGATGTTGCATAGCTTGGTTACTCACATAAACCAAATGAAGAGGTCCTAAAATGGTAAAATTTATGTGTTACATAGCTTGATCACTTGCACAAGTTGAAGGAAAATAGCCTAGCATGGTAACATCTATACATTTGAAAGCTTGATTGCTCATACAAGTTGAAGGTGAATATCCTATAATAATAACCTTTAAATGTTACAAAGATTGATTTCTCATAAAATCCAAAGGAGGATAACCTAAGATTTTAACCTTAAAAAATGACATGCAAATCGAAGGAGTATATCCTAAAATAGTAACCTTCAAGTGTGTCACACAAATCAAAGGAAGATATCTTAAAATGGTAACCTTTGAGCATGGTACACAAATACAATGGACATGATGAGGATGATTCAAAAAAATTGGCATAGATTGGATTGGTTTTCAACAAATAGGTTCAAATAGGGTAACATACTCAAATAAGATGAAATGTTCATATCTACCCTAATAATGTTCCACCTCACAACTAGGGCCACAAGAGACCCCACTATGAGTATACCTTAGCTTCATGTCTTGAATATTGTTCTATACATTTACTTAATATTTGGAAAATGTTTAGATAAGGTATGTGTTTTGATATTCTCTAAACAAATGATAAGGTACCAAAGAGACTATAATAAAAAGGAGGTGGCATAGTATCACACAATTAGAATAATGTGTTCACAAAATTACTCAACCTTGGGTAGGGTTGAAATTATATGAATTAGAAGAGGGTATGATAACTCAAATATTTAAGTGTAAACTAATACACCAAACATAGGTTGAGAGATATGTCAATACCATAAAATATAGTTAAACTTCTATGATATTTTACTATGAAATTAGAAGAAAGCCCTTTAGATTAGGAAGGTGACAATGTGATCCAAGAAACTCAAGATGTGAAAACATAAAAGAATTCTTAAGTATAAAACTAAGGCCAAATGGGCATCACAATACCACCACATGGTAATGTGAGGTAGAATAAAATGTGTTTTATAACTTAGAGTGTGAGCGATACACTTGATGACCTAATTTCATAATGATCAAATGATGATGAATTTTTAAATGGCCTTGAAACCAAATGGGAAATTGAACCCAAGTTAACTCAAATCAAGTGTAAATGGTAAAACCAATTAACACGTTTAACCTATAACTTAGAAAGGTGAAATTCTAAATTTGAATTATCAATGAAAGACTTAAAGATTTTTTGAAAATGGTCTATACTTAAATGGGTAACATAACTATGATTTTTAGATAATATAAACATAATTTTTTAAGATGAGGATTTGAATAATGCAAAGATGATTTGGATTTAACTAGCATAACACTTCCTTGTTCAAGAAATGGTGGACAACAAATGTGTTTGGTTATGACGTGTTGTTCACAAAAAATTTTCAACTCAAATCAAGACCAATTAAGTAAATAGTAAAAATACCAAATACAACTAAGTAAATCATCATAACCCCTAAAATAATAACGTTGCATTGTATTATTGAAATATATCTATATACGTGCTCTTGGGAAGATTTTAATTGTTAATACAAAAATAAAAGTGTATGAGTTAGTAGGGTATTTTACATGCCCCCTTCTCCCAAGATATTGTATGGTGACATGGACCTTGGGCTTACTCACCCTACATCAACAATACTTTGTGGCAGATGGGGTTATTCAAAAATTAAATTTATGGCCATATAGATGGTCCCAAACATGGCTAATTCTAGAGATGAAACACATAAATTGATTTCATATCAGTTAACTTAAAATGAAAAGGTCTATTCCTTTACATAGTGATTCCATTTATGTACTACTTAGTGGAATACTCTGGTTAACCAGACTTGACTCAATTTTTCATTATGAAAGGAGAGGTTAGCTACTAAACCCTCTAGATCTCATAATATGTGTATTTTGATTTATATACCCTACCATGGAGTGGAGTTGAAAAAATGCTAAGAGATTAAGTCCCAAGTCAAATCTTCCCTAAAGAACTTGCAAAAAGGCTATGAACTCCCCTCCACAAGCCAAATTACATAAAATAAATTATCTAAGTGAAAAGGTTTTAGAGGTTATTTTTAGAACACCCAAACCATAGAGTTTTGGGGAGAGATTAGACAACTTATTTTTCATGCCTTGGACAAAGGTAAAATCACAATGAAAAGATGCTTTTGGTAACCCAAGATACCTATAGGGGATGGGGGAAGAGCATACATGCACTCTTCATTTTTCTCAAACAAACTAACAAGAAATAGATGATTTGCATAAAACAACACTTCAATAAATTTGAAATTTAAGTGAATGTTCATTTTAAACACCAAATTGAAATATTTAGTGAAGTTCTTGGCTCCTTAGCTTTAGTTTGCAAAAACTTTGGAAAACATTCACAAAAAATCAAATAAACCATCTAAGTTCCTTTTAAACACCAAATGAAAGGTTAAAGAATTAACTATGGTCATTTAGGTTCCTTTTAAACATCAAAGGAAAGGTTCAAGATTTAAATCATGCTTAATTGATCACTTTTCCATGCAGGTCCTATAGAAAAAAGTTAGAGTTTCCTTTAGTTTTGAATCATAATTTTTAATAAAACAAGAAAGTTTGGAATTATTTTTCTCAAGTTCTCTACTTTTAAGATGTAGAGACTGATATCGGTCAACAATGATTGATGATATTTGTAGCAAGACTGATGTCAGTCATAAAGAATCATTGCTAGTTGAAAATGACTAATAATGGTCACCTGTGAACCCTTAGGCAAAAAAGATTTGTCACAAAAAACATGTTATCCCAATGTTAGGATTAAATATCCAAATTAAAACTTTTGGATCAAAAATAAATGTTCAGACTGGAGACTTATAAACTCAAATTAACAACTACAACTTTGATTAAAGCTCAAAAAATATAAATTATTAGCCATGTTTTCCCTACAACTTAACTGATGTTGATTAGCCTTGACCAATGTTGGTTACATATAACTGATGTTGATCACTCTATGACCTATGTATCAATAAAAAATGTCAAAAAATTGGAAAATAAAGCTAAACATTAATGTTAAAGGAGTTATAATTAATTTTAAGGAGATCTAAGATTGCCAAAATGTCTTCCTTGCTTGAGAGGGATGCATTGTCCCAATAGACATGCCAAGATGTAGAGATGGATTAAAAACATGGTTAGATCAAGCATTAGTCTTGAAATCTAAGAAAAATGCATAAATAACTAACAATCTAGGCCAACCTATTTAATGGGGTGTGTAAATGACAATTAAAAGAAAATGAAAGAAATCAAACATAATTTACCTTCCCAAGAGCTTCCCATCACCCAAATATGGCTCAAATCATGTTTCTCCCCTTGATTCGATGCTCGTGTCTTCAATAATGGTGGAATTCCAAGATCCTCCACCATATCAAGAATACCAACTATAAACTAGGCTCATGATATGAAATCAATGGTATGCCTATCAAAGAAGCTATCCTATTTCAAATAAAGCATTATCAAACTACACTCAAATAGCTTATAGAGAGAATCCTGAATTATAAGTTTACATAGATTAAGTTTAATCAAAGTGGTCTTGGCCCTCCTATTTATATATTTTACAAATTGATTAGTATCCACCATGACTATCCATCTTGAGATCAAGATGTGTGGCCATTAATTAATCCTATTATGTAAATAATATCCATAAATATCATCTTAAATATTTGGGAGGAAGGGGCATTAAAGAGGCATGGAAAGCCATAATCCTAATATTTGTTGCATTTATGGGTTATAGATGCCACCTCACAAATGACTTCATTTGATGATTCAGTTAATAGGAATCAATTTCCAATAAAATGATATTTAGTAACTTCCATTGAATTCTTACTTAAGCTCATAATTTGGTTTAATTTTCCTAAGTAAGATTAATCAATTTTAGTGCATCTATTTGGAAATTGGTGCACTTCATTAATCAAACTAGTTAGAAAGTCATATTGATGGGTTATAATTTGACTGGAGAGGAATTAGAAGGTGATATTAGTTTCATATGGACCATTATCCCATTTAGGACATTATCAACACAAAATAACACATGCATGTGTCATGTGCTTTTGAATTAGAATAAAAGAGTGATCAAGAGCACTGAAATGAATTTTCATCATTTTGACTTGAAATTATTTGAGAAAAGTTAATAATAACATAAAATGCATGACCCTATTTAGGGATACATTAGCTTAAATCAGCACTTGTATATGACAAACTTGAACCATTTAACACGCTTAAGTAATTTTAGCCCAAATTATGCATTTTCTCAATTTTTGCGTAAGATTGATAATTTAAATAAAAATAGTGTTAGGAATTATATGTCTATATAATGTGCCTTGATTTATATGTTATCACATAGTAGGTTCTTCATATTCTTAAATAATCACATGGGGCCATTTGCAGTGGTCATTATAACAGACATGTTATAACTCACAAATGCTTATGTATGGGATACTTCTGGCCCACTCTTGAAAAGGATTCCATCAAATTTTCCAAAATGTTTACTCCTTTCCAGCTTCATGATGATTTCATTCATTTAACTCATGCCAAGAGTCAAATCATAGAATCTCCCTGGCCATTCTCCATTTGGGGAATAGATCTCATAGGCAAATTACCTCGATCTCAAGATGGGCATGTATTTATAATCAAAGCCACAAAATATTTTACCAAATGGGTCAAAGTTATGCCCCTTTCTAATGTCATTTGTACGACCATATAAAATTCATCCTTAACTAAATCATTTACCACTTTGGTGTATCTCATTCTATCATTTCAGATAATGGTGGTAATTTCAAAAACAAAGATGTCAAACAATTCTATGTTAAATTTAAAATCAATCACAAATTCTCCACACCATATTTTTCATAATTTAATGGCCAAGTTAAGGCCACCAAAAAAAATATTAATAAAATTCTCCAAAATGTAATTTTTGAAACCCACATGGATTGGCACCTTCATCTCTATCCTACTCTTTGGGCCTATCGTAATAGCATACATACTATTACTGGGGAAACACCACTCTCTTTAGTCTATGGTTATGAATCAATCCTTACATTATAATTTGAGATTCCCTCTCTTTATATATATCTTAATGGTATCATACCTAATGAAGAATTATTTGAATCTCACCTTCATGCTCTTGATCTTCTTGATGAACATCATCTTTCTACTTTATATCATAATCGCTAATACAAGGCCCATATTGACAAATAACATAACAAATGAGTTAAAGTTCACACATTTAATGTTTGTGATCTTATCCTTAGATTATACCACACTCATGATAAAGAAGGTAAATACAACAAAAAATGGTAGGGCCCTTATTTAGTCAAATATATTCTTGGTCCAAGTACCTATCACCTTCAAACCAATTAAGGCCATATTTTAAAAGAGCCCACCAACATTGAATTCCTCAAAAATTATTTTGCCTAAATATTTTCCTTCTTTTTCATTATTTCTATATGTTATCTATCTAACACTTTTGTGGGATAATTACACGGGTCTCACCCTTTGCAACAGTTATCTCTTTTTCACAAACCTTAGTCCTTCATTTTGGTCTTTTGGTTTCCCTTTTTCTCATGAGTTGCATTGTAAAGCCTTGGATAGGACCAGGTATTATTAATGATTTACTTTTATCCTATTTATTTTCTCACTATCTAAACACTTTTTGGAACCACTTGGGTTTCTCTTTGTGAGTTTTAGTATAAGACCATGGATATGACCTACCCTTCCTCAAAAATACCATCTTTTTCTTATCCCATTTATTTTTCCAATAATTTTTGGCACCCTTATGGGTTTATTTTTTATGATTTGTAATGTAAGAACATGGATAAGACCTAAAATTTCTCATGTAATCACTATCTTGTCATTCCTTTTCTAGAATGTGTTTTTCAAGGTTATGAGTTCTTAATTCTTATTCTCAATTTTAGATTTATCTTATTTTGATAGATTAAATTTTCATAACAAATTATGTTAGCATATTTTCCTAAATTTCCCTCATTCTTATGATAAGGAATCACATTTTTATATCATTGTATCCCTTTTTACCCTTTCTCATTTTTTTTTGCAATTTAAAGTAACTCAAACTGTTTCATGTCCCATTCCTCTTGCTTTCCTTTCCTTTCACACCACATTAGATAAAACAAGGTTGAAGTCAAGATAGAAATTTTTTTTCACCTAAACTTATGAGACTCTTAGACTCCATGTACTATAATTTATCTCTCTTAGAAACCAAGTCCTAAGTATTCAAATGAAAGTCATCTTTAGCACCCATTTTTGGTTTTCCAAATCTGTATGGATAAGGAATAGAAAAAATCCATCAATAAAGTTAAAATCCAAATCATTTGAAAAAAAATACAATGATATAAAAAAGGTAACATACATATCTCAAAATTCAAAATCACACCAAAAATATGTGATTACAAGCACATCTCCTATCTCCAATTGAAGCTCAAACTCCATAGTTGGCCTCACACTAGAGCCAAGGTCCATTGGGCTATGATAGGCTAGTCTATTAGATTAGGATAATTAAATAAAGTATATGGTGCTACTTACTTTCTCAAGTGATTACAAGCACATCTGCTATCTCTGATTGAAGCTCAAACTCCACAATTGGCCTCACACTAGAGCTAAGGTCCATTGGGGTATGGTAGGCTAGTGTATTAGAGTAGGAGAATTAAATAAAGTCTATGGTGCTACTTACTTTCTCACACAAGTATCCAATGTTTTTAGTAAACTGATGGATCTATAAGGGGTCTTGAAGAATTGGGAACATGTTGTGAGAAGGTAGGTCCATTTTAATTTTCATGCATATAAACTTCATGGGATGATCTACATACTTCATTTGTTGATCTAAGACTTGTGTGGCTAGGAAATTTCTTTAGAGTCACTAAGGTTGAAAGTCCTCTTGTTTTGACAAGCCTAATTTGAGTGTTTTAACTTTTATAAGGAGTTCCTCTACCATGGTTTTTCCTTCATTATCCCCTCCACCTATTTCATTTCCTCACTTGATAAGCACATGTGATCATAAATCTATTTTAACTCTTCTCTATTTTTTTTTCTTCACATCCTAAAAACATGCTAGCACTAATTTGTTTTACTTTTATCTATGCTTAGATCAAAAAAACATGTTTGAGAAATTATGGATTAATTTATTTACACCATGGCTCTACATTTCTAGATGTGCCTTGATTTATTTTACCATTTATTATTGTTGTACCACCCTTTTTTTTGGACACCTAAGTATATTTATACTTTCATGTACTTTTTCCATTGTTGAGTGAGGTTAGCTTGTTGCTTCTCACTCATCAATGTTATTTTACATTTTATGCACCTTTTTCCATTGATGATTAAGGATTATTACTACTCACTCATCAATGTTGTTTTACCATTTTTTTTCCCATCTTTGTTTATGTAAGGATTGTTAATTATTTCACATTGATGTTTGATTACCATCCTTTTGACATGTATCCTTCATTTGACTTGGTGAGTTTTCCTTTATTACTTAAGGCTTACTTAATCAAGTGTTTTGGTCTTTAGTAACCTTGGATTTTTGGTTACCTAATTTACTCTAAATTTTTTTGACTTGGTCATTTGGTCTAACATAGCATTTGTCACCCTAACTTGACAAATTTCTAAGTATGTCCCATCCACATAGCACCAGTTATCTTGGATTTCTTGAGTTTGTTTGTTTTATTTAACTTTAGTTTTGTATTCTTGGGTTTGTTGAAAGTATTCTTTGCACCCTCCACAAATAAAACTACAAACACAATAGACAATCATCTAGCGTTAAAGGTAATTCAAAGTATGCATTACATTTACTTTTCATTTATTTCCCTTTCTATCATTTAAATTTTATTTATTTTATGATTTAAAATAGTACAACATTTTTTTAGCCTCAATGTTGTGTGTTACTATGTTATTTCTCAAAGTATCATCCCCTATTTCACTTGAGTGACATGTGATGATCTTCAAGTGGGGAATATGTATACACATAATATTTTCAAACTTTATCAATTAATAATGATTTCTATATTAAAAGAACCCATTGAGACTCAATTTCTCTAAGTGCATGCCCTAAGGGGTGCAGCGAGAAAGGGGTGGGTATACCAGTGGTAATTTTTATGATTGTTGTCCCTTTTTTCACTTGTTATCTACATACTTGTCTCCTAAAAACCATTACCCTAAGCTTTTCCTCCTATTTTGCACACTCCTCTAGTATTTTACCACCTTTGTTATCCCTTTTCCCAGCCTAAACCCCTTTTTTGATAGTTTACATGACTATTTTGGCTATGTTGACCTTGTATCCTTATTGATAAAACTTATTAAGGGTTAAGGGTAGACCTAGTCCATGACCTAGTGAGTTTTTGTCAATTACAATACTAGGTCGATTAGGTCAACCTTGTTGGATGAAAGTTTTGGAAGGGTTATATCTACCTATATAAACACATTCATTCAACCATTTTTAGAGAGTAGACAAGAATTATTATTCATTATTTATTCTTTATAATATTCTCTTCTACCATTATACTTGAGGAGTTTTAGATTAGGGTTTCTACTTGGAGAAGAATCTTGTCTTGTGGATAAGTCTTAGATGCTTTGGCATTGTTTAATGATCCTTACAGACCAAAAAAGCCTCTTATGAAATACCTTTGGCCAAGGGAGAGACTAAGTATCGAGATGTTTATCTTCCAATTAAGTATCTCTAACTTTGATCCTCTCTTTAGTAGATAGAATTAGCACAAGTAATAAATTTTGAATAATATTCTTTCTCTCCATACACTAGGGTTTTACCTATACATAGCTTAATTAGTATTTTATTATCCACATTAGCTTTTAGTGTTTATTTCCCCATTTTTATGCCACAATATTTGGTGATAAATACATTATATTTTTCTTTACTTGTTATTAGTTTAGTGAATATGAAAACATAGGACCTAGTTAGGGTTATTGCATAGTTTTGCTTGACTAGAGGCTATGAGACCCTCCCTAGTAATATTATTGTGGTAATAGATCCCTTTGTTAGGTTTAATAGATCCATATTGGTCATGACCCTAATTACGTAATGTATCCTTAATTGGAAGTGTAATTAGTATCTACCTTCTTTGAGATATGATTGATTTATAGATTTAATACATCTTTCTTTGTATACAGACTCCATAGTTGGTCTCATGATGGAGTCAAGGTCCATTGGGGTGTGTTAAGCTATTATATTAGGATAGGATAATTAAAAAAAATAGTTCCACCTAATTTATTACACAAGTTTCCAATATTCATAGTAGACTGACATCTCTTTAAGATGTCTTAAGGAACAAGGAACATGTTGTGGGAAGGTAGGTCCATTTAAATTTTCCTATTCTTATAACCAACATGAGTCAATACTAGTATATCACTTATTTTCCCATATAACTTTGTGCTTATTTTGAATAGGTGTCTTTTGTATTTTGATGGTCACTAGACACTTAGTGTCTCTCCTTTGTACCTAGTATGCCTCATATTTCCTAAGGTCTTTTCATAGATGCCTATGTCATCATTTTAAAATTTAATCTTTCATTTCAAAATTCCTAATATTTTCTCTTTAGATTTTTTTTTAACTAATCATTTCCCCCTGGGGTTTCCCTTTGTGAGTTGCAGTTTAAGACCATGGATAGGACCAGGCTCTCCTCATAAATTACCATAATGAACTATTTACATATTACCATTAACCTCATTGGTGTTCCCTTTGTGAGTTGCACTATAATACCATGGATAGGACCAAGCCCTCATCATAAATTACCACATTAAAAACATCTTATAAAATCATTTCCATAGTTGTTACCACCTCATTAGTGTTCCCCTTACGAGTTGTAGTTAAGACCATGGATAAATCCAAGCCCTCCTCATAAATTACCACATTATAAAACATCTTTTAAAATCATTTCCATATTTATTTCCACCTCATTAGTTTTCCTTTTTTGAGTTGTAGTGTATGACCATGGATAGGACCAAGCTCTCCTCACAAAATATTTCAATATCTAGTTCTTAATATAATCAAGCCATAATGAACTTACATGTGTCAAATTTGAGATAAGTAGTGTTCAATTATGAGTTACACATCATTGACATACTTACCATCTTGATTTAGTATGTTTTATGCTTACTTAACAAAGTATTTCACTTTTATCTTCTTATTTTCTAATTGCCTATATGTTTACAACCATTTTATTAAAAAAATCATAATTCCCAACTTGAATTAGTGTGATTAATTTAATGTCCTTTTACAAAAAAATTTCATACTTACTAGATTTATTTAGTATGATTGATTGGATTAATGATTTTATTTTTATACCATTGATTTTCATATGCCTTACATTTTATTAAAAAAAATTCATACTTCCCAATGTGATATATGTGATTTTTATTTGTCTTAATTTGGTGTACATATTTCTGTGATTTGAAAATATTTGTTACCCTTTTTACCATCTTTGGTTTATTATATGTATTCATCTATTGTTGTTACATATTTCCCATTATGATATAGTGTGCATTACATGTGTTTTGATTAATTATACTTTTCCAAATCATTTTTACATTTTTATTTTTAACCATGCATGTGTATCACATAATGATAGAAAAGAAAATACACATCACATATTTATTATAGCATATACACCAAAAACTAAATGCATGTGCTAGAAATTAAATATAACCATACATCCAAATCAAAATCTAGGTCCAAATCATCTGATCAATGAAACTTCCAACATCAACACACACACACACACACACACACACACACACACACACACACACACACACACACACACACACACACACACACACACACACACACATAATGTGTTATTAGTGTTCAATTATGAGTTCCACATCATTGACATACTTACCATCTTGTCTTAGTATGTTTTATGCTTTTTTAACAAAGTCTTTCACTTTTATCTTCTTATTTTCTAATTGCCTGTATGTTTACAACCATTTTATAAAAAAAATCATACTTCCCAACTTGAATTAGTGTGATTAAATTAATGTCTTTTTACAAAAAAATTTCATACTTACTAGATTTATTTAGTATGATTGATTGGATTAATGGTTTTATTTTTATACCATTGATTTTCATATGCCTTACATTTTATTAAAAAAAATTCATACTTCCCAATGTGATATATGTGATTTGTATTTGTCTTAATTTGGTGTATATATTTCCATGGTTTGAAAATATTTGTTACCCTTTTTACCATATTTGTTTTATTATATTTATTCATCTATTATTGTTACATATTTCCCATTATGATATAGTGTGCATTACATGTGTTTTGATTAATTATACTTTTCCAAATCATTTTTACATTTTTATTTTTAACCATGCATGTGTATCACATAGTGATAGAAAATAAAATACACACCACATATTTCTTATATCATATACACCAAAAACTAAATGCATGTGCTAGAAATTAAATATATCCATACATCCAAATCAAAATCTAGGTCCAAATCATGTGATCAATGAAACTTCCAACATCAACTTAATTTCATTTATCACATGATTTATATAATACAAATTAAAAAATACAAATAAATATAGCTCTAAGGTTGTGCTCCATCATGTCTATCTTGTGGTCTAGCCATGTTACCCATGAACACCTACAACTAACCCCTCCAAATGTTACACTATAAACAGGTAGTCTAGTATGTCAATATATTAACCTATCATTGTAAATTGGCCACTTGGGCTTATATTTATCCAAACTATACCATAATTACCATGTGTATAACTCACTTTTATGTTAAGGCTTGCTAGGCCTGAGCCTCTCTAGCTCCAACCCCTACTGCTGGCTATAATATATCACCTTATACCTATATCCATCACATGAACTCTCCCACTAGTATAAATTAAATCACCTAATCTAGGGTAGATGGAAGCACAATGTGGTGGGGTCATATGGTGATAACACGCTATCTAAGATGTCATGATGTGTAGCCATAACCAAGGCTCCCCATCTAACCTCCTCTATCGTAGGATCTATAAAACCAAAAAATAGATATACGTTATATCACACACACACTACACATAATCATATATCTATCATAATCAATAATGAAAATAGTGTTATATATCAACAACTTAAAATCAATTCTCATCAGTGTTAGATTATCGACTATAGTCTTTCCATCTACTCACTCATTGAGCACATATTTCATTGGAGACCTCTATACCAATACAAATATAGGATTCACCACCCAAGCTCACCATTATCTTAGCCTCAATGGTATCTCTATATACTATCTATGCCCTTAAACCACTACAATATTCCCCTACATGATAGCTAGCACATACGTCTCCTCACATCATTGGTATATCCATCTACGATGAGGTCACAGTGGTAATTACTACCTTTGTTATGGTGCATGTTATGCTCCCTCCTCCCTTGCATCCCCAAACATGATGTCATGTCCTAGCCATGATACCTCCTACTATCATGCTTGACCAACCCATAATATAATCCATCAAGGCATGATCACTGGTATCTTTATAGGTTCCCCTCCTCCTCTCCCTCTCAACTCTCTAACATTTCATATCCAATAAGTAGGAACTATTAGAGGAACATCTAGATGAGGAAGTACTAAATAATTAGGTATGTGATCCACTAGATGAGGCTCCACACATGGAGTATCATGGCCCATGATCTACACATATGCCAAACCTATGATATCCAAAGTCAACCATATGGAAACTATGTGAGCATATGGTTTCAACATTATCTACCATTGTGTGATAGACTATAATGATAGAACATAGTACATGACCCACACTACATGGTCCTACCTCCATAAAACAACTTGAGGAAATCTATCATTGACCACATGGGGTAACCCACCCAGTTGATACATAAGAAAACTCTCATATATCCATGCTCTAAAAAGAATAACTGGTTCCATCATCTTGTATCCTTAGGATAACATCCCATACATATCATGCATGAGTTAGACCAAGATGACAAAACTAAAATCATATAGAACTCTTTGATCCAAAATAAGTTAGCACAAGGCTATCATTTATGATGTTACCTTATCATCTAACTTGTGACATAACACTCATGTTATCACATGTCCTATCACTACATTCTGAATGTCTAAAGTGGTCATGAGATAAACATCAAACAAGGTCACATGCAATATAGTATAGATCCTATCTAAGCATGTATCCCATTAGGCTAAGGATAATATATCATCCTTCACCTCCAGTGTATCACAATTCACTAGCATCTTACCTATAAGAAGTCCAAGCAATGCATGGACATCCTCCAAAGTGATATCCACCTCTATGTTATCCCCCTCCACCTCCCATCTGAAAGTGTTAGTCAAATCTTCCCATGCTCTTGGGAACATGAAAATGAGATCAACACTTAGAGGGATCCATATTATCTCCATAATGGCATCAAAGCCCAAGATTACCAATCAATACCTATCCATGTCTATGAATTGATCCAATAGATCTAGTAGCTAGGATGCATCCACTAGGTACCAAAATATCTACTTTAATGTTTTTACAAAATATCAAATGATAGAGGATGCATCAGATCTCAATGTCATAATAATTAAAATATATTATTAAATATTCTCAAAATTTTACAAATTAACTACTTCATTTACTTGCATGATTTAGTTTTCTAGTTTTCTTATTTTTCTACATAATCAACCTATTTAAAACTAAATGAACTCTGTTACAATCTTGTTATACTGCATCAACCCGCCAATACATACTTAGCCCTTTTATTTTAGACTATATCAACCCATTTGATACTAAATTGTTCCTTTTCTAACTTTAACATACTGCATCAGCCCTTTGGTATGTTGTTAGCCCTTTTTAATAAATTTTATCACCACATAGTACAAATTACATTGGCTATAGGGTACTATGTCAGCCATCTTCCTATTTCAAATTATATCAGCCTACTACTACATAATTGACTATCTTCAGTAATACTATGTTGGCCCACTGCTATGTAGTTGACCCCTTATTTATCTCTTGCCTTATGAATTGTGTCAATAGGGTTGACTTTGTTCTCTATTTGTGGTGACTTTTTGACCATGTACCATGAATTCCTTAGGCATTTATTGGTCTGATCCTTTCCTACCTAGTACCCTATTCTACCCTTACTTTACCTTAAAAATTCTTAGGTTTAATTTTAGTGTTTAAATTTTACCTACAACCTAATTTTATATATTTAGCTTAATTTTAATTAAAATTTATCAAAAATTCAAAATTAATGCTTTTTCACCTGTGGTGTAGCCACTATAGCTGATATGCATCCTCCACATTGTAGTTATCATCTCCTCACCATGGTTATTCTCTAAGCTCAAATTATGTCACTTAGAGTAATATTTTTTTAGAATATTAAAAGTAACAATTGAATTGATTTTCACCTTATTTATATTTACTATTCAAAATTATCTACCTATCAAATATTTACAACCAAATTCTATTTTTTTACCATATCTTTGTTTATATTAGCTCTTTTTTCAAATCGTAAGATATTATAAAATCATGATATTATAGAGAATATTTTCACATATTACATTATTTTGCAAAAAATCCAATTTTTTGATTTTTTCTAATTTCTACAGGTTTTCCTTATGTTGCTTGCATTAAACACCTTCACATTTCTTTCACTTCATTAATTTTATACAATATCAAAGTAAGTAAAGGTACATGTTTTTCAATTATGTCCTTTAATTTTTCTTATTCACTTCTTACTTCATTTTATTTATTGTTAGCATTGTGTTTTTCTATGTTATTTCCCTAAAGTACCATTCCATGTTGCACCTATATGACACATGATGAGATTCAAGTGGGGCATATGTATACACATAATATTTTCAAAATTTATCAATTACTGATATTTTTTCTCTTACAGGAAACCATCAAGTCTCAATATATCTAAGTGTGCACCTTAAAGGGTGCATAAAAAAGGTTGGGTAGTCCATTGGTGATTTGTAGGATTATTGTCCCTTAAACCACCACTCACTACTTACACAACCATATATTATACTCTTCCTTAAGCTCTGACTCCTCTATTACACACTCCAAGTAATTCACCACCTTATTTATCCCCTAACTAATCCTAAAAACCTTTTCAAAATTTACCAAACAATGATAGATTGATTCAACCTGTATTTTAATTGGTATTTTCACATTACAGGTCTAAGTCAGCTTTGGCCAACCTAGACTAGGACCTAACTTTTTTTATCAAATAAAAATAGAGAATTGAATTGGGATAACCCTATTGGCTAAAATTTCAAAAAAAATTAGGGTTATATTTATCTATATACACATATATTTCTATCATTTATAGAGGAAGATAAGAAGAAGAAGAATATATTATGCATCTAGTTATCCATCATTCTACTTGAGGAACATTACTTATGGTTTCAATACTTTTTTTAGAGATATGAATCTTCTCTTATGATTAAGTATTTTCACTGCATAGATAAGTTGAGTATCCCAAAGATAACTTATCCTTGTTATCCTTACATTCCACAATAAACTCTTGCGAAGCACCTTGTCTAAAGGAGAGATTCAGGCTCGATGGGTTTGTCTTAAAAGGTAAGTATTCCTAACTTTATTGGTCATTTGTAAAAGTAGATATATTTTCATTTATACTTCTATCCCATGAATTAGGATTTCTTATACATCTATTTGAGTATATATCTTCTATGCATGTTTACTTTTTATGGTTATTACCCCCATTTTGTGCCACAAGCATTGGTGATCACTAGATTAAATTTTAATCTACTTATAATTTACTTAGTGAATATGAAAACATAGGACCTATCTTAGGTTATTTCATAGTGTTAATTGAATAAAGGCTTTGGAACCCTCTCTAGTGATGTTATTATGGTAAGATATCCATTGATTAGGTCTAGTGGATCCATCTTGGTCATGACCTTGAATATCTAATGTATCAACAAATAAAAGTGTAATTAGGATTTATCTTCTTTGATCTAGGATTGATTAATAGGTCAGCTACATTTTCCTTTGTATACACTATCAAGTAGGTAACACCTTTATTGACATATATTGAAAAACTTATTTGAAAAGAAGATACTAATGTTGAACATTGTTTAAGTGCCTTTCGAATAATAGGTGTTGAATCTTCTTGTAACACTTGTTTATAATTAGGATCATGATTGGTAATAGAAATGGCATGAGAAATGAATAAATAATGGTATAAGGAATGTATGATAGGATTGATATTAATGGTCTATGTAATGGTATAATAAAATAATTATGGAAACAATGATTCCCTAAAGTGAGCACTCTTATAGATAATGGTTCATTTTTAGTTAAGCATAGTATCAATTTAATTGCATTATGTTCATGGGTTTCTTGAGCACTTCCCATTTGGTGTAGCTAGTCTATATGTTCCAAAACCATAATTTGTAGTAATAATTAAAGGTCCAAGTTAACTAGATTAAAAACTACCCTTCTTCGTGTATTTAATGTAGGTGTTCTATTGATTCTCTTTTAGTACCATGTCACCAATTTTGAATTCTTAAGGGAGAAAACACTTGTTATAACTATAGTGAATCCGATTTTGGTATGATCTCAAATTATCTAATGCACCTTAAAATTTGTCATATAATAGCTCCATCTCTTGTAATCTAGATACTCTATACTCATCACCAATGATATATTGTAGAGACATGTGCAAAGATGGAAACTTGATCTCGATAGGAATAATCACCTTAGAATAAAAAACTAGGGAATAGGGAGTAGCACTTGTAGGTGTGCAGGTATTAGTATGGTAAGCTCATAAGGCTAATATATATATATATATATATATATATATATATATATATATATATATATATATATATATATATATGATAATAACAACTAGTGTCATTGATGATCTTTTTAAATATTCTGATAATGGTCTTATTGGATACCTCATATTAGATGTTACCTTGAGGGTAAAAGGCCATGGAATTTTTATGCTTGATTATAAATTTGTAACAGAGGACCTTGACATATTTATTTTTAAATGGGCCACCATTATCTATGAAAATGGTGGAGGGAATGCCATAGTGGTAGATGAGATGCTAATAAATTAACTTGGTAATCTATTTTCTAATTATATATGTGAGGGGAATGAATTTGATCCACTTGGTAAAGTAATATGTGGTGGTTAGGATGTGTTTGTGGCCATTTGAGGAAGTAGGGTTCATGTTTCCTATGATATGAAGTTCCCAAGTAGAAAATGGCCATGGTGTTATGATTTGTTGGAGAGACAAGGAAGGAACATGTATCAAATCATCATGTTGATCACAAGAATCATACTTATTCACATGTATAAAAGAATCTATTTTCATTGTGGGCTAGTAATACCTAGTTTGAAGGAGTTTCTTGGTAAGGACTAAACCCCTAGTGTGGGCCCCACAAGTTCCTTCATGCACATCCTTCAATGCTAATTGGCATTCTCTTAAAGATAAACAATGAAGTAGCATTACATCATATCCCCTATAATAGATCATATTTCCATGTAATATATATCAAGTGGTCTTATGGATGAGGACTTTATGATGGTTATGTATAAGTCTAAAGTAAGAATGTGGTCATGTAAGAAAATATAAAGGTCTTAGTACCATGGGACATCATGACCAGTAATATAACATCCATTTTTGAATCCATTTTCTCATGATTCAGTTGAAGAAGATTCTCAATGAGGAAATAATACTATTTAACACTATAAGATACTAGTAATATGGATCCAATTTTTTCCATTGCATCAACTAATTGGATATTGGCCCTTGGTATCTGTTTGAAATGAGTATCTTCAAAATGTGACTTGAGATTGTCTACCTTATTATTGTAAGGTATAAACTTCTCATCTTTAATTTATTATTAATGTGTGGCCTAGTTAATGATTACTTGGGAATACCCATATACCATCAACTACTAGATGTTACCATATATGGTGAGACATAGTCATGTGATGAGATATTCATATTTGGTCATGTTGTTTGTATAATGTAAAATAATGTGGAACACCTTGAGAATGATATCCCATTATGGTGTAATAAAAAAATACCATCCCTAGATCCATATGATGTGTATGAGCCATTGAAATATAACATACACTATTTGGGATCAATAAAAGCTACCTCCATAGTAAAAATAGACTTGTCTAGGAAGACAAAGTTGAGTGGTTGCATATCTAATAGAGGATCTTTAGAAAGTTGGTCTATAATTTTTTTTCCCTTGATAGATTTTTGATTCTTCTATTTGATTTTAAACTCACTTAACATCATTACCCATTTGTCCATGTGACCTATTAGAGTTACCTTGGATAATAGGTTTTTTGAGTGAATCAACCTTGGAAATGATAATAGTTTTATTATTTAACATATAGTGGCATAGCTTTTGGGAAGTGTATACCATATTTAAACAATATTTCTCAATTAGTGACTAATTACTATCATAAGTAACAAGTGTCTAACTTAGATAGTAGCTGACATACTCTTTACCCTAATTATCATGTTGGGCTAAGAGTGCCCCTAGTGCATGTTATATCATTGATAAGTAAATGTTATCATTTTGGAGGTGGCATAAAAACTTGTGGATTAGCCAATTATGTCTTTAATTCTTTGAAGGTTTGACTATTGAGGTATGTTCACATTATTAATCATAAACAAAGTAATTATTGATATTATGTTAATAGAGTTTTTTAATATATTATTGTTATGTACAATAAAAATAATATGTGGGGTTAATTTTATATAGGTTGTTAGCTACTCTAATATATTATTTGTAACAATATATTCATGTTTAGTGTTTAATTAGTCAAGATATTATTAGTTTGAGTTATAATAAGGATGCACAAGATTATGGTGGAGATATGATCTCCCCAATTATAGGAAATAATTTTCTTATATAAATGTAATATCCCATATGAAGTAGTGAAAGTGAATAATATTGTTTTATAGTTTAATATCTCTAAATATTAATCATGATTTCAATATTAATTAAGTTTTTGCTCTATTTGAATTTTATTTTCCCCAAGATCTGGTATCAGAATAGTGTTTAGTACTATGCATAATGGATTTGTAAAATTTGTCAAGGGGGACTGCCATAGCCTATATTGATTCCCCAAGTGCATGAGTCATATATAAACTTAGATGACTTTTGTGAGACCTTGATAAGGATCACACTTGTTTAATGTCCTTGTTTACAAATCTATGTGTAGTATTTGCATCAATATGGTCAAACATCTTCTAGTTTTCCTTACTGAGTATTACTTTCAACTCTATCTAATCTTCCTTCAATCATTCTTGGCACTACTAATAATTTTGGAATAAACATTGAGTTTGTCATTATTTTATGGGATGTGGCCCTGACATTCAATACTTGCATTCAGCGTCTGACATCCTTGGTTATATTTTTTGATGGTTCTGATCATTAAAAATCCTCAAGCCATGAAAACATTTTTTCCTACAATTTAATGTGTTTGTCTCACATATTATGATTGCCCCCATATATTTATGTTTTACCTATTCTCAAAGGTGATTTCAATGTGCATATTTTGCATGTGTTCATTTTTTTGATAGTTGGTTGATTCACTAAGATCAAAACAATATCATTAGTGTAAGAAACATCTTTGATCAGCCTTGAATCACATGCATTATGTGTGATGTCTCCAAACAACCTGGGAGATTTATTTTTATAGTGTATGTGACTCATTTAATTCAAATCTCCTTGAAGTTTATGTGCTACTCATTTTTGTACAACACAATGGCCATGTATTATCATTCAGTATGCTCTTAGTTATGTCTAAAATTTGTTTTTAGGTTGTCAATATTATATGTCCTATCATTATATAGTTTATTTTAGTTGTTATTTATAAGTCTTTAAAATTTATCAAGGTCACATTGTTTTTATTCTAGTTTTATGTCAAAAAGAATCAAGTTATATATAGTTCGTGTCATAATTTTAAAATCCAAAGTGTCTTTAAGTATTTTGTTATCAAAGTTAATAGTTTAGAACTTTTTATATTAAGTAGATTATGTTGTTAAAAGAGTCAAGTCATAAAAATTCAAAGTGTGCAATTTAGTCTTTGATTCAATTTAGAAAGTAATTAAATATTACTTTCTTGTTATAAGGATTTTATTTTAACTAGTTTTAAGTGTTAATAAAGTCATTAGTCATAAAAATGTCAAAAAGAGTAAAAATATTTTTTTTTTGGTAACAAATGCATTTTTATTAGAAACCAACATCCAATTTATGCAATTCTAAGATAGAAAAATCCATAAAATCTTTAAAGATGGATATGAGGTTGATACCGAACTTGAGAACCTTTGACTACTAGAAAATTGACATTTGACAACATGCCAATACATATGGTACTTAAAGAATAAATATTCATCAACTAAGTAAGCAGTATACCAACTAGAGGAAGGAGGAAATAGAGGCTAGATGTTTCATAATTTCTAGTTAGCCACTAGCAAAAGGGCCACTTTCTAATTTAGTGGAATTTTTTTTAGTTGTGTGTTATTTTACACATAATGTGATTTCAAATAAGAACATATGATGTATGCCTATTCACATTTGTCAAAAATGAACTAAATATTCATATGTAAATTCTCTAAAATGTGATATTGATGAGAGCTAGAAACTATTCTACACATCTTGATGTGGTTTGTGGTAAGCCACTTGTAAAACCATTATTTCATGGTTTTGTTGTCCCCAAAATCGGCCACTCATTTTTATAGTCAACATGTTAACCATTTTGGTCCTGTAGGTGAAAAAATGGTTTCCTTCCTTCTCAAAAATGTTTTAAGCAGTCAAGTTATCCAATTACCCAATTCTTTTCGGTAAAAGGAAATCTCTCATTTTAAAAGGGTTTTTCAGTCAGGAAAATGAACAAGGAACAATTCAAAACACTTAAAGGCATTTCCTAAAATTAATAAGGATAGTTCAATGCTAAGGTTCAATGATATATGGTTCAATGGTGGGGTTCAATGATTTGAAATGAATGTTGCCAAACCATTAAACCATTGAACTCCACTTTAAAATAGTTTAAAGGTTCAAAAAGGTTCAATCAGAAGGTTCCAGCAAAAGGTTCAAACAGTTGGTTCAACAATACATTGAATTGAATTCATAAGAAGACTGAGAGAATGTGACTCTTGGCAAAACATAAAATATTGAGCCACCAAACCATTGAATCATTAAACCATTGAACTGGTGAACTCTAAAAAGATGGTTCAAGGTTCAAAATGGTTCATGCGACCGGTGATGTCCCCATGGATGTCAAATTCAAGATTATGGAATAAACATTGATTTTCAAATAACGTAGACCTGAGGACAAACTCAGTGATCCACTGAGAAAGAAGGTGAGGAGATAGCATTGATATCTCAGATCAGTAGGAAGAGAAAAAATATAGCAAGGAAAGAGGGAATCAAATAGAGAATCTAGAAATGTTAGTGGAAGAGTTATTCTAGTGGATGGAATAGTCCAGTAGGTGGATATCAGAGAGTGTAATAATTTAATGGTGTGGCCTATTTTTCTTCATTTGAGTAAAGATGAGTGGATAGTCTTGTAAGTATCATAAATAGGAGTGGCCTTGCCTTTTAGAGGATCAAACAACCCATGCTTTGGAAAAGACATTTGATATGAGTTAAATGCCAAGTCAAGACTGGTATCCTGCTCCAACATTGCCCCTACATAAAACTTCCTCTTTCCAATGCATTCAATGCAGTATGGGCCATTTTTTGAAAATAAGCACCAAAGTCTTTCTTTGGATGTTATATATTATAATCTCTCATTTTGAATGAAGGATATCTCTTAGTTATTAGAAGCAAAACTCTGCCCAAATTAAAAGGCATTTTTGAGACTTTGGGATTAGATTATTAATCATATTTTATCAAGTGAATGATAAAGCAAGTGACCTTTCAAACTTTGTGTTGAAATAACTTGTGTTATGTAGGAAATTATTCTTATGTATTTTTCCTAAATACAGTCTTATCCATTTGATCAAATAAGTAGAGTAAGGTGAAAATAATTTGGAAGATGTCTTGAAGCTGATTGTAGAGACTTTGCGCTACCATAATTATCTTTAGCTTGTGTATTTTGCATTTTAGCACAAAGGATATTGGAAAGGCTTTGAACTACTTTTATCCTTTATGATCATATACTCTGTTGTAGTTTACAATGGAGACTTTGGGCTACACTTCATTTTACAGTGTCCTACATACTTAATTAGTAAGAGAAGTAATGAAAGACTTTATGCTTTCATGGGTTTCTTGTTGATCCAGTTATCACACAAGAAGTTTTCCTGTTCTTTTATGAACATCATTTCTAAAAAAAGAGAAATAGATTTAGTTATCACACAGGAGTTTTCCTCTATTTTGTGAACACCATTTCTAAAAAAAGAGAAATGGATGGTGTGATTCTACCCCCTAGTTAGTATTTAGTATAGGTTTAGTTTATAATAGTTTATAGGGAGCCTCCCCTTACTGAGAGGAGAGATTTATCTCATTATGCTATGACTGATATAACAATTTTGTATTCAGTTAGTTGATGATAAAATAATCACCCAATAGCTTTTTGGTGACTCCATTGGGGAAGAATGTGCAAATTGAAACCTCATGCTTCAAGTTGAAGTAGTTCTAGTTCTTTTCCATTCTACACTCTGGCAGATCCGTGGTATACGTGAAGCTAGAGAGATCAAGGTATTGTTGATCTTGTATTAGAGTTTGTGCAGTAAAATCATTTTGATCTTTCTCCTCCATGTGCTCACCTCTAGTGAACTAGGAGTTTTCCTCCTATCAACGTCAGGTCTCTAATACCAGGTGAAGCTTCTCTTTCCTCTACTAGTAGATATTTTTCTATACATACTCCAAAAAGGTTTGTTATCCCTCCTTTCAATCATCATATCATGGTAGCCCAAGGCCCTTTGGGTAATACCTTTGGCTCCCTAAATCTAACCCCACCTTTACATGAAATAAATCATACTTCAAGAAATAATTTTCCCAAGTTCTATGGTGATGGGAAAGTTCATCCTGATGAGCATATTGTAGTTTTCTACATAGCCTGTGGTGTGATAGGCATTGAATATGAAGATATAATAGCAAGACTATTCATAGAAACATTGAAAAGTGCTACCACAGATTGGTTTTATCATCTTCAAGCTCCAACTATAACTAACTCAAACACTCTCAAGGCCAGGTTTGAGGCTAGGTTTAAACTTGCAGAAGATGCACGTCTTGTTGGCTTAGCTTACACAAATGAAGAAGGAGCCTCATGAGCCTATGTGAGACTTCATTGTTAAATTTGATAAGCTAAAGAACAAGATTCCTATGATTTCTCATCCAACACCATAAAATCTTAAGTGCTTCATCATCAATTCTCAACTTCCCAAAGTGAGTTTTTTATTGAGGTAGGCTGGCCATATAGATCTTTTTGTAGCTCATATTTTGGCTACCGAGGTTGAAGATGATCTTATCCTTATAGGTAAGATAAGAAGAGATCCTAACATAAATAAATTTTCTTCACCTACTGAAAATTCTTCTACAAGCACCACTGATCCTATGGTGCAAAAGTTAGCGAATGAATTTCTAGCTCTGAAAAAGAAAATGACACAAGGGATGTTTTCTCCTCTTTCTTATTGGGATATACCAAGGAGGACATTTTCCAACCAGTCATGTCAAGGCAATGCTACCAAAAATCAAGGGCAACCAAATCATCTTCCTCCCCCACAAGGGAAGCTTGCTATTGAAGCAGCACTAGCTAATTCAACAATTGGTTATCATGAAGCTGAACGTGATTCCTATTTCCAACCTAAGTTTGACCAAGAAGATGATGCTAATATCTTCAAAGAAGGAGAAGAATAATTAGCTGGAGACTCTAACATTGGTTTTTTGAATTACCAAGATGAAACTAAAAGAAAGGGAGAAGTGTTTAATGGATCATATGTTATTTTTACTAGGTCTCAGAACCAGTCAACTCAACAAGATGATAAGGGAAAATTAGGAGAAGAACCTCAACTATTAATTTCAATTTCTAAATAGGGGACTTCACTACCTTTCCAATCAAAGGACCTGGTGATCAATAAGAAAGTAAGTACCTCAAATAACCTTGTACCTTCTACTTCCATTTCTCAAACTAGTCCCAAACCCAATAAAACCTAGAATGATAAACTTCCTTCCTCTGTTTCTATTTCATTTCAGTTATTTGAAATAATTGATCATACTAGGAAGACCAAGATCCAAATGTTTGAGTTTGAATACTTACAAGCCAACTCTGAGTAGTTGGATAGGTTGACTAAATGCATCAAAAGGAAAACCATCCCTACATGATAAGATTTTTCAAAAGTGAATCATGATCCGCCAAAGAACAAAGCCACCTAAAATAATCTTGTCATTACTCTTCCTATTGGCCCTAGGAAAATATAACCTTTCTATGTTTCCCTTTTAATTAATGGTCATAAGTTGAGCAACTGTATAATAGACTCTGGAGCCTCTAATAATGTTATGCCTACCAAGGTAGCAGACTCTCTCAGTCTTACCTTAACTAAAACTTTTGGGAGAGGTTTCTCCATGGAAAACAAGAAAGTGCCACTTTTAGGTCAAATCAAAGATGCCCAATTTGCATTTATGGCTTTTCTAAATAAGAGGATTAAGATGATAGTCTTAGTGGCCTATGTTCTAACTTCCTATGGCATTCTGCTCAGATGTAATTTTTGTAAGGATGTAGGTGAAGAGTTAAATATGGCCATGTCTGAAGTAAGGATAACTGTTAAAGGCATCATGTAAAAGTTGCTTCCTGAGAAGGAGTCAAAATATATTGTCACCCAAATGTCAAACCCTAAAGCTCAAATTTTATTTGAATCCTTAGGAATGGGTAATTACTTTCTATCCACTGAAGATGTTTCTATTTCATCAGATTAAAGTTCATTGGGTGATAATTCAAAAAACTTAGATAGAAAATTAGAAGAATTGGTTGAGCAAAGTTCAGGTGAAAAAGGATCTTCCCTCCCTAGAAAAGAGAAATCTTTAAGAAGATCAGATTTTGATGATGTTTGGATTCTAAAATTTGATGGCAACAACTCTTCTATCGATTCTAGAGCCAAAATTGTTTTGATATCTCCACAAGGAGATATTTTCCCCTTTTCATATAAGTTGCAGTTCAAAAATAACAACACCGTTGAGTATGTATCTTTATTACTCAGATTGAAAGATGCTCATGCTAAAGGTGTTAAGATTCTTCATGCCCAAGGAGATGCTGAATTAATGGTTTATCAGGTAAGAAATCTATATCAAACCAAAAATAAAAGATTGTGACATTATTGAAATCTTGTATGGGATTATATTGAATGTTTTGATGCTTTCAATATTTCTATAGTGCTTAGAGAGTTTAATGATCATGTAGATTCATTAGCTATCTCTGCAACCCTCATGGTTCCTCACAAATATTTCAAAGGGAACAAGTACACTATTGAGTTGGTCTTTTGATCAAGTGTACCTAATAATGCTAACCATTGGTAGGTGTTTAATGGTGATAATCAAATTGTAACTTTTTTTGAAAAGATGGATGCTTTTGAGGAGCTCTATTTTGAAGGTAGTACCTCTCCAACATGGGAGTCAGTTCTCAAAACAAGTTCATGAACTAGCAAAGAGTTTCTTCAACTCAAAGGGAATAAAATCCCAAAAGGTTTGGTTTCTCTTGAGAAACTATTTGATAAGCATGATAGGTGTATCAAGAAGCAACCAATGGATTCAAGTTCATCCAAAGAGTTTGATCAAGTAAATCTTAGTACCGAAGAAAATTCCAAAATGGTCAACATTGGGAATTGTTGCACTACCGATGAAAAGCTCAAATTTGTCAATCTTCTTCACTGTTACATTGATGTTTTAGCATATTCCTATGATGACCTAAAATCCTTTAGGCCTGAAGAAATTCAACATGAAATTCCTCTCAAGATTAGGTCATTACCTCATAAGTAGAAGCAAAGGCAATACAATCCCAAGATATCAGGTACTATCCTTTCAGAGATCCAAAAGATGTTGAATGCTAGGATAATTTTTCCAATTCACTATTCTACCTAGATCACCAACATAGTTCCTTTAAAGAAAAAAATGGAGAAATTCATATATGTGTGGATTTCAAGAATCTCAATTAGTCTTCTCTAAAGGACAACTACCTTTTACCTATCATGGATCAAGTGTTGCAAATAGTAACTGGCTCATAGATGTTATCAATGTTAGATGGTTTTTTTGGGTATAATCAAGTAGAAGTTGAAGAAGTAGATCCACACAAAACCACTTTCACTACACCTTGGGGCATGTTTACATATCATAAAATGCCTTTTAGTTTGATCAACGTTGGCACCACATTCCAGAGAGCAATAGACCTTACCTTCAAAGATGAATTAGGGAAGTTCATCATGGTATATCTTGATGACTTAATTGTCTTCTCCAAGCATTGTCCTAATCATATGCATCATTTACAACAAGTGTTGGAATGTTGACAATAAAATGGTCTTTATCTTAATCCTAAGAAGTTAGTTTTTAGGGTTATAGAAGGTAAACTTTTTGGCCACATTCTATCCCAAGAAGGTATAAAAATCAACTCAAAAAGATTCAGATCTATCCAAAATCTTACTCTACCTAATAGCAACTATGTAGTCCATTCTTTCTTTGAAAAGGTGAATTTTCTATGAAGGTTCATCCTAGAATTTGTAGAAAAAACCCACCACATTATCAACATGATAAAGGATAAAGATACTTTTTGATGGACTATAAAAGGCACAACAACATTTAAAGATATCAAGAAGGCAATTGCTTATGCCCTGATCCTAGTTTGTCTAAATTATACCAAAGACTTCATGGTATACAGTTATGCTTCTAAGCACACACTTTCAGCCATTTTGGTTCAGCATGACAAAGAAGGTGTGAATTTTCCCATATCATTTATGAGATACCCTCTCAAATATCATGAATTAAAGTATTAAATTATAGAGAAGTACAATTATATAGTGTTTAAGGTGATTAAATATTTCTAGTTCTATATCCTGAATTCACACATTATTATTTTGGTGCCTGATACCACAGTGAAGGCTATTTTAACTCACCAAGAGTTTAGTATAAAAAGGGGGAATTAGATTGCCAAAATTCTAGAGTTTGATCTTGATATCAAGCCTAATAAGCTTGTGTGGGTAATATGTCTTTGTCAATTAATTGCTGAAAATGTATCAGAAGAAACAAGACATAAAGAGGTACTGACTGATGACATGCCAACAGTTCTTTTTGTTACTACTACTGATGAGTGGTATTCCAATATCACTCATTTTATTACTTATGGTGAGTATCCTAAGCATCTATCTTATAAAGAAAAGATAAATTTTATGTTGAGATATGCTAACTATGTTTTTTGGGACAATGGTTTGTACAAAAGAAGCCTTGATGGGGTATTTCTTCGCTGCATGGATAAAACAAATCAAAGTAAAATTTTGGAGTCCTTCCATAACTTGGCTTGTGGAGGAAATTTTTATGCACCTATGACTACTAATAAAATTATATGATCTATATACTATTGGATTTCTCTATCTCAAGATGCATACAATTGGGTACATAGATGTGATTTATGTCAATAGTTTATTGGAAAATCCAAGTTGGCTGCATTACCCCTCAAGCTTGTGGTGATCGAAGAGCCTTTTTAGCAATGGGGTATTGAATTCATTGGAACCATGAACCAATCCTCAAGTGCTAGACATAACTATATCCTCACCACAATATATTATTTTCCTAAGTGGATGGAAGCCATTCTAGTCAAGCATGCCACTTCAGAAGCGGTGTGTAATTTCTTGAAGGAAAATGTTGTTTCCCATTTTGAAGTTCCAAATAAGATTATAAAAAATAATGCCTCATGTTTCTCTTCTCAAGAGATTATTTGATTTTTATAAAATCATAGAATTATTCTTTCTCACTCCTTAGATTATTATCCACAAGGAAATGGCCAGGCAAAATTGAGTAACAAAAATCTGGTTACTATCATCAGGAAACTGGTTGATGACAATCAAAGGACTTGGCATGAAGCATTTTTTGATGCTTTATGGGTAGATAGGATTATTACTAATATGGAAATAGGTATTTCCCCATTCCAAATTTTATATGGTCTAAATATAGAAATACCCATTACCTTAGAATTACCAGCATTAAAGTTGGCAAAGGCAGTAGAAGATTTAACTTTTGAAAGTTCTATTGAAAAAAGAATCATGTGTCTAAATGAGTTAGAAGAGAAATGAACTATATTAGTGGACCACATTTATAAACATAAAAATGAGGTGAATAAACTTTTCAACCACAAAGTAAGGATTCATGAGTTTCAGATTGGAGTTCAAGTCTTGTTATGGGACAAGAGGAGATAACCAAAGGGAATGCATAGAAAATTTGATTCCCTATGGAGAGGTCCATTTTCCATCCATCAATTCATTGGTGATAATATTTTTTTATTGAGATATCAAGATGGGACACCATTCTCACTACCTTGTAGTGGGTAGCATCTGAAACACTTCAATCCTTGAAGTATTAGATAAGTCCAGTTATACATTTGTATAGTCTTTATTTATTTTGTGTTACTCATTTGGTTTTTTTGGCATCTTTCTCTTTTTGGATGGCTTGAATCTATGGCTCAATTGCATGGATAAAGGCACTTAGATTCTGGATTCTATTTCTTTTGATTGTTTCAAAGTACAATAGATGGAAGTTCCCCAACTGGAGCCTGTTATTGTAGGCCAAAAAATGGTTTCCTTCATTCTCAAAAATATTCTGAATAGTCAAGTTATCCAATTACCCAAGTCTTTTTGGCAAAAGGAAATCTCTCATTTTCAAAGGGTTTTTTAGTTAGGAAAATGAACAAGGAACAATTCAAAACACTTGAAGGTATTTCCTAAAATTGATAAGGATGGTTCGATGCCAAGGTTTAATGATATATGGTTCAATGGTGGGGTTCAATGATTTGAAATGAACACCGCTAAACCATTGAACTGTTGAACCATTAAAATCCACTTCAAAATGGTTTAAAGGTTCAAAAAGGTTTGAGCAGAAGGTTCCAATGAAAGGTTCAAACAATTGGTTCAATCATACATTGAATTGAATTCATAAGAAGACTAAGCAAACATGACTCTTTGCAAAATATAAAATATTGAGCCACTGAACCATTGAACCATTAAACAATTGAACCATTGAAATAGTGAACTCTAAAAAGATGATTCAAGGTTCAAAATGGTTCAAGCAACTGGTGACATCCCCATGGATGTCAAATTCAAGATTATAGAATAACTGTTGATTTTCAAATAACGTAGACCCAAGGTAAAACTTAGTGATCCATTGAGAAAGAAGGTGAGAAGATAGCACTGAGAGCTCAAATTAGTAGGAAGAGAAAAAATATAGCAAGGAAAGAGGGAATCAAATAGAGAATCTAGAAGCGTCGGTAGAAGAGTTATTCCAGTAGGTGGAATAGTCCACTAAGTGGATATTAGAGAGCACAAGCATTCAATACCATGGAATATTTTTCTTAATTTGAGTAAAGATGAACGGACAATCATGTAAGTATCATAAAGAGGAGTGGCCTTGCCTTTCAAAGGATCAGGTAAACCATGCTTTGGAGAAGACATTTGATATGAGTTAAATGCCAAAGTCAAGAATGGTAACCTACTCTAGCATGGCCCTTGCACAGAACTTCCTCTTCCAATGCATTCAATGTAGCATGGGTCATTTTGTGAAAACAAGCATCAAAGTCTTTCTTTGGATGATATATATTGTAATCTCTCATTTTGACTGAAGGAGATCTCTCAGTTATTAGAAGAAAAACTCTACCCAAATTGAAAGGCATTTTTGAGACTTTGAGCTCATATTGTTAATCATATTTTATCAGGTGAATGAGAAAGAAAGTGACCTTTCAAAATTTGTGTTGAAATAACTTGTGCTATGTATGAAATTGTTCTTATGTCTTTTTCCTAAATATAGTCTTATCCATTTGATCAAATAAGCAGAGCAAGTGAAAATAATTTGGAAGATGTCCTAAAGCTGATTGTGGAGACTTTGTGCTACCATAATTATCTTTAGCTTTTGTATTTTGTGTTTTAGCACAAAGGATATTGGAAAGGCTTTGAACTAATTTTATCCTTTGTGATCATATAGTCTATTGTAGTTTGCGGTGGAGACTTTGGGATACACTTCATTCTACAGTGTCCTACGTACTTAATTAGTAAGAGAAGTAATGAAAGAATTTGTGCTTTCATGGGTTTCTTGTGGATCTAGTTATCACCTGGGAAATTTTCCTGTTATTTTATGAACATCGTTTCTAAAAAAGGAGAAATGGATTTAGTTATCACACAGGCATTTTCCTCTATTTTGTGAACATCATTTCTAAAAAAAGAGAAATGGATGGTGTGATTCTACCCCTAGTTAGTATTTAGTATAGGTTTGGTTTATAATAGTTTATAAGGAGCCTCCCCTTGCTAAGAGGAGAGATTTATCTCATTATGTTGTGACTGATATAACAATTTTGTCTTCAGTTAGTTCATGACAAAATATTCACCCAATAGGTTTGTGGTAAGCCACTTATAAAACCATTATTTTTGGTTGTTAGTTAGCCATTTTTAAAGTCATCTATAAGTTTTTTTATTGTCCTCTAAAAATCACCAAATCATGAGTATAGGTTTAGATATGAGAGAGTTTTTTCCCCATGTTCACATTAAGGGGGTGTAGATAGGATTAATAATGTTCACAAGGGGGTGAATATTGATGTATGTTCACATTATTAATTATAAATAATGTAATTATTGATATTATGTTAATTGAGTTTTGTTGGTATATTATTGTTATGTATAATAATAATAATAATAATAATAATAATAATAATAATAATAATAATAATAATAATAATAATAATAATAATAATAATAATAATAATATACGGGGTTAATTTTATATAGGTTTTTTAGTTACTTGAATATATTGTTGGTAATAATGTATTCATGTATAGTGTTTGGTTAGATAAGAGACTATTAGTTTGAATTATAATAGTTATGTGAAAGATTATGGTGGAGATATTATCTCCCCAATTATAAGAAAGATTTTTCCTATATAAATTTAATATCCCATATGAAGAAACAGTGATAGTGAATAAGATTGTTTTATAGTTTAATATCTCTATGTATTTACCATGAGTTCAATATGAATTAAGTTTATACTATTTTTGAATTTGATTTTCCCCAAGATTGACAACAACTTGGATCCCAATGAAATGCAACACATTTATTTAAAATGCAAGTGAAACGATCACATTTATTGGCTAAGTAAGAAAAAAATTACCAAATAGAATAAATATTGCCTTGGAGGATATAAAGTTGTTTTATATTTGATAGTGGGGTCATCTTCATAATGTATTTGAATTTAGAAATATCAAATTTGAATCCCTATGTGAAACAATGAACCCCAATATTTTTCTTGAAGTGACACCGAATACACACTTATTTGGATTTAGATTCACCTTGTATTCACAGAGTCTCTCAAAGATTGTTTGTATAATGTTAGGATGTTATTGTCATGTTTTGGATTTGGCCAAGATATCATCAACATAATCCTCAAAAATGTCATGCATCATGTCATGGAATCTGGTAGTCATAGCACATTAATAGGTTGCATTGATTTTCTTTAAGCCAAAGGGCATGACTCGGGTAGAATATCTCCCATAGAGTGGTGAATTTTATTTTATGCTAGTCTTTTGGTGAAATATTGATTTGATTATATCCTAACAATCCATCTATGAGGGAAAACATTTCATATCTTGTTATTGAATCTATGATCATGTATTTTTTTGGTAGAGGGAAATTTTATTTTGGGCATGATTTGTTGATGTCCCTAAAATTAATACATAAGTGCATACCTTATGATTTATTGTTGATTGTTATAATGTTTGATACCCATTCAAAATAATCTAGTGGTCTAATGAATTTGGCTCCCATTAAGTTTTATAGTTCTTTATTGACTAGTATAGTAATGTGTGGATGCATTTTATACATTTTTTTTCTTGATTGGCTTGGCATATAGGTGCATCACAAGTTTATGCACCACTAAATAAGGGTCTAAGCTTAAAATATTATAATAAGACCATTCAAATATATTGATGAAGTTATTCAAGATAGTAATGATGAAATCACACTCCCTAGAAGTGAGGCATGTGCCTAGGTATACTATCTTTGGATCATTATAGGTACCAATATTCACTTCTTTATTAATATCTAAAAGGAGTGTATATCCATCCTCCATAATAGTTGGAAGTGAATGGAATTGATCTTATTCTTTAATATGATATCTACAAGGCCCACCCATGTAAGAAAAATCTAAATCTACCATATCTAATAGTGGCCGATCTACATTATTTAGGAAAATCTTAAACCATGTAAAGATTTGGTGCTCTTCTAAATTAATACTAGAAATAATGGTAATTATTAGACTAGGAGGACTCTGAGATTGTTTAGTAGATGATAAAACTTCCCCATCCAAAGGTGATTGAAATAGGTTTTTAGCTATAGACTTGTATTTATTTTTAATTTTCTTTGACCTAAAGGTGTCTCAGAAAGGTTTTCACTTGAAGATATTGATCTTTCAGTTTGTTCATGACCAAGTAAGTTTGCCTTATCTATAAATTAGAAATAGGATCCAAGTGGAATTCAAATCCTTATTTGTGGTCACAATTTGTCAACCCATATCTAATACCCATAAATTTGGTAATAGATTCTTAATTTTAAAACTCATCCAATGGTATAATTGATTCTTATTAGTCCCAATAGATGAGGTTCATAGATTAAAGGAAAGGGGATAACATGGTGTAATGGTAATAATGACATTGGTATATAAAAATGTATCATTTACAAGCTAATTATAGGCACTATAATGCAAAGTTACATCAGTTTTTGGAGTCTCTTCATCAGTTGATGATGTATTGTCACTCTTGAACTTGATTGGGTCCCCCCAAAATAGTGTAAATCAAAGGCCTTGACTTCATATATGCATTTCCATATGTACTAGCTCAATAATGTATTTTAATCTTGACCCTAATCCTTTTCCTTGATAGCCTAGATGGTATATGATTCTATTTGGTATGGGGTACTTATGATCTAAAAGTAATTAGAAAAAAACTCACTATATAACCAATCTCCCTTAGCACTAATGGTTTGATCATGATTAGGTAACGTATATAATACAAATATAAGTGACTCTTATAGAGTGGATTTGTATTTCTTTTAGCAAATCATGTTAGGCCTTCGAGGAATAGGTTTGGGTCATCCATATGAATTTGGACATTCAGGTAGTTTGCCAACATAAAAAGCATCCTAAATGAAATATGTGGAAATACCCTTGTCTTCAATAGTAAAATGAGTATAAATTTTTTTATAAGGTGGATTGGAAGAAGTGGAAGCAAGGATACAGGATCAATATTTCTATATTTTAAAGATTTAAGAACTATTTCTTTCTTTTTCTTATCCATAAACTTGATGTTTGGGAAATAGTTATAGGTCCAATACTCATCCTATATATGCTTGAAATATATATATATAGTTGAAGGTCACCATGAATAAGGACTTCTAACCTAGAATGAGGGAACTTGATACATTAATACAAGGTAAAATGTAAAAATCATACTTCATGGATCCAAGGATGACACAAAATTAGATTATAAGTAAGTTATATGCCAAGACATGACATAAAGTATCATGGGTGACATGTCCAAAAATGATAGGTAAACATAGTATTCTTAAATACTCTCACTCAACATTATCATATGCTTTGATTGTAATGGTGTCTAGTTACATTATACATAATTTTAGCCTAAAGTTTAGATCAAATTTAAAAAGGTTATGTTTAATCTATAACCATTATATATAACAAATCTCTTGACCTTATGATGGATAATGATTACTTTAATATACATAAATTTGTTATGCAAGGGACCAATGGCTGCCATGTCTCATTGGTCAACTATGAGCTATTGACTTGGAGACAAATGACCCAAAAGCACTTGGAATTGATTCAAATCAATGTCATTAAACAAATTGGATTATTTAAAATGGTCTTATGAACTTCAGATTTATATAAGAGGTCCAAGATGGATATCTATGTAGACATTTTAATTAATTGTTCATCCATATTAAATGGATTCTTGGTAGAATTATGGGATGGTTTGGATCTTTTTGTGGTGGAATATGACATAGGGTTAGGATTGGTATTGGCATTGGAAGAATCAAAAGGGCCTTGGATAGTAAATCTTGGCCATCTAGTTGTGAATGCATAATTTTGAGTCAAGGAAGGGTTACTTAAACCAAAGGAAGTCAATGGAGGTCTAAGAATGGTAATTAATGATGGTCATGATGAAATCACATTTATCTAACCCACATGGGAATTATCAATGGTCAAAGGTGGTGGTCATAAAATAGAATAATTAGCCCTCTGATGAGTGTCAATTATCCTATGAGGGGTAACTTTTATAGTGGTTACATGATTGTTGGTAATATGCCCCATAATATTATTGTAATCATAGGGAATACTCCTATAACCAACTTGATTATCTTGGGTATCATGATATTGATTAATATTCTAGTTCTATTTCTAATTAGTATGTTACTACTAATTGTTATTATTTGGAAAGTTTTTTTATTAAAATCCCAATTCCTATTTGGTGTTTGGTATTCACTTATCTAATTGAATTTCCCCATTCTCAAGTACATTTTCAATTAGGTTTATTAATTTCACTCACCTATATATGGAATTACCAATAATGTGATGTTACTCTCAATACTCATTATCATAATACTAGTCTAGTTTAGGTTGGACTTATGTAAATGGTTTTGGAATGGGCCATACGATCATGTTGGTAGGAACTAAATTTTGGAGCACTACTTCAATAAGATCCATGAGGTCAATAAAAGGTATATTTTTATAGTATCCTTTTCATAGGGGATTTATTTATAGTGTAATCTAAGAGTTATGTGGAGTGTTCTAAATAGGTGGTGGTTGAATCATTTGTATATGACTTACCTCTATAACCCCATTATTGACCATGTTTTTGTTTTTAACAAAATCCTTCAGTTTTTTAGCTATACTGGTCTAGATTGGAACTTGATTTTGGAATTTTGTTATGCATTTGGCCTTAATATATTGGTTGGGTTTGATAATATATCTTGATAATACCATTGTTAATAAGTTCCTTTTCTATTTTCTCTCCTTAGTTAATGATTTCCTTAAATGTGTTGGTACAATTTAGTTTGAGATTATGAGTTAGCTCATCATTTAATTTTTGTACAAAGATACCATCTAATTGTGTATTACATAATTTATATGAGAAATGACTATAAAAAATTAAGTATGTTGAGAATCTCTCTCATCCTCTTTTCTTGACATTGCATAAATCAAAAACTATCAATTCATGTCCAATATTGTAAGAGAAATGGTTGATAATTTTTTTGGATAGGTCATTGAAAGTAGTGATTGATCCCTTAGGTATTTTAAGAATCCATTATAATTCTTGTCCACCTAAATTACATTGAAATAGTTATTATAAATAAACACTATTATATGTTACCTCCTAACATGATATAAATGATGCCTGTAGATGTTCTATTGGCACTCCCTTCTCTTTGTATTTGTCAAATTTTATCATCTCAAAGTGAGGTGGGAAAGGCACTTGAAGAAAGATGACATCAAATAGGTAAGATAATATGTCATCAAACATGTACTTTTTGGGAACTTGTTTACCTTCTTGTAGATTAGAAACTATCCCCTTTACTACATTCCATTCTTGAATATTAGGAGAAGTTTATGATGAAAAGAGGGCACTTTACTAGGTATTAGTAAATTGTTGGCCCTAATTAGCATTAGCATAAGTGGAAGTGGCTCCCCCTTGCATGATTTAGTTTTGAATATGAACCCTAAGTCCTAAATTTTATGTTTGATGTGAGACATACTACTAGTTAAGATTAGAATTGGAATATAGGTGAGGTGTTGTTGTTCCTGAGGAAATCATTTTTATGAATGGTAGGGAATATTATATTGGTCTAATGGAATAGATTATTGGTTTTTTAGAATTTTTTGGTGATTTAGAATAAGTTTTTATTTTTATTTTTGGTACACAAAAGGAACATGAATTCATTACTAGCTTATAAGAGGAACTTATTGTTATAAATTTGAAGAGTTGGTAATGTGTTTTTCAACTGATCTAATAGATGATGAGGTTATGTATTATTAAAAAGATATTTTGAAGGTTATAAAACTTTTTGTGAATCATTAGGTACTTGTATTGTACTAGTGAGATTCTCATTATGTTTTAAAAACATATGATGTGTATCAAAAAGAACTTGTTGTGAAGCATTCATTGGTACAGGTTGTTCAATAGGAGCCAAAGGATCAAATGTAAGGCTCACTAGGTGTAGTTGAATTTACTCAAGTGGCTAGTTTTTATTTATATAAATGGTTTTTTTGAGTGAGGATATATCCAAATAATCCATAAAGTTAATGACAAGCTAATATGCATAACATTGACTAATTCATTGAATGATAGATGTTGTAAAATAACTTGTTTGGGAAGGATCAACCAATGGATCTTTCCCTTTATTAGATGAAGTAATGTTAAGTTTTGGATATTTAATATTGGTTACTCTTACAATTTATCCTCTATTAAGACTAAGTTATGCAATTTTTCTATTGGAAAATTAGGTGGGAGCCTAGATCTAGATTCAATTAGTCTTAGGAGAGATTAATCTTGGTCTTCTATGAGTTGATTATTGAATTAACTTTGACTTGATCTTAAATGGGGATGGATATAATAAAGAATGACTAGGTGTTCATATATATTATCTTTATATTTTTAACCTCTACTATGTCCCAAGGGATCATAATTTTTTTTTCAAATTTAGGGTCATATGAGGGCCCACTACAAGTGTATATAGGAATTATTAGTATGGTCTTTGGTATTTGAAATTGTTGAAAATGTGATCTTGGTTTGGAATTGGTAATTTGTAATATGTAACAATGTCAAATGGTCCCTAAAATTTATAATGTATGTAGAAGCGTTTGACCCAAAGAGTACAAGTGGAAAATTTATGGCTTAAGAAATTTAATGTCTAAAGTGAAACCTAGAATAAAGACAAATGGTCTTGGTTTGGAAATGGCCTTGACCTTGGTTGGTTTTTTAATTTAATTCATAATAATATTAAAATATATTCAAATGGTTTATAAATTGGGAATTGTTTCGGTATAAGGAAAACACAAGTCTAAACCAAAAATTGAATGGGCAGTGTAACCTTACCAAGGGAGACAAAGGCTATTTTTTCAAGTGGTAAGCAAACACTAAAATTTTTAAGAAGTTTTGTTTTAGGAATATGGATAAGGTAACTATATAAAATGAAACTTAGGGTGTAGGATAACATAAGAAAACCTAATTCTAAGTTTATAAAAAAAATGGGTAGTGTGACCTTACCAAGTGAGACAAAGGCTATTATTTGAAGTGGTAAGAAAACACTATGACAATGACTTAGGTTGGTTCAAAAAATGTGAACAATGTAACACCTCAATGTGTAAGTAGGTGGAAATGTGTTTTAACTTATTTGGTCTAGGAACTTGGTGTACTTGTTTTCAAATAAGGTTGTAAACACAACATAGGGTTTAATAAAAAAACACTCCAAGCAATCACATGGGAACTGACACGGGTTATGAGATAGTCACCAAATATTTTTGATATACTTATTTTGAGATGATAAAATTTAATATTCATTAAAATAAATAAATTATTTAACTTTTTTGGTAGGTTTTTTAGGCCCCCCTTCTCTCAAAATTTCATACATGGAAATCAATCTTTGTAGGTTGTTAACATTTACACCCCTATATCAATGATTTATTTGTAGTAAATTAGATTTCTACCCTAAGTTTTTGATGTAAAATAAATGGTTCCAGTATAATTTTTGGTATGTTGGTGATTTATAATAATCCATCAACTGGATGTAAGGTGTTTTGGGACATTCATCAAAGGGTTTAGTCCCTTCATGACCACTTCCACCATTGGGGTCTTAGTGAAGTGCTACCAGTGTAACTAGGCTCTGAGGTGCATACCAACTAAGATACCATTAGAATTTATCTAATTTTTATACCTAAAAAGATAATTGGGGTTGTTGATATGATATGATATCACTTCTTAGGTCAACACACCCCTAAAGACCGATGTGAAGGTGATAAAATCCACCCCATAATGTCAAAATAAAATAAAAGGAAGAATGCATTTTATTTTTCTGATTCTTAGGACCCCATGAATGGGATAGAGAAGAGCATAATTTTTTTTTTGGTAAGGCACATATACAAGTAAAATAATGTGTTTTTGGTGACCTTGTCTCACTAAAGGGGGCAAGGGGAGAGTGTAGTCACAATGATTTACTTACAAAAAATGAAACCAAAAAAACTATAATAAAATATAAAAATTCAATGCTCTTAATAGCATTAAGGCAATGGAGATTTATTATTTTTAAGTACTAAATTCTAAATGTGGATGAAATTCGCCTTTGTAGGTTAGTTGTAAAAGTAAAAAATAACTTAAATGGATAGTAAAACCTATAAAATAGAGGGTTAAGTTATAAAAAAGGGTTATACTTAGCCAATAAAGTTAATTTTAAGAATTTTACAATCCCAAGAAATATGACATAGGGTGACTTCACCATTTATTAGAGTGACCTCACTAATTGCAGGTCAACTTTGCCAATTTATAAGGGACCATAAACATAGTTTTCAGTGACTTCAATGATTACTAGGGATACCTTACTAATTACCTAACAAGTTCACCAATTCAAAATAAAACATAGGAAATATGATTTTTACCTCAAGTGATTTTGATTTTTGTTTTTCAAGTTCATCAAAAAGCAAGGTGACTTCACTATTTCTAAATCCATTTCATTGTTTTCATGGAAACCTATGAATACGACATGACTGATTAGATTCAACCTCATCAAAATATAGGTTGAATTCATTTTTTATTCATAAATTTATTATTTCTTGTAAAACACATAGAGATCACAACAATATAAAATGACCTCATTGATTACATAAGTGACCTCACTAGCTCACAAGGTGACCTCGCTATACCGCAGGGTGACCTCATTGATACATAAGGAATCTTTACTATTTCACATGATGACCTCATTGATACATAGGGTGACCTCACTGATACATAGGGAATCTTAATTATTTCACATGACAACCTCAGCAATACATAAGGTGACCTCACCAATTGTCAAAAAACACAAAAAATGGGAAAATTAGAGGAAAAAAGAGTAAATCAACACCACATTTTAGTTTGATTATTTAACTAGAAGATCTAAATAGTTCCAAAGGAGGATTATGATATGCATGGTCCCACTGAGAGTGCCACTATATATAATAATCTTACAAGATGGGTTAGTTTCTATTATTAGTATGCAAATATAAATTAAATCATGAAACGTAACACTTCATGCTTGATCCTTAGGGTGAGATATAATCAATGAAAAAGCAAATTACTACATAAATATGAATAATACAATTACCTTCTTTTAAGATTCATAAAAGTGATTTTTAAGTAAATGATTGCTCAATTTGTGGACATATGAGTCTTTATCAATGTGTGTATTCAATCTGACAACATCTCCCCTTGTCTACTTTGGATTTTTTTTCAATTTGGATAAATAATAGTGAATCCTCTTGGCAATAATTTGGCATTAATTATTTGAACATAAAAGCTTAATAGAAAATGGTCATGGCCCTTGTATTTATAGCTTGAATAAAATGATATGGGTTGTCCATCTTCAGATCAAGATGTATGGTCCAAAATAAATTCAATTTTGAAGACCAATTACTATAAATATTACAATAAATATTTAGAAGATTGGGGTAATTAATAGTATGGTTTTCACAAATCAAATATTTATTGTATTGATTAGGCATGACTTGAATTTTTACCTTTATGATCATTTATGTTATGATAACATCATTTTTTATTGAATTTCTATTTTCTAAAATTATATATTAGCTAATTTGATATGTATTTTTCAATTAAGTGTTTAATTTGATTTAGTTAATTAAGTGAATCTGATTAGGCTTTTTAAAATTCTTAGAATTTGATGAATTGCCATGCACTATTGGTTGAAATTGTCAATTTTCTAGGTCTTAATTTGATTAGATATGAATTAGAAGAAGGTAAAAATTGCATACATGATAATTCTCCAATAAATGAAATATTAACATGAATTAGTAATTTAACATGATGTGTGTAGATGAATTAGAGCATTTCAGTGATTTTGGTCTAGTTTGAGCATTATTTTAGGAAGACATTTAGACTTACAATTTCAACATGACAGTGGTGAGAAATGGATGTCTACATTATGAACTTACAAATATTTCTATTTAAAGATGTAAATTTTCCTTTCTATGACTAAGATGATTAAACTTATTTTGTTAATAGATTATCTTGGTAAAAAAGTTTTCAGTTGTGTTTGATAACCTATTGGAAGGTTTTATATTTTAGTTATTTATATTTAGTAGATAAAATAATTTAAATATCTTTGTAATGGTTTTTATGTATGCATATTATTTGAGTTTGGTTTGATAACTTCATTATGGTCTGAATTCTATATGAATAAATTTAGTTATATAATTAATAAAAGTATGTTAGGTGTAGGTTAAAATTGCATCATATACATTGTTTAAATGCCTTAATTATTTATTTATATGTATTAATAATCAAAAAAGGAGAAGATTTTAATCATTGAGTATTATGAAGTTATGAGAATAATGTTTCTTGGTTGTATTCATTTATAATTTAAAAAATATGTATTAGAATGCCATAAAGAGTAATAATGTTTTGAGATTTAGATTGTAAACTTGCATGGAAACATGATAAGCATATAACAATTTTGAGTTTTTTTTGTTGGTTGAAATATATTTAAAAACTCTTGTTTATGATTGTAAAGTGGCCAAGATTTAAAGTATGGTTGTGTCATACAATTTTTTTGTATCTTATTATTAATCATTAGGGTATGCATATCCTTAATAGTCTTGAAATGGAATGGTTTGCTTTATGTTCCGATGTTATTTATGATGAATTTAATTTGATCATGAATATTTTGGAAGATGGATTAATTAATCCATATGATCATACATGCATGCATACATACATACATACATACATACATACATACATACATACATACACACACACACACACACACACACATATATGTATGTATATATATATATATATATATATAATCATAAAATGGGTGAAAAATCTCTATTAAGTCCTTAACCTATATTCAATATGCTACTAGGAAATGATTAATAATATGTGCATATTTTAATTATTTTTATTTGTAATTATTATTATTTTTCAAGGATAGCTCAAAAAATATATTTCAAATAGATAATTATTTAGTATGAAGTATAGGTTTAGGTATAAAAATTAAAAATGGCATAATTTTCTTTCTAAACTTAAAAAAACTCTTCATACATTGAAGGCTTATTTGGTTCTTTGATTTATGGTAATAGAAGTCAATTGCCAATGATAAGAAATATTTTAAGCTTGGAATTTATTTTGGACAGAATTTAATTGTGTCAAAATAAAAAAAATTATATGTTTTATTACTCAATAATTATTAATCTTTGAATTTTATCTAAATTTGTATAATCAGTCCATTTTCTATTCTATTGGTAATAACTTATTATATGAAGAAATCAATTTTTGTTGCCAAACCATTGGGGCTTGAAAAAAGGAATATTACATATATGAATATATGAAGGACTATGTAATGGATTATAGTATTTAATATATTTTATTTAAAATGGAAATGAATGAAATTATCATAAATTGATAAATGATTAAATCAATGCATAATATTAAGTGCTTATTGATGACTGGATTGAACATTAGGTTATAAATAGGTTAATATTCCCTGATCAAATGAGTAAAATTAACTACCTTGAATATATTTAAATTTAAAGTTATTAATGGTAGTTGGGAATTATTAAAATAGAAATAAAAGAGATATTAATATTTTTAGAGTAATATTCTATAATCTGGAGAGTGCATGACATCCTAAAGGGATGCACAAAGTGGTTGTAACATTAAATATCATACTAACCTAAATGGTTTGTAATTCAAAACCATTATGGAAAGTAAACATTACCATTATGTGTGAATCATTATGGACTCATTTTCACAAAATTTATATCTTTATTAAATTATCATGCCTGATTACATGGTTGAAGTTGATTAAGAGTGACCATTGTTAACCCAACTATAAATATGTCTAGCCAGTTTAAATTGCATTAGGGTCACACATATCCATATTTTAAATATTAAATTATATTATAATGAGGTTATTATGTTTAAAAGTCTATGTTTATTATTGTAAGATAAAATAAAAATAACTGGTTGCAAACCTATTCACTACTCAAAAGTTTAGAATTTTATGGTCTGATTTTTTGGGTGTTATGACATTATGTTTAAAATATTCAACATCATATTAAAAATAATATTAAAAACATTTATATATTATTTTTCCTAACTTATTAACCAATTCATCAAACTTAAACTATTTTGAAATTCTAGACTTGTCCAAATCTGATGGACATGTCCCACACCAGACTACGATCACTTTTTAAATTCAAATACTTATTAAGGGTCAACCTATACATTTAACATGTTAGTGACATGATAAATTAATTAAAGAGTCTCATATAAAATAAAATATATCTAAACATATTCCCTATTTATCACTCATCAAATATACAAATATAAACATTTACACATTTAAAGGAACTTCACTATTCTTTAAAATTTATCAATAAGGCACAAGGAGAAAGTCCTACCCAAGTATGAATCACTTCAAAAAAAATAATTTTTTTTTTTAATTTTATAAGTTTCTGAAGATAAATCATAAGTTATATTTATTGAAGGAACATTATTTTATACATACACTTAATAAGGAGAATTGCACATGGTTTGAATTCCCTCTTCAAAGTATTAGATATGTAGGTAGTTTTCAACCATTCATTAGGAATTTTTGTGGTGAAATAAACCCATATTTATCCATTTTAATGACTAAATATATTTTTAAAATTTAACCTAAGGTTTTAGAAAGGAGACATTTTCCTAGAGTTACACACATAGAGAGTTCATGAATATTGCACATAGAGATGATTTTGAAGCAACCATAGTGGCCTATGAAAAAAAAGATAAGAAAAATAAACTAAAAAAAAACCCATCAAGAATCAGATGATAATGCTATTTTGTACCATATATAATCTAAAAAATCCACCCATGCTCATCTAGATATTCTATTCCCAATCTAAACTACTCGTGGCCTAGTTTCCTACCGTTTCTACCACCTACATTCAATTTTAGAATTGTATAGTATATTGATATGATAGGTATATTATTCCCTTAGGTATTTTATATTTATATCAAGTATAATTAAAAAGTTATATTCTACCTTTTAATTTCAAATTCATGTTTGTTTCTATATTCGATAACCTAAATTAGTTCAAAGTTATATCTTATTAAGTCACATAATAACAAAAAAGGTAAAACATATTGGTGAACACATTTATTTAGTGAGTCCATAAAACCCTGAATATTCCCTCATGATTTATTCCTTATTTATATGGTTTTGTATTTATATATATAAATCTAATTTTTAGACCTAATTTCTAAATTTTATTCATTTATAAATTATGCATGGCTATAATATATGTACATAGTTTCTAAATTTTTTAATTATTTATGATTATAATCATTACATGTTTTTAGTTAATATTTAAAATAAATTAAAAATATGTAATTCCATAGATAAAATCCTTATTCATTAAAAATTATAAAATTAAGAATGAATAATATTTAGCCTTACTCAATTGATATTGTTTTAGTATTCAATGAGTTGATTCTTGTTATCACTAGGTGACAAAGAACATGCATGAATCATTTTTTTACCTATTCCCCCAAGACCTCAAGGTTGTACCATATACTATCCCACCCCCATTAGTTTCCCAAGGCTTATATTAGATTATGTTGTCTACATTGTCACTAATATAAGATATAAGATTCACTATAAAGAATGTAGAGATGAAGGTAGTTAACATGTTCTTCCTCATCCCCCTCCATCTTTCGTGAGGCCATCCTCTCAAACCAAAGTGTATGATATCATTGATCAACTAAAAAAAATAGTGATAATATTTTATTTTATCAAATTGTGGAACTAAGAGAATCTTATACCTTAATTATACAAATTGTTATACAAAATCATAATGTTACAAATATGCAATAAATGATATAAATTGATTTGGAACTTACTAAATCTAAAAAGATACTAAATATAGAAAGAACAAAGGAGAATATAAAATTATATATAAATATAATATGTAGACTATTTATGAATCTAAAATTGATTGGGAGATTGTGTTAACTGAGTATAGACCTAGAATAGGAGTTGACAGGGCTTTTGGATAGGAGCGCTATAACTAGATAATTGGTTGGTGTATTGTTGTCTCTAGAGAGCACTGGGGTATAAAAAGTACCATATATCTAATATTTATAGGATAATTTCACCATAATGTATGTATTTTATATACTATGTGGGGGCTTTTGATATGATGTGAAGACCATTATGATAATTTATTTTCACTTGTAACCTTAGCTCAATGACATATAAAGACGAATGGAATCATAAAATAAAAAGGGGTTAACAATCAGATTTATTTTTGACATCAACACCCCCTATTTGAGTGTTTCTTAGATATCAATACTATGAAGAGGGATCAAACTCCATGTTATTACTCTATGTTATGGTGGTGTGTGTGAAAGACTAGTGAAAAATCTTAAATACTAGTGAAATCCTAGTGTGATTAAGTGCTTAAATAGTGATTTGTGACCTTTAAGATGTATTAAGACTTTATATTATGGATACTAAGGCTATATGTAATTATAATTTTGATAAATAGGTAATTTTATCTCAACGTGCAATTAAAATTATAGTGTTTTTCATTGTGGAAGCCTCATTGAAAGTTCATTTGAAAAGTGGCTTTATAGTGGTAATTTTAGAATTACTTTAGATAGGGCTTGATAAAATTATTTGCTAATCCTTTCATGAATTTTAATTTTTAAAATTAGATATTTTTTTGTGTGAGGGAAATATTGGTGGATATAAACAATAGAGTGATTCACTGCTATCTAATTAGGGCATTATTGTCTGAGGAACAAAAGTAATTGATCTAGGTATAGGAACAGTCTATGTGTGAGGCTGAAACTAATTTACATAAAAAATAGGAGTCTTATGGGGTCATTATTTTGATAATAATAATAATGGTTCATCTATGTGAAAAGTGAAGTAAAGTGGTCAAAATTATATGGAATAGGTCATGAGTAAGTGTGTAAAAAGGGTGGTCATAAGTGCAATGTTTTAGCTTAAATGTTAATTTATGTGTCTACATTTTCCCACTTTTATTATAGTGATGAAATAAAGTGAAAGTACTAAATTAAAATCAAAATTGAGTATTTGAACATACCTATGACGTGTAGTATTGAATTTTGGCCACAACACTGAAATGTACTTCAATAAACCTGTAATGAAACATATGTAAAATTAGTCATTAGTTATGAGGAATATCAATAAGTAAAGACAAGAAACTTATATATATATATATATATATATATATATATATATATATATATATATATATATATATATAGTTCTTAATCACACTCTTTTATTAATTAGTATTAGGTCATGCACAATCTAATCCAATCTTTTCAATGCATTTGAAATATCCAAGGGTCCTACCTTTTTTAGTCATTAATTTTTTTCACTATAAAAACACAATGGTTCATGTACCTAATCAATTATATTTATTCCTTTTTATTTTATATATATATATATATATATATAAAATAAAAAGGAATAAATATAATTGATTAGGTACATGAACCATTGTGTTTTTATAGTGAAAAAAATTAATGACTAAAAAAGGTAGGACCCTTGGATATTTCAAATGCATTGAAAATATTGGATTAGATTCTGCATTACCCAATACTAATTAATAAAAGAGTGTGATTAAGAACTCAATGTGTGATTTATCTCATCATTCCATACCCAAAGTAGTGAATTAGTTTTTAATCCTTGTATTAATCCCAATAGATTTCTCTACTAAAAAAAAAGTGTAAAAAGGGTGAACCAACCATTGTAGATGGAATAAGGCTCATTTTTGGTGTAAAACTAGAGCAAAAATGGTGAAAAAATAACACAAAAATTTAGTATAATATGGGTCTAGTGTATAAAACATGAAGAATGACAAGCATTGTCATTTAATTTACAAAAGTAGTGCATAAATAAGCAAGGATGAATTCATATGTTATGTGCATGCCCCCAATATGATATTTGACATATATGGATTCTAAGACTAAGTAATAACAAGTAAAATTTTAAGTAATAACTTAGAATATAGGTTGTGCATGATTCCCCAAAACTGAGTAAATTCAAGATAAAACTTAAATATTTTATATATACTAAAATTTTCTACCATTCAATACTACCTTGTAATTCCTGAGATTATGAGAACTTTTGAAAATTTACTATTTTCTAGGTACAAGGACAATAATTCCCTGTTTGGACAACAACAGAGTGTGTTCCTATCTAAATGGATTACTTTTGTAAAAAAAATATTTATGATGATTTTTGGGTGTGTTTTATGATCCACTATGTGATCTCTATAATTTTTTGTTTTTGAACTATAATTTAGGGTCTTAGTATCTAGGACAATCCACTTTGTATGACCCTCTTTTAAGGTGAGTTGTTGAGCTTGCATAAAAAATTAACTCAAAATAAAAAAGTTATGCAATATGTGTTATGTAAAAAGACGTAAATTTGAGTAATAGTGATAGCATTTAGGAGCATGGTATCACCATATATATAAAATATAATAATATTAATATGATATATATGTAAACATAAGCATCCATAATGAGATTGTCCAAACAAATGTTAGTAATTTGGCACGTAGATAAGTGATCAAAACTAAGTACTAAAATATGAATAAAATTACTTAGGGATAGATGCATGATATCCATCATGACATCAAAGGGTTGCTAAGATTTATTATGTCTATCATGGTATCAAAAACTAAGAAAAGAAGTGTCATGGGCATGAAACATAAAAATAAAGATTACACGCAAAGCACACAAAACACAAAATAGAAGGCCAAAGGGACACATACAAGGGACATGGTCAAATTTCACTCACACATATATAAAAATACAATGAAATCCTTGATACACACACAAGTACATGTTTAAATGTCCATAAGAAAAAATATATAATACACACAAGACATGAAGTGGGAAATCAAACATGAAAAAAATGCATGGATATATGTAATTGATCAACATAGGTAATTTTTAACATAAAAGTATTTAGTAACTTATGCATATAATAAGATAAAAACATGAATGTAAGTAGGTAATATCTATGGATTTTATGTAGTGTAAGGAATTAGATATGAATAAAGAGGGATAGCCAAAGAATGATAGAACCTATATATGAGATGCCTCTTGTCATCTTATTTATATATAGAGAAGTTATAATAGGAATATGTATAGTTTGAATCTAATAATTTATATCATGTGTTATTTTAGATAATATCACCTAATTAAGACAATAATGTTGTACACTCTTATCTAAATAGGGTGTTCTTGTCTAAATGAAGTTTCTATGTCTAATACAGTGAAATAACCTACAATTATGTCTAGGAATGGATCTTTTATTATATGAAATAACTCATGTTCACTCATGAATCATATATGATATGAAAAATAGATATACATAAGTGATAAATACTATGCACAAATTAACTGAAGTAATTGGATTAGACATAATATTACATAGGTTGTAATTTTGAAACTTTTTGAGAATATTTGATATATATATATATATATATATATATATATATAATTTTAATTATATATGAAAACTTTAAAATGATAAAAGTGGAAAGAAGGATACTAATCAATGAGTCTTACAAGGGACACACAATTCATGGGTCTTGTGTCTAGGATAAGAATGGTGACCTTTCAAGAATTAAAATGTCGATATTATTATGACTAAACTGAGTTGAATTTAGATTTTGAATATTGATTTCCGTTTGTACCATAACTAACACTATCGTACTATTGATCTATAGGATACTATTCCTATTGTTAAGCACAAGTAATTCTAGGTATTTTTGGAACCCATCATAGAGTGTATGAATCCATTATTGATAACTTATATAAAATACCGTTAATTCCATGTAATATAAATCTAGGACATGTAGGATTAGAGAGAGGATATTTATAATATGTGATGAATCTCTACCAAATTGGCCTTTTAGGGATAGGCCTCTGTGTAAGGGTACTTACTATGTAAATCTCTAAGTAGGATGTACCTTTTTAGTTGAATCAACTAAAATTTGTTATGTTGGAGCCATACCAAACTATGGTAAGGGGTATTCATATGGGATACCCTTAACTATGATGACCTCCTTACTATAGATATATTTTAAACATAGTAATATTGTGGAAGAACATGAATATGTTGAATCCAAGGGTGCCTTAATAACATATCAAAGACCATTAAACTAGATACTACTGTGAATTTATTGGCCACATGGGTGGGACATACTTATAATGGTAATGAGATCTCACCAATGGAGCTATGAGTGTGACCATTGAATATTTTTAGTATCATTTTGGTAGGAAATAAATCCTTATCTATGTATTAAATATGATAAATAAGTGTGATTATACACATATTCACACTTGAACCATTATTGACCATGACACTCTAAATAGGTTGGCCATCAATGTGAGCTCGAATGAATAAATAATGAAAATTTGAGTCTTAATATAGTATCTCATTTTTTTATAATTTCATGAGTGGCCTAGGTGGTACTAATTTATGGTAGGTACCAATGATGAAATTTAAAAGATGTAGTACTATTATATGATAATGATAGGAAATTGGTGGAGGGTATGGAGGGTGTGCCTTGTAAGCATAATGCACTCTTGTTGTATTGGTTATATCATTAGTTTTATTATTAGGAAAAGGATCATTGAGTATTTTAATTTCTTTTATTTCACTTGGTTATGCTTTTAAACTATGTGTAGGTGTGCTCACTTCAATGATGTTTTCATCTATCAAATCCTAACTCTTGTGCCTCTAATTGATATATCTATTAGTAGTGTGGCTTGGTGCCTTATGATAATCATAAAAATCATTCTGATAAAAACCCTTTGGAAGATTATTATTCACATCAACCTCTTAAATTGGAGGGATAGACATGAAATTGTATTTTAATGGTGTTTTTAGGATATTATATGGAGTTTCTAGTAAATCGATAAACTATATCCTTGGAAGAGCTTATAAGACAATGTGTGGGGTCAGCTTAGAAATTACATGTATTATTTCCTTTTGATCATTATTATTATTTTTTGGCCTCACCATATATTTTGTCTTGCTTGAAATATTTTTATTGGAATTTGAATTGATTTTATACTAAATATTATTCATTGCCAATAATTTGAATTCTCTTTCTTTGACTGTGTGGCACAAATACGCGAATAAAATAATTTTCTTAAAAATTATGGAATATTATAGGGGTGAAATAGAAATATAATTGAAAATATCCTATAATTCTCTAATTTTCATATGAATTTTCATTTTGAATAACATAGTATTTTATCTTAAGGCATATTCGACGATAGGCTCATTAGATTTCTTTTTGAGTTGAGTAATCTGAGCATGTGAAACCTTATCACTGATATTTATTGAAAATTATGTTATAAAATATCATCCAATTAATTAAATTAATTTAAAAATTTATGGTTCAAGTCATAAAAAAATTTTAAATCATATTTTTTAAGACTCCTTGTAAATAACTTAGTCAATAACCTACGTTGGACATGTAGTCCAAACATGTTGCATGGAAGGCTTTAAGATTTTGTTTGGGGTCACCCTTTCCATTATATAGTGTAAGAGTGGGTGCACAAAACATGTAGGTATAGGATATACTACTATGTGCTATGCCAATGGACTATGCAGTAAAATGTGATAATTTAGGTCTTGATTAGCTTTTAAAGAACCTTGATCCAAATATAAAACCTTATTTTATAGATGATGAAGAAATGGATTATACATTTGGAGAATAAGAATTCATGATAACCAATTGTGGTTTTCCCAATTTTAAACATCTAAAATTTACCACTTCTATGTCATTACCAATTTTACCATTGCCTGACACTAATTATCATTATTCATCATGCTAATGTTATCCTAGAATCACTCTAACATCCCCCTATACATATTTATTCATCATACCAACCTTTAATATCATCACATCATAATTTTAATCAATTAATCATATTCATTATCATCATACTTAATCACTAATAAACTCCTCACATTATTAAATAATATTATGTCCCTTGACACCTACCCTAACCTACCCTCACTAACAATCTTAGCAAATCAAATCCCTAATCCCCACCTAATCCATCATTTATTATCCTAACCACATCTAAAATATACTAATCTACCTTTAGCTACTCACCACCTCCTCTATATATTCCTATAGGAAATTTAAATTTCAAAATCCACCTTCCAAATATTTTCCTTTATTACTAGGCATTGATTCCCATCTCACATGGCTAAATCCTATCCCTACATTATCCCATCAACCTATTATAAATCTATCTAAACCCCTATGCATTCCAAGAATTAATAAATAAAAATTAATGAATCTCATCCATAAGGGATTTTAAATTGGAAGAATAATAATGTGTGTTAGCCAATGGTGGTGTTCCTAATTGTAGACATCTAAAATTCACTTCTCTATCATTAATAATTTTACCATCATTTGATGCCAATTATCATTATTCATCATGAGAACATTATCCTAGTGTCACTCTAACATCCCCCTTTACATGTTTATTTATCATACCAACCTTTCATATTAGCACATAATCATTTTTATAAATTAATCATATTCATTATCATCTTATTTAATCACTAATAAAATCCTCACATTATTAAATAATTTTATATTCCTTGACAACTATCCCCACTAACAATCTTAGCAAATAAAATCCCTAATCCCCACCTAATCCCTCAATTATTATTCTAACCATATCTAAAAAAATAATTATCTACCTTGAGCCACTCACCACCTCCTCTCTAGAATCCTATAGGAATATTTAATTACAAAATCCATCTACCAAATCTTTTCCTCAATTACTAGCCATTGTTTCCCATCTCACATGGCTAATTCCTATCCCTCCACTATCTCATCGACCTCCTATAAATACATATAAACACCTATGAATTCCAATAATTAAGAACTAAGAATTAAGGAATTATAAACATATATCCATTGAGATATTACTATCATTTATCAATCCAATCATTCATAATCCAAGGTTCTATCAAAGTCTAGATCTATCAAAAAACAATCAAACATCATTTGAAAATATTACAACCATCCAAGCATAAAATCACATCCCCAAAGATATGAAGGAGGATTTAAAATAAAAATTTAAGGTATATATTTGGTGTTTGTATTTTATTTAGTTTGTATGTTGAATTTATTTTTCCTTAAGCTCTATCTGATGTAGTATTATTAGGATTAGAGTAGTAACTTTTAATAGTTATCTCATGTTTTTTAATTAGAATATATAATTTTATAATACTAAATTGTAGATAAAATAGTTAGATAAATCCATTAAAATTTATTATTAGGCCCTTATATTGTTCTGGTAAGCTTGTAGGTTCTTTAGAAATCAATTTGGTGTCCAAAATCCTCTAGTTTTTTCAAAAATTTCACATCCAAAATTACAATAGATTTGAATTTCATAATAGCATATTTTCTCTACATAGTAGTGAATTAATCACTAGTTTAGTGGAATTTGATCACTAATGGTTATTGGCCTTTAACTATATGGAGTAACCTTGATAGTTTTTAATTTGTAATTTAACTATTATTTACAATTGAGAAAAGTTGATATTCATGGGTTCATGACTTCCTTTATTCAGTAATGAATTTGATTTTATTTTTAGTGATTTCATAGTTTTTAATATGTTTCTTGACAGGCATTGAAATTTTTAATGTAAACCAGTGGTTTAGACCACAAAAAATAATGCCTTCATTTAAATTGTTAGAGGTTTTGATTTTTCTTCTATTTATTTTTTTAAATATATGTCTATAATGAAGCTATAATTTTTTAATTAAGGACTTAAACATAAATATTAGTTCCTTTGGTAACTTTTAAGTGGCTTTGTCCCTTTTATTTTCTATTCTATCAATGTTTGTTCTTAGTGGATTTGATTTATAATAGTTTATTTTACAGGTTACCCATTAAGATTGAACATTAAACTACTCACTTTTGTTTCTAGGACTACCCATCAAATAATCCATATTAAAACCTTTTTCAGATATAATTTTTTAATAATTATCATATATTAATCAATATAATTAATTAAATATTTTTATGTGTATCTAAATTACATTGGTTTAGTCTAGCGTTTGTGTGTATGTTTGACCCAAACTAAGATTGCATATGCTCTCCCCTCACACCTAGAGGGATACATTGGGGATCAAAATCAATTGAGACCACCCTTTTCTCTAAATTCTAAAGGAAAAATGATGTGGACTTGATTACCACACACTTGTCATAGTCCTTAGGTGGGTTATGATTTGGATTTCATCACCACACACTAATCCATACTTTATGTTATAACAATGTATAAATATCAATGATAACTATTTTAAAGCTAAGAGGGATTCCCCATAAAATATTTTGTGAATTGTGGAGGTCACACTACAAGACTTAAGTGTTAAAAAATATCCTTACATAGAATTGGGCTCGTATTGTGAGGTATTTATGGGATGCACCTAAAGAGCCTTATACAACATATTTAAGAGCATTTAGCCACAAACTACTATAATTATAGGGGGAAAAATCACATTGAAGATCACTCACCACATACATATGTAGATTTAGTGTTGGGAGACCAACCTAGTCACCACTTTATGCAAGTATATTAATGGGATATTAATTAAGTTACACACCCTTATCTACTAGCATAAGATTGTGGCTTGCTTGATTTTGTTTATGTGTTTTTTAGGCTTGTATTACTTGTACACCTCACACTCTAAACCAAACAAAATCCACATTAACATCCATGGATCAACTTAATCTAAAATCAACTATAACATCAACATCCATCATCTAAAATTAGCTTACACATTGACATGCTTAATCAACATCCTAATCCAATTGATCAAACATCAATGTCCCTTAACCTAAACACACCTTAGCATCCATTAGTATAAATATACATCAAAAAACATTCCAACCCACAACAAGTCAAAATCCTAAATAAATTACAATCTCATCATTACCTCATTTATTCAATTTAAATAATGCCACTTATATTCTAATCTTGTCTATATCTACACTTATCAGACTAAGCACAAAAATCACACCAAGTATGTAATCACACCAATCATATCCAACCCACAAATTAATCATATGTATTACCTAATCTACATAGGCAACAACCTTGTCACATATCACAACCAGCATCATAAGCTTACTTAGACCTAAGTCCTAGTCAAGTTTGACTCATATAGTCAAATATAATCATCCAATTTAATCTAACCTAATCATCCCTGTCATGTAATTCAACTTGAAAAAAAAAAGTCATATAATCACTTGAGCTAGCATAATCAAACTTATCTATCTTCTTATAAGATCACCTATGACCTAGTCAATCAATCAAACTAATCAAAAGAAACCAACTTGTCAATACATCCTTTAGATATTCAAACCCACATCCCATAAAAATTTAAGGTCATTTTCAAACCCTAATCAATCTAGTCAATCAAGTTTAGGGTTACATCAAAATAACCCAAAGTCATATCCAAAAACTTATCTTAACTCATCATCAAGTATAAATGTCAAATAAACATCAAGATTTATTATACCATAATATAATCCAAGTTTACCTAGCTCACATCTATACAAGATAATAAATACAAACATCTCATATCACATCAATCCAAATTAAAAATTAAATCAATCTAAGGCAAGACTTAATCAAATAATTTAAAATCTAAATCTACTCTACTAATACAACCATCCCACAATAATTTCCCAAATATTTTCATTCAATAATATGTACCTTTCAATTGGGGTTGATGTATCACAACATCCATTCTTTATACCATATTGATCCATGTCACCCAACATAGATTTGGATATATCCTAGTTCAAGCAATATATTTTTGAAAACAAGGATGCCATCATTTTGTGTCTCCTAGAAATGGGGACACAACTTCTTGTATATTTTGATCACATAAATCCAAGTTATATCATAAGTAGGAGTAATCAAACCCATCCACATCAAAATCAGCTTAATCATAGCCCCCATACTAACCAATAAAATTCAAACCTTCCATACACAATTTATAGTCCTAATCATGATATACCTTATAATAATAGTAAAGGGAAACTTATCATGCCAATCCTATCTAATACTAATCCAACCCTTATGCCTTAAAAAATAAAATCATCTAGATATGTCCTTCCATTGATACACTAATGATAATCATCTAATCCATAATCAAATTCTTCCACATCCAAACAAATATGTGAGTATAAATAATATACTCCTTTTAATGAATCCTTAGAAGTCATCTCTTATCAACTAGTCAAAAAAAATATGATCATATATCCATGCACTAATCCTTTTGATCTAACCAAACCTAAGCCCTATTATTATATAAATAGAAAATATTTAAAGATCCATAGAATATGAGGGCATTATACTATTATATGCCTCACATTAAAAAATATGTTCAAGGCATATCCTTTCCTGCTCACTCTTAAACATGGATGTATCCAATAGACACTCATTATGACATAATCCAAACATTAGTTATCAACAACATCAAAATAAAATTAATATCATCAACATCAAGATCAAAAACACCATAATAATTACAATTATAATCAACATCCTATATTGGTAGCATCACAAGATCAACATCATCTATAAACCCAACATTAACATCTAAATTAGTATTAGATTCAAAATAAAAATCAACATTAGTATCTCTATCTGAATTTTTAGTGCATGATATTAGCTATGTAACTCTAACATATAATTAAAATAACCTTAGTGACCCTTATATGATTATTGAGATATTTTTTACTAGAATTGAAATATATCCTCCCATTAGGAACTATGAATATGATGTTTCCCTAGATCCTTTCATACACATCACTAATCATCTCATCCATAATACCAATTATTTCATTATATCCCCCATTCTATTTATATCTTAAATCATGTCCATCATCTTGAAAATCAACCTCCTACAACTATCAATTAGGACCGATAGAATCACACACCATCAAACTTATTCTATAGTAAAACATTAGTTGTATAATCCATGGGGATCCAAGATAGTATCCAATCAGTAGATCATAATAATGAAATCAAATTATATACACCATTAAATAAAAATAAAATAAAATAAAATAATTAGCTAAATGAAAAATCAATGCCCCTTATGAAAACCTCCTTAAGGAATTAATGGGAAATCTAAATCTAAATAGTCAAGAAAATAAAAAATCAAAGTTCCTTAGTAAAAACCTCTTTGAGGTGCTAAGGGACAATAAAAATCAAGTAGATCCAACAAGTCAATAATATTTTGTTGGTGAAAATTTCTGTGAGGAACTAATAGATGAAAAAAATAGCTCTGCATCGTTTGAGCTCCACTATTGGGACACCCCTAGGCTGTTGGTCACCTATGGTGCGGTTGAACCTTCAAATAAGGTTGAATTCCTTCTGATGGATCATGTAATATAATGTTACTATAGGGAAAAGGGTTAGAAAGGGGAAAAGGGCTGATAATAAAGCTAAAAGGTGATACACCAAATAAAAATTGGAAACTCCTATAAGCTTAAACCACACTAGATCAGTAAAAGATAATTATAGCTCACATAAACTCCAAATCAAGTTAATTTCATAAGTATTTCATTTTAGGAAACAATGAATGCAAACAAAAAGGATTTCTAAGACTCACCGAGTGCTTGCATCAATGGTAGAAAGGACACTAATCTATACCTGTAGATAGCTTGAAAATACCCTAAAAGAGATAAAAAAGGATAATGGATATGGAAGTATCTCCATCACAAGGCCATCATGCACAATTCACTCAAAATAGATCCAAGTTAAAAGATAGGTAAAGAAAGTATATTACTGCATCAAGAGGTAGTTCTTATAGATGCTTGATAGGGTATAGCCTTATCAAGAGGAGAATATCTTGTAATATCTTGAAGAGTCCCCTGATCTTAAAACTCCAAGAGTCCTTGTGGGAATTTGAGAGAGAGAGAGAGCGCCTATAAAATGGAATGAATGGGTAATATAGATAAGGGAGAAGAGAGAAGAGGGAGCATGTTAACCAAGAATAGTTAATGAGCTACCACCTTTTAATGAATGCTCCACCATCTTTTTAGTCAATAGGACTAAGTCTTCCTCAACAAGATAAATTACATTTATCCCAATAATCTTCAAGTTTTCTCATTGGCTAAGAGATCCACTAGAAGATAAGGGTTTGTTTTGAATCATGAGTCATGGGGTACTTATCATAGAAAACATATTTTTAGTTCTTAATAGAATCAATAATCCAACTACTTCTCTAACCACCATCTCTCTTTGTTTTGATCCTCCACACCATCTCCACTTGCTTAATTATGAGGACAAAATCATCATATCTTTGGCCCTAATAGATCCATCACCATGTCTGATTTAAGTGATGATAAGTACCTATTTTTTGAGTTTATGACTATATTGTAAAATGAGATACTCCATATCTTGTTCATATGTGCACATACTCTATTTTGAATATAGATTTACTATATATTGAAAACCAGTCTTATTTATTGGTTTTTCTATAGCTATTATGTCAATGAGGACCTACAGGCTGTATAGTCTTGATTTTGAATATATTAGGTTTAAAAAAATCTATTTTGCCTCTAAACCTTATGGGAAATGATAACTTATTGTATGCATAAGTCTTATTTAAATAATAGTGCACACAATTATAAAATAATATTGTGACCCTAGAAGATGAACCCTACATGTTACAAATATTCAAACCAAAGGTTCATATTGAGCTTTAATAGCATCAAAAATTAATTGTTGATCATACTAACTATATCATTGTGTCCTTTTAATGGAATTTGATCAAGTTCTAATGGTGATAGTATGGTCCTTATAGGATTTTCATCTATTTCAACCTAGGTCACAATTGATTTCCACTTGGAATACTTTGGATTTTAACCTTAAATTTTGACTGTCAATCTTGATTCCTATGATTGAATGCATAACATTGATCTAACTAGACCCACTATCTTCAAATTTAAATATTAATCATCAATATTGATCTATTTAGTGAATGCATGTCATTTATCTTTATTCTGATCAATTAAACATACACCATTGATCTTCTTTGGTATGAATGAACATAGGCCATAAATATTCTTCTAGTTAAATGTGATTAAGACACTTATCACTTATGCATTTGACCTTAGGATCTACTATCCTTTTGACTCATTACTTACCTTTATATCTAATTTTTATGTCTACATGTGTACCATCGATCTACTTGGACCCACTGATCTTGTCAATCTCCACTCACCATTATATCTTTGATACAATTGAAATCAGATAGTTGGATATTATTTTTGAATCCAAATGTCTATTTTCCATAGATTAAACTTGATGTCCCCATACATGTCTCATTCTGTAAGTCTAACTTTTAAGATTTATATCTTGAGATATAAATCTCGTCAATATACCAAATTTGTAGAGGATGATCTTGGCATGAAAAAATTCAAGTCCATGTAATCCTTTGGACTGAGAGGTTTTCTAAGTGAATATATTAAATGAATAATTGATCTGACTATTCCATTTATGTATGAAATTTGATGATAGTATGGATCTTCAAAGCTTACTCAAGTCATTTCTTGATCATCCGTTTCAATCAAGAAACTGCTCAGCGAGTCCATCTAGGCAAAAACTTGTAGAGGGACAAAACTATCAAATAATACTTTATCCTTCTTGGAAACATAATTTATTTATGGGATATGAATACACCTAGTTGAGATGTCTAGAGTAATAAAAATCAATAATCAACAAAGATCACAACAAAATTAGTGCAACCAAAATCTTAGTGTAAAATTTATCCAAAGCTGATGTCAGTTAAAGGTTGAAGGCATTGACATCATTCATCTCAAATGTCTCTCTCTCTATATATAATAAAATCAAAAATAAAAAAAATCATTTATTTATCCAATTGTGAAAACCAATTTTCTAGTGCCTTGGGAAAGTACTATGATGAAAACTAGTTTCCCATGTCATGCATAATAATTTGTTATCTATAAGTGCCTTAACACTTGGGGGCAACCCCATATACGTCAATATCCTCATCTTACAACCATATTTATCCATTATTAACATCATGTGCCATTTTATTTTCCAGCCTATTATACCCGTCCTTTCTTCCTATCTTGACTTTGTTAAGGAAAGAGGACAAAGTGTTAATTAGGTTATTTTTTAAGGAATGAGATTTTTTTAGAAGTGTCTAATTGTAGGAAAATATTTTTATATTGAAAACTATGAAACATATGAATGGTATACAAATTCTAAGGAAAAACATAAAATTTAATACAAATATATGTAATTTTTGATGAATTTAACAACTTAATAGACATTTTACAAGAAAATTAGGTGAATTTGTTTTCAAAAATTTGTTGATTAGTGAATTTAAAATTTGAAAAAAATGTCAAAAAATAGCCAATTGGCAAAAAATAGCCCCTAAAAATACCATGGTGTTAATCCTATTCTAGAAACATCTTGGCATATCCTTTGAGTACCACTTGAAGATTGGAAATTTGTTTTCCACGTGAAATGGTCTTTGGAGATCATTGTCTGTCATCCCATTCATGCGTCATAAAAATACTTTTACTATTCCATCCAATATCATCTCCCATCCTGGTTGTTAGTTTTGGGTTTTTCCTTTGCTAATGACCCCATTTTGTACATATATAACCATGAAAATATTGAAAAAATCCAAAAATCATAAACTCAAAAAAAAATCCAAAACATCCCAATCATCTTGTCTTATGTTCTAACAAAAATTCAAATCCTTACCCTAACAAAATTTTACATTTCTTATCCAAATCCATATCCCTTATCCAGAAAAATCATCGCGACTATCCTTTATCCAATCATCTATCAAATATAAATCCAAAACATACATCATTACCTCAGGAAAAAATCAAACAAACCTAAATCAAATCATGATTTGTTCACTCATATTTTCAATAGGAAAACCAACAATACTCTGGTCACATAAAAATAAATACATCACATTATTTTCATGTTCATCTTTGATGATGTTTGAATTGTTTGAATGTCTTTTGTCATGTACACATTTTTATAATAATCTAAGTTTGTCTGCTTATCTACACTATTAATTTAAGTGTCCTTGATTAGGTATTTTGTGGATATATATTTTTTATTTTTTTCATTTACCCTTTCTATCATTCGTGCAATAACATATGGAAAATATTCCATCTTGGTCATTTATACCAATGGTGCATTACACTACATTCTACTTGTAACTTTGTTTTTAATATTTCTATATTTTGCATCATTACTACATACATTATGGCAATAAGTCATCATGGGTATACTTAATATCATGGTGCATATTGCCTAGTGCTACATTAAACATGACTAATTATACATATGTCTCAATATCATGGAAACAAAAATCATCACTTACATCTATCAAAAGATCTGACTCACATCAACATCTAAATCAAATCATCTATTCAAGTTAATTATCTAATATAATCAAACCAAAAATCTAATCATCTATCCTTCCTATAATCATATCTAACAATCACAATCATCACTAATATAGAATTTATGATAACATACATCATCCTACCTAGTCCTAATCACTTTCTTTGGGACTCTATCATTATCTAATTTATCCTATCATCTATCAGCACATAAATCCCTTCTAGGGAGAACTACATTAGCCTAAGATCCATATAGACTATGTAGTTAATGCTCAATCACATGGGGTGTCTGAGCTCATCTTGGTCGTAATCATATAAAACTATCTATTATCATTAATCCCTCTCACCATCACACATTCTTGTAATCATCTACTATTCCACATTTATTTAGAATCATTCACCATTAATTATATCCTATCAAATCCTTGATCAACATAATAAATCATCATTAATCGATGAATTATTAGAATCATTGAGCTACAATCAATCAATCAATCATCAATAAATCAATTAGTTAATGAACTTAAACAACCATCACTCAATCAATTAACTAATCTTTCTATCAATCTAATGAACCTATCAATTAAGATTGATAAATCATGACATCTATCTTTTTTCCATCCATCAATGACCATTAATTCATTCAATCCATTAGTTAGTCAATCAACCAATCCAATCAAAGTCTATAGCTCTCTTCAATATGTGTCTTTTCCTAAGATACATATAAATCTCACAACTTTGATAATCAATTTATCCAAAGTTTATGGTTTCCCCCATTTATATGTCATTAACTAGGGCACATCCAGGTTCATAACTTTATCATCTCACTCCCTCACACATATAATTTATTGGGGAACTTAAATCAATCCAAATATGATGATTACATAAAATCAAATTGTAGATAATTGATTAATAACATCACATTGAATTAATCATGTTAATCACATATACCCAACACATCTATCCCATCTATCAAATCTAGCTAAACCCTTATTTATTTTATCCACACATCCCACCCATCATTTTATTTTGAGCAACCATCCATGTCATTACTAATTTTACTATCATCTAACACTAATGATAATTATTTATCATGGTAACATTATCCTAACATCAATATAACAAAACCTTTACATATTTATTCATCATACCAACCTTACATCTCATCACATCATCCTTTTTATTAATTAATCACCTTTATTATCATCATATTTAATCACTAGTCAAATCCTCACAATATTAAGGATTTTAATATTCCTTTACACATACCCTTATCAACCCCCATTAACAATCCTAAAAAATCACATACCTAATCTCCACCTAATCCCTCATTTATTATCCTAACCATATATAATATATACTAATATATCTTGATCCACTCACCACCTCCTCTTTAGAGTCCTATATAAATTTATAATTCCCAAATCCACCAACAAAATCTTCTCCTCAATTACTATCCTTTTATTTCCATCTCATGGATAAATCCTAGCCCTCCATTTTCCCATCAACCTTATATAAATACATCTAAACCCATATGCATTGAAATGACTAGGAACTAATAATTAAGGACTTATAAACTTATATCCATTGAGATATCACTATAATTTAGCAATAAAACAATTCATAAGCCAAGGTGATGTCCAAGTCTAGAGCTATAAAAAAGTAATGAAACATTCATTGACAAGTTTCCAACCATCCAATCATAATATTACATCTAAAATAAAAAGGAAGGTTTAAAAGACAAATTTAAGGTATAAATATGGTGTTTTCATCTTATTTATTTTTCCTTAATCTCTATTTAAGGTAGTGTGTTTATGATTAAAATAGGAGTTGAGTAGTTATTTCATAGTTTCTAATTATAATCTCTAATTTTATCATATTGCACCAATGATTGAGATAGAATTAGCATATTAATATTTTGAATCACTTGGGTTACCCCCATTGTAAATGTTGGTAAAAAATTTTTATCTAATGGTGTAGAAATCTTAAATGATTGTGCCATGTTTTCCCTTTCTATGTCTAAAAGGGTTTGAAAAATTATAGGATGATCAAGAGGTTATTCACCTAGTATTTATTGATATCTATTAATAAATTCATATTTTTTAAATTTTATTCATTCAACACTAATAGGAAGGATTACATCTTGGTGTCCATCTTGTAACAACCCCACTGGGTTTTATTAGAATAAGGTAATTTAAAAAATAATAATTAATTACACAAATTTATCTAATAGATTTCACCATGATGAAATCTAACTAAGTGATATCTAACTAAATTTGTTATTTTTAATTAAACCCATAAAGGTATATGTCTAATCCATTTATCTAAATCACCATAACAATAATATATCAAAACAAGTATAATGCTAAATATATAAATAAATATTGTATTTGTTTCATAAAAGTAATATTAAAATTTTAGCCACAAGTGATAAAACATTACAACCATTGTTGTATAATTTACATATGAATAAAAATTATATTTTCAAAAACAATAATGTCTCAATAATAATATAATAATACAAAGCTCCACAGAGCAAGAGTCTCAATGAACTCAAAGTATCCCAAAGTAATCTCAATTGTAGTCTCTAGTGTAGTAATACTATGAGGATGGAAAACATCATTAAAGTGATTTTACAAACCAATCATATACCATCGATCCCCCACACTATCTCCCAACAAGGGAATAACACTCTTTTCATAGAGGGTAGTAATGACATTGAAAGAATAGAGAGTGACAAACTAGAAACCATGTGCTATAAGATAACTAAAACATGATTTATACCATAAATAAATTCATTCTAACATGATATTATATAAACATGTAAACTATATCAAACACATGAAATGGCAATGTTTATCTATAAACATTACTTTGGCCAAAGTTTTCCTATAGTTATTGATCTCTAGGATCAGTCAATTTCATACACACCACTCGATTGGATTATAAGTCATATTTCATTAATGTTACTAATTAAGCAAGTGGAACCCATCACACTACTTATTTAGGGTCATTAATGTGAGATTTGGTTAATTATCTATAATATAAAAACTAATATATTCAAATAAAATATTCCTTTTTAGCAAATATAAATTATGCTAAGTACATAAATATCGAATACATACATTTAGTCCATAAAATGTAATTAAATGAATCTTAAATCATATAATTTATTATAGAATAATAAATAGATTCATAAACAACCCTCATTAGTAACATGCCATCTAGTAAGAAACATGTCAAGGCTTATAGTTATAGAATATCAATATGTAACTATAAATGTTATTTCATCCATCTATAAACATTTTCATAGCTTAATAACCACATACTAAAAGTAAATTAATAATATCATTTTAATACTCAAAATTAAAATTACAAGTATTAAACTTAAACACCATATATTTAAAATTTATTTTTACCCTAATACACATAACAAAAGCACCCATAATTCGTTGTTATACTAGTACTGGTCACAAGCATTGATCAGGTTTATACATCTATATGGGGTATACCATTTTTAGATTTACTAAATGATTGGTAAATCACATATACATAACATATATTTATGTATACATTTAAAACACACCATTTTATAAATAATATCCTATTTAATTAATAGTTTGATAATGCATATGGTATACTTTAAGTAGACTATATATTGTCCATGTTATTTAGAGTATCACATATACTAAAAGTATATCTTTGACTTTATTATTTCATGAAAATTATATAAACATGCAAAAATTGAATTAATTCAAATATTTATACTCATACTTATCCATTTATATTAAAGAGGGCAGCTTTATTATGCACAAATAAATATCAACAAGCATACTATCTTATATAGACTCAACTATCTTTTAAATTGCTATGGTTTCATACACCTGACTATCTCTTAATCCAAATTTTATATGGTTCAAACTAATATCTCACATCATACAAAAATTCATAGGTTAGACACACTAAGTGTGTGTGTGTGTGTGTGTGTGTGTGTGTGTGTGTGTGTGTGTGTGTGTGTATACACATTGGTATAGGCTTACACTTAGGCCATTGAATAACTCAATTAAGGCATTTAGATTTTAAGTATATACACCTACATATGTATACAATGTAGTCATCAATTTACATATTTCCTTAAATCAAAAATTAAACTAGATTATAAATCCATGTATATGCATTGATATACTCATAAAATAAGAAATATTCTATTATTGAATATACTTATGTATATTATGAAAATATAAAGAGTCTTAAAAAGAATTAAAACCATTATTATTCCATTTCTTTTTTGAAAGGAACTATTTATAAATATTGTGGCTTATACACCTTTTTAATATCTAAATACAAGTTTTATATTTATTGTATCACCTCATACAAAATAAAAAATAACCCAACTTATAGCTGCATGGTTCACTTGACTAGTATATAGGTATATTAAAAAAATACAAATATCTTTAAAATAATATGCTAAAGGATCATCTCAGAAGATTCATAAAATATGCTCTATTAATAAAAAGTATTAACCCTTTGAACTTTACTTAGGGTTTCCACCAAACTAAATAGAAACCTTAATTGTATAAATTTTCTAACTTTAAAATTTACATGGAACATAGAATACATTCATCCCTTAAATGGTTCAATCAATAATCCTTTAATTCATAACAAGGATTTCAAAAACTAAGGCCATTCAATGCTAGGGTTTTAGGGTATATACTCATTTCTTTGGATGGCTGAGCCATCCATAGGGTTGATTATTTATCCCTTTAAATTTAGTTTAATAACAATAATACAAATAAAAACCCTTGAATATTTATTACCAAAAACATCTTAACATAAATATGAATATTAAAATGAAACCAACATGGTAAGTGAAATCCCTAATGATAATGATTCTAAACTTCTTCCCAGTGTAAGATCAAATCGCTTTCTCTTCTCTACCTATAATGTCATCTAAGCCTCTATTCTCCCTATTATATCTAGCTACATGTTTAATTAATGAAATTTATTCCAACCTTTTATCTACCCATTCCAAGTGTTATTTAAGATTATGTTGATGCATGGCAACTAACTCATAGTCAACAATAGAAAAAAAATACTCTCCCCCAATTTCCTCAAATTATTCCATAAAAAAAACTTAGTTTTATCCTCAGTACTTGTTAACACTAGTCAATGCCACAGTTTTAAAATCCCTAATCTTGAACCTTCCCAATTATTAATCAATAAACTAACAATTATAATATACCTTCAAAATCATGCATGTCTATTGAATTTACTCAATACTTTAAGCATTACCATTATTATCAGAGACTTATACTCTTTTAACTAGTGGTTATCTTTATAGGATAAACAATATAACTATTGGTATCAAATTAGTAAAGGTTATCAAACATTATGACTTTGAATGACAATGTGATTAATATAAAGTCAATAACTAGAATTTCAAACACACAAAAAGTCTATCAAACATTATAACCATAAATCAAACATAACAATGTTACTAATAATGCTATTGTTGGCATTTCCATAGCATAGATTATTACTAATTCCTTTGACTATCTTTTATACATAAAGACAATAAATCAAAACAATGATATTTACCAGATATCATTTAAATAATGAAACTTCAATATTTGATGCAAGAGTATCACTACCCAATGTATATATTGATCTATTTTACATGTAGAGAGTATTTTTCAAGTTGTTTTAGTCATCTTCAGTCTATAGGAGTCATTTATAGTTTCTATAACTTGATCAAATTTGAATTTGAATTGCATTGGCATTTTCTTGCCAAATCCTCAAATTTGAAAATTTAAATCTTTAGTCTAAGGTTTTGAGAAAATATCATGTTGGTAGGAAGTCACTATAGGGTGGTATTGTAGTTTAAGTTTTTAGTTACAACTAATTTCATAAATTAATAAAATTATGAGTCACCTTAGTGGTTATGATAGATGTTAGATAATTTTTCACTTCCCTTACATACAAGAGGAAGTTAGGAAAAGTAGTTACAATAGTTTTGACAATAAAAGAGAGATTGAAAATGTCTTTGAAGATATTCATTAAAATTAAAGATAGTATGATGGGTATGGATTAAAAATTGTAATAAATAAAACCTCAAAAATAATTTTACATATTTTTTCATTTGAAAATATTTTTTTGGTAAATTCTACATCTTTTGTATATGCAATAGTGTTGAAAGTGTAAAAGGAGTGTATGCAGAGTAATTTGGTAGGAGAGATATTTTTATATATTGGTAAGTTTATTTAACTTTTATTATTAAATTTAATTATATATTATTCAATGCATTTATTATATAGAATAGAAGAGATAGATTGTGTACCTTGTTTGAAGATTATATTTTGTGTTTTAAGAAGTTGAGAATGAGCAAATTGTTTCAAGAAAAGGATTTTGATAAAGAACATTTGGAATTTATGAATGAATGAGTAACATTATAAGAATTGTTTTTAAGAAATATTAAACCTTTTTACTTATTTTTGTGATAAATATTTGTTGAATAGGTCAGATACAGACCTATAGATTGTTAGGAATCTACACACAGTCTAACTATGCACAAAGAGACATAGTTGTCACATTAACCATAAATGTTTGAAAATAAATATGAGAATTTTGTATATGGTTTATGAAGATTTATATATTCTTTAAAACTTTCTAAATACCTATAAAAATATTCTATTTCCTCTCAGTTATATATAGTTTTGTTGTGTTCACTCATCAAACATAATATCATGGTAAAAAAATGAACAATAGCAATAATTGTTGATTATAACTCTTGGAGAAGGTGTAATATACTATAATAGACATAAAATATCATTTATATTTGTTTAAAAGTTTTTAGGAAACTTTAAACCCATTTTTGATCCTTCTTAAGTGCCTGTGGACTATTTTGAACCATGTGCTAGGGTTTCTAAACATAAACATTGATTATCAAAAATATAATCAATGAAAAACCCTATTTTTTTGTGAAAAGATGGGATTATAGATAATATATGATATTTTATAAGTTTATTATTAATATGTACCTTTGAGTATGGTCTAAGAGAGATTGTGTATAAGACATGCTAATAAGTGGCTTAAAGACCTAATCTGAGACCTAACATAGCATAAAAGAGAGGTCTAATGATTGAGTTAGGGATTAAAAATATAATAAGTGATAGATGGACATAAAGGGTATCTAAATATAATTTTGTTTTTCTATTATAGGTTTGTACATGTCTATACTAAGTGAAATAGGGAAAAAAGGGTTATTAGTAGACCCTATCAAAGTGTGAAGAGAGTTATTAGGTGTAAAGAGTGTGTTGAGAGGTCTTGTGAATGAAATGAGGGGTTAAATAATGATTTCATTAACCTGTTAAATATATTATTCACTATATAAGAGAAAGTGTAACCTGGACCTTAATTTAAAAACTAATTTGCTTTTACAAGCATGTACAAGTTGTGTTGATCAAGTAAAGGTGTATGAGAGTGGGTACAATGTTATCAGTGACATTGTGTTGAAAGGGTGAATATAACCATTAGATAATAAGAATGGCTTGAAGGTAGAGATAAATAAGTTAAGTAATCAAAGGTAAATAGCAAGGTAAGATAAGGAGATAATAGCTTGTTGGTATAAGTTGAGATAAGAGTAAGTGAACATGTTTCTTGTTTTCATTCCATAATGACAAATTTCATGAATCCCTATGAATCACATGGTATTAGAGCAAGATTATTTTATGGAAGGTATGTTTTGAAGTTTTAACAGTCTTGGTTACATGTGCATATAGTTTGTGATTGAGTAGGTTTTGAAGATTGTTTGAATGTTGTTTTGAGTTGATGTTGTGAGAATTTTAATGAAGGTTGCATGAAAGAGAGAAAAGGATATAGGTAGATGAAGGAGAGGAATAAATATATGTGAGATAAAAGTGAAAGAAAAGAGAGGTGTAAATGCCTTTAATCCAAGAAGGCTTAGATAAAGAAAAGAGCTAGTGAAATCTCAAGGAGAGAAGCTCAAGAAGATAGCTTGAAGATAGAAGAGAGTCCTAGAGAAAGTAAATAAGAAGAGATAAGAGTCCTAGGTGAGGAAAAGAAAGAGATTGACTCCAAGAGTGAGAGATTAAAGTGAGATAGACCAAATGAATGGTCAATGAGGTAAGTGAGAAGGATTGTCAAGAAGAATAAGATAGGTCCAAGAGAGAGACCTAGAGAGAGTGAGATAATGAAGAGTGAAAAGGAATGATGAAGAGCTTGAAGATTGAAGACTTACATAAGAATAAGATGGAAGAAAATTAAAGAGAGTTAGATAAAGAGAATGAAATATCTAAGATGAAGGAGGTATTAACATGGCTAGAGAAAATCTTGGAAGAGTTGAGACCAAGATTCAGTGTATGCATCAAGAAGAAATTTAGATGGCATCTCAAGTGGTTGATGGAGAAGAGGAGAAGAAAAATGATAAATATGAAAGCAAGGAAACCTAGAAGAAGAAGTGAAGGGTAAAACAAGCCTCTAATGATAAAGACTAATGCTTTTTTTAAATGTTTGAATATAGGTGAAGAAGTGAATGAAGGTGTTTGGTAGCATGAGAAACATGTTAATGATGAAAGCAAAATATATTGGATAGCTAAGTATGGGATAAAATATTGTGCTACCATGAAAAAGGTGATCCATTGGATGATGAATAAGAAGTGGATGAATTTAAAACAATACCATACCTCATGATGAACAAGGAGGCAAGTTTCAGTTAAGAAAGATTGGAGGAGAATAAATTAGTATAAGGCATTATTTTCCATGTTGTTTATGATGAATGTGCTGATGAGAATATTGAGTAATATGAATTATATGAGTATAAATTGAAGATAATGAACATGTTAATTAAAGGAAAATAAGGTAAAATAACACACATTGAAGTGTTTGATATGAAGGAGAATATCTATGAAGTGGTAGCAAGAGGATATCAGGAAGAAGCATAAGTTGAAGTGCTTGAAAAGATTGAGTTGTAGTAGTTTGAGGTTATTTGTTTAGCACTAATGGAAGATAAAAGTGGTATGGTTTATTATATAGTAGAATAATATTAGATGCGTCATAATATAATGGAAGGATTGGATGATTTGAGTCTCATAAGAGACAAGAATAACATTATGGAAGCCGAGTTAGCATTGGAGACAATATTGAGTCAAGGTGAAGAATAATATATGAAATCCAAAAAAAAAAGTGAATACCAAATGAGAAAGCAAGAGGTGGTTTTGATTGACATGTTTGTTTAATGTGCGGGTCATTGGAGGAAAGAGAATAAGAAATAGTTTCCCATGATTAGAATGAAACTACAAAGCAAGAAAGAGATGAACCAAGAAGGAGCCATAACCAGATTGAGTAAGCATAAAGAAGGCCTACATGTTTTAAATAGGCATTGGGATCAAGGTGTACATGAACTTGGAAGAAAGATTCTAAACAAGAACATCAAAGTCAAAACATTTATAACTTTTGTGGAAAGTTTTTCTTTTCTTCTTGATAGTATGAAGGAAAACCATCACTAACCAGTATATATATTGATCTTTTTTGCATGTCTAGAGTATTTTCAAATTTTTTTGATCATATTAGGTATTTATGAGTCATTTATAGTTTCTATAACTTGATCAAATTTGAATTTGGATTGCATTGACATTTTCTCACCAAATCCTCAAATTTGAAAATTTGAATCTTTAGTGTAAGGTTTTGAGCAAATGTCATGTTGGTAGGAGGTAACTCTTGTGGTGTAAGTTGTTAGTGACACATAATTTTATAAATTTCTCAAATGATGAGTCACCTTAGTGGTTATGATATAAGTTAGATAGTTTTTCACTTCCTTAATGTATAAGAGGAAGTTATGAAAAGTAGTTAGAATAGTTTTGACAATAAAAGAGAGTTTGAAAATGTCTTTGAAGATAGTCATTCAAAGTAAAGAGAGTTTTATGGGGATGGATTTGAAATCATAATAAATAAAATCCAAAGAATAATTTTATATAGTTCTTAGTTTGAAAATAAATTCTATTGGTAAACTTTACATCTTTCGTATATGCAATAGTGTTGAAAGTGTAAAAGGAGTGTGTTGAGTAATTTGGTAGGAGAGATATTTTGTTATATTGGTAATTTTATCTCACTTATATTTTTAAATTTATTTATATCTTATGAAATGAATTTATTATATAGAAGAGAAGAGATAGACTGTGTACCCTATTTGAAGACTTTATTCTATGTTTTAAGAAGTTGAAAATGTGAAAAGTGTTTCAAGCAAAGGATTTCAAAAAAGAACATTTGGAATTTATAAAATAATGAGTGAAATGATATAAAAAAATTAAGAATTTTTAAACCTCTTTACTTATTTTTGTGATAAATATTGGTTGAAGAGGTCAGATACAAACATGTATATTTCTAAGAATCCACACATAATCCAACTGTGCACAAAGAGACATAGTTATCATATTAACCATAAATGTTTGAAAAGAGGTATGATAAGTTTGTATAGGGTTTATTAATCCTTCAATAGGTTTTAAAACTTTATAAAAACCTAGAATAATATCTTGTTTCCTCTCAGTTGTATGCACTATTGTTGTGTTTACTCAACCAAACACAATATCATGGTAAAAGAATGAATAGTAGTAACAATAGTTGATTATAACTCTTGGATAAGTTGTAATATACTATCATATATCTAAAATAGAATTTAAATTTTTTTGAATTTTTTTAGGAAGCGTGAAACCCATTTTTGACCCTTCTCTGGTGCTTGTGGAGTGTTTTGAACCCTATGCTAGGGTTTTTACACATATATGTGGATTATGAGAAATCTAATAGGTGAAAACCCCTAATTTTTTCTAAAAATATGGGATTATAGGTAAGTTTTTATATTTTTAGGATTATTATTGATACATACCTTTGATTATGGTCTAAGGGAGACTGTGTATAAGATAGGCTAATAAGTGACCTAAATACCTAACGGAGGATAAAATAGAGGTATAATGATTGAGTTATGGATTGAAACTCTATGAAGTGACAGATGAATATAAATTATATATAACTATGATTTTGGTTTTCTAATATAGGTCTGTACATGTTCATACTAGGTGAAATAGGGGAAAATAAATACTAGTATACCTTGTCAATGCATGAAGAGAGTTATTAGGTGTAAAGAGTGTGTTAAGAGGTATTTTAAATGAAATGATGGGTTTCATAATGCTATCATGAAAATTTTAAAGATATTATTCACTATGTAAGAGTGAGTGTAACATGAACCTTACTTTAAGAACTAATTTGCTTTGTGTAAGCATATACAAGCTGTGTTGATCAAGTAAAAGTGTATGAGAGTGGGTAAAAAGTTATCAGTGAGTTTTTATTGAAAGTGTGAATAGAACCATTAGAGACTAATATTTGCTTAAAGGTATAGATAAATAATTTATGTAATCAAAATTAATGAATAAGACAAGATAAGGAGATTAGAGGTAGTTGGTATAGGCAGAGATAAGAGTAAGTGAACATGTTTCTTGTTTTCATTACATAATGACAAATTTCATGAATCCTTATACATCATATGGTATTAGAGAACGAATATTATATGGTAGGTATGTTTTGAATTTTTGACATTATTAGTTACATGTGCATACCTTTTATGATTGAATGGGTGTGGAAAATTGTTTAAATGTTAATTTGAGTTTCTATTGTGAGAATGTTGATGAAGGTTACAAGAAAGAGAGAAAAGGATATGGGTAGATGAAGGAGAGGAAAAAATATATGTGAGATAAAAATGAAGGAAAAAATAAGTGGTAAAAACCTTAATCAAATAAGGCTTAGAGAAAGACAAGAGCTAGTGAAAGTTTAAGGAGAGAGAAGCTCAAGAAGAGAGATTGAAGATAGAAGAGAGTCCTAGAGAAAGGACAAGAGAAGAGAGAAGAGTCCTAACTGAGGACAAGAAAGAGATTTACTTCAAGAGTGAGATATTCAAGTGATATAAATGAAGTGAATGGTCAAGGAGGCAAGTGAGAAGGCTTGTCAAGAAGAAGAAGATAGGTCTAAGAGGGAGACCTAGAGAGAGTGAGATAGTGAAGAGTGAAAAAGAATAATGAAGGGATTAAATATTGAATACTACCACAAGAAGAATATGGAATTAAAGAAAATAGAGTTAGAGAGAGAGAAGGAAATAACTAAGATGAAAGAGGTATTGACAGGGATAGAGCAACTACTAGAAGAGTTGAGACCAAGATTTAGTGTATGCATCAAGAGGGAAGTTATATGGAATCTAAAGTAGTTGATGGAGAAGAGAAGAAGGAAAGTGATAAAGATGAAAGAAAGTTAGCCTAGAAGGAGAATTGAAGAGGCAAACAAACCTCTAATGATTAAGACTAATGATTTATTTGAATGTTTAAATATAGGTGAAAAAGTGAATGAATGTGATTGAAAGCAGGAGTAACATGCTAATGATGAAAGCCAAATGGATTGGATATATGAGTATGGGGACACAATCTTATAATACCTTGAAAAACATGTCATTAGATGAAAAATAATAAGTGGTTGAATTTGTAGGAATACCATGCCTCATGATGAGAAAGAAGGATGCAAGTTTAAGTCAAGAAAGATTGAAGGAGAACAAAGAAGTACAAGGTAATGTTTTCCATGTTGTTTATGATGAATGTGTTGATGTGAATATTGAGGAAGATGAATTATATAAGGATACATTAAAGATAATGAGCATGCTAGTTGAAGGAAAATAAGGTAAATCAAAACATAATGAAGTGCTTGATATGAAGTGTAAGATCTATGAGGTGGCAACAAAAGGATATTAGGATGAAGCACAAGTTGAAGTTATAGAAAAGACTAAGTTACATTAGGTTGAGGTGCTTTGTTTGGCACCAATGGAAGAGCAAAGTGGTATGGTTGAGTATAAAATAGAAGAAGAGAAGATGTGGCATAATATAATGGAAGGATCAAATGATTTGAGTCTCATAGGAGATAAGAATAGCATCATGGTAGCTGATTTGGCATTAGAGACAATATTGAGTCAAGGTGAAGAAGAAGAGATGGAAGCCAAATCAAAAAGTGAAGACTAAGGGAGAAAGCAAGAGGTTGAATTTTTTTCTTCATGTGAAAGTCATTAGAGGAGAGAGAATAAGAAATAGTTATCCATGATTAGAATGAAGTTGTAAAGTAATAGAGAGATAAACCAAGGAGGATCCATAATAAGTTTGAGTAAGAATCAAGAAGGAATATATGTTTCAAATAGGCCTTGGGATCAAGGTGGACATGAACTTGGAAGAAAGATGTTGAATAATGACATCGAATTCAAAACATTAATAACTTTCATGGAAAGTTTTTATTTGCTCCTCGATAGTATGATGTAGGAATATCACTACCCAATGTATATATTGATATAGTTTGCATGTCTACAGTCTTTTGCAGGTTATTTTAGTAATCTTAGGTCTATAGGATTCATTTATAGTTTTTATAACTTGATCAAATTTGAATTTGGATTAAATTCACATTTTCTTGCCAAATCCTCAAATTTAAAATTTTGAATCTTTAGTCTAAGGTTTTAAGCAAATGTCATGCTGGTAAGAGGTCACTATAGGGTGGTATTGTGGTGTAAGTTAATAGTGACACCTAAGCTCATATATTACTCACATCATGAGTCACCTTAGTGGTTATAATAGAAGTTATATAGCTTTTCACTTCCCATACATACAAGAGGAAGTTAGGAAAATAAGTTAGTATAGTTTTGACAATAAAAGAGAGTTTAAAAATGACTTTAAAGATAGAAATTTAGAGTCAAGAGAGTATGATGGGGATGGATTCAAAAGAATAAGAAAGAAAACCCTAAGAATAAGTTTACATATTTCTTATTTTAAAAACAAATTCTATTGGGAAACTCTACATATTTTGTATATGCAATAGTATTAAAAGTGTAAAAGGAGTGCATGCAGAGTACTTTGGTAGGAGAGATATTTTTTTATACTGTTTGAAGACTATATTCTATGTTTTAAGAAGTTGAGAATGAAAAAAATGTTTAAAGAAAAGGATTTTGAGAAAGAATGTTTGGAATGTGTGAATGAATGAGTGATATGATTAAATAAATGTGTAAGAATTGTTAAACCTTAATACTTGTTTTCGTGATAAATATTGTTTGAAGAGGTCATAAATAGACCTATAGATTGGTAAGAATCCACACATAGTCCAGCTATGCACAAAGAGACATAGTTGTCACATTGACCATAAATGTTTGAAAATATGTATGAGAAGTTTGTATAGGGTTTATAAATCCATTGAGATGTTTAAAACCTTTCTAAAAACCTAGAAGAATATTTTGTTTCCTCTCAGTTATACGCAGTTCTATTGTGTCTACTCAACCAAACATAGTATCATGGTAAAAGTATGAATACTAGCAACAATCATTGATTCTAATGCCTGAAGAAGGTGTAATAAACTATCAAAGACCTAAAATATCCTTTAGATTTGTTTGAAAGTTTTTAGGAAACTTGAAATCCATTTTTGACCCTTCTCGAGTGCCTATAGACTATTTTGAACCTTATGTTAGTGTTTTTACACATATACATGGATTATGAGAAATATAACTATTGGAAATATTGTCATTGATGTCAAAGGTTTAGTATTATTGGTGATAAAGGCCCCATTGCATTTAATAATGTTGGTAATAAATATAGCTTGGCTAATATGAGTTAATATTTATTTAATATTAATGAATATATTTTTGGTTGCATATGAGACAAAAGAAGGGCCCATGGAGAAGTTGAAGAGCCATGGGATAAAGACAAAAGAAGGATGGGACGCATTTTCCCATGAAGAGTCATTTTGGGGAATACCAAGAGTCACCAAGTGAAGACAAAAGAGTAAAGGACAAATTTCTCATGAAGGGACACTTTAAGGAATACGAAAAGTCACCAAAGATAAGGACAAAAGTGGGAAAGACGTTTTTGGTCATGAAGGGTCACCACATGACTTTTCAAAGGCTTGAATATGAAGGGTCATCCAAGATTAGAACCATTTTCCATGAGGATTGAAGGGTCATAAAGGGGGAAGGCCAAAGGTCATTTAGAAAGCTATAAATAAAGGCTTGACTAGCCATTTGTAATGTGGATGAGAGAGGTTGATTTGATATTGTAATATCTATCTTAGAAGAGCAATTGTGAGAGATGATTTGTATTTGTTATATCTAGCTTAGAAGAGCAAAAGTGAGAGATATGAAGAAGATGTATTGATCTATCATTTGTTGAGATAGAAACATTGAGAGATAGGTGTGTGCTATACACAAAGGGGTTGGTGCTCACGAATTGTTGTTGGGTTGGTGCTCGACAAAGGGGTTGGTGCTCATATGGGTTGGTGCTCATGAATAGGTGTTGGGTTGGTGCTCAACAAAGGGGTTTAAAGCTCCTGTGGGTTGGTGCTCATGAGTTATAGCTAAGGTTTGTACTTGGCAAAGGGGTATGGTGCTCCTATGGGGTTGTTCTCATGAATATATTTGAGATTGATTCTCCATGGCTTTTCCCACATTGGGTTTCCATGTTATATCTAGTGTCTCTCTCTATCTTGTGTGATGTTTATTGTTTGAGTTTTATTGCATATCTTGAATGTTTGATTAAGTGGAATTTAATAAAGGGAAAGTTCTATAAGATATATAATATACTGACTCACCCCCCCTCTCATTATATTCCATGCTTAAAAATTGGTATTAGAGCAGGTTCCTTTTTGAAAAGTTTTACAGCTTGAAGGTAGATTGGGAAAGCACGATGGCTGGGTCACAGGAAGGATTTTATACAAATAAGGCACCTTTGTTTGATGGGATGAATTATGCTTTTTGGAGCATGAGAATGAAGGTTTATTTGATGGCCCTTGGATTTGACATATGTAAATCAGTGGTGGAGGAATATTTAGAGCCACAGACATCTACAATTACTCCAACAGAAAAGAAGGCAAGTGAATTTAATGCTAAAGCTTTAAATGCTATTTATGTGGTTTATGTGAATCTGAATTTGTTAAAGTTATGCAATGTAAATCTGCTCATGAAACTTGGGTAAAAATTGAGAATATTTACAAAGGTGATGGAAAAGTTCAGCAAGCTAAGTTGCAGACTTTCAAAAGGTAGTTTGAAAGTTTGAAGATGGAATAAGAAGAAGATATAGCAAGTTATCTCTTGCGAGTTAATTAGATAGTAAATCAGATTCAAGGTCTTGGAGAAACATTGGAAGAGTCAATGGTGGTGAAAAAGGTTTTGAGATCTCTACCAATGAGATATGATGTAAAGGTTTTGGCAATCGAGGAAATGAAGAATTTAGACAAGCTAAAGATGGATGAACTTTATGGTATTCTCATGGCATATGAGATGTGGACAGAATAAGATAAACCCTCAAAGAGAGAAGTGGCTTTCAATACATCAAAGAAGGAGAAAGATAAGATTCAAGAATCAAGTGATAGTTCTAATGATGATGAAGATGACAATGAAGCACTTTTCATTTGCAGGCCAAAAAGGGGAACAGGTAAATATCAAGGAAAATTACCTTTTAAATGTTTTAATTATGGAAAGATTGGACATTTTTCAGCTAGATGCCCAGATAAGGTTAAAGATGAAGAAGAAGAAAAGCCTACATACAAGAAGAATTTCAAAGTCAAATCCAAGAAGGGATTCAAGAAGAAGAGCTTATATTCTAAGGGTCCTAGCTCAGTTGAAGATAATGGAGTCAGAGATTCAGAAGAAGAAGAGATTCTATTCATGGCCATACATGATGATCAAGAAGAAGAGGAGCAAGTTGAAGTAGATATGGAAGGAGAACTCAATTGTGCCCTAGAAGAGTTAGAAGTTATTCAGAAGAAGAATCAAAGGTTAAAGCACAAAATTGAGAAAAATGAACAAGAGTCAAAGGAAATGATTGAAGATCTACAAGCACACTTTGAAGAAGCCAAGAAGAATGAAGAAGATCTCAAAGCACAATTGGAAATAGCAAGAAAATATTATGAAAGGTATGTTATTGAAATTGCCTCTTTAAAAGAAGATATTAAGAAAGTAGTTAGTGATAAAGTAATCAGTGATTCAAAATTTGAAGATAACACTAACATGTTGAATAAGATATTGGAAAGTCGAAAAGCATATTTAGATAAGACAGGGATCAGATTTGAAAAGAAAAAAATCTATGTTGAAGCTCTTATAGAAGAGGAAACAAAAAGGGGAGAAGATAAAAATACAGAGGACATTCCAAATAGAGAAGGTTGGAAGGAACAAAGCTATAAAAGGTAATTAGGTCAGAGATATATAGACAGATCTTATTTTTATGGCTATTGTTTTTATTGTAATGGATATGGTCATAAGAAAGTAGAATGTAGAAAAAGAGCTAACAAATTCAACAATAAGGAGAAGGAAAGTCAAGTAGAGTCAAGCAGAAACCACAACTCTTTTGCTCCTCTATCAAGCTTTGATGAAGAGACCATAGTATGCTACAAGTGCAACAACTACGGACACATAGCTCAATATTGTAGAAGCATGTTCAAGTTAGTCAAGAAGGATTAGAGGTTTAAAGCTCCATTCATCAAGAAGAAGGATCAGATTTTCAAAACTTCATTCATTAGGGAGAAGGTTCAGACATGTTCATGGTAGAAGAAACAACATGAAGATTCTATGATGGTGCAGACAGCTCTGCATGTGGGAGGTAAAGATCAGCCATGGTTAATTGATAGTAGATGTTTGAGGCATATGACAGGTGATAAAAGTAAGTTCATTTCTCTAAAGAAGATAAATGGTGGCATAGTGAGATTTGGAGATAAAACCACTGCCAAGATAGCCAAAAAAGGTACTTTGAGTTTGGATTATGGTAGAACTAAGACCAAAAATATTTTATATGTAAAAGGTCTTAAGCATAATCTGTTGAGTGTTAGTCAAATTTGTGATCAAAGATACACATTAAGGTTTCATGTTGAAGGTTGTGAGATTAGAAGAAAAGATTCAAATGAGTTGATTGCAGATGCTCAAAGGACAGGGAATAATGTATATGTTTTTTTAGATATCTTCTCAAAGGCACGATCAAAGGACACATTCAAAGATTAGTGAGAGGAGTTGGGAGTAATTTCTATTACTTCCTGCCATTGATGTTCAACATCAAGTGAGGGGGAGCTAAGTGTTAGCTCTAGGTAGGCCCTTTGCCATTGATGTCAAAGGGGGAGAATAATAGGTATAGGTACAGGTGCAAAAAATAGGTACAAGGAATAGGTACAAGTTGCTACAGTAAGGGGGAGTTACTATATGTTTTTAGATGATGGTATGTACAGGTCATAGGATGTGGCAATTTCAGGATTGAGGTTGACATCAATGACAAAGGGGGAGATTATTGGAAATATTTCCATTGATGTCAAAGGTTTAGTATTATTGGTGATAAAGGCCTTATTGCGTTTAATGTTATTGCTATTAAATATATCTTGGCTAATATGAGTTAATATTTATTTAATATTAACGAATATATTTTTGATTGCATATGAGACAAAAGAAGGGCCCATGGAGAAGTCGAAGAGCCATGGGATAAAGACAAAAGAAGGATGGGACATATTTTCCCATGAAGAGTCATTTTGGGGAATACCAAGAGTCACCAAGTGAAGACAAAATATTAAAGGGCGAATTTATCATGAAGGGACACTTTAAGGAATATGAAAAGTCACCAAAGATAAGGAAAAAAGTGGGAAAGATGTTTTTGGTCATGAAGGGTCACCACATGACTTTTCAAAGGCTTGAATATGAAGGGTCATCCAAGATTGGCACCATTTTCCATGAGGATTGAAGGGTCACAAAGGGGGAAGGCCAAAGGTCATTTAGAAAGCTATAAATAAAAGCTTGAGTAGCCATTTGTAATCTGTATGAGAGAGGTTGATTTGATATTGTAATATCTAGCTTAGAAGAGCAATTGTGAGAGATGATTTGTATTTATTATATCTAGCTTAGAAGAGAAAAAGTGAGAGAGAGGAAGAAGATTTTGTATTGATCTATCATTTGTTTAGATAATAACATTGAGAGATAGGTGTGTGGTATACACAAAGGGGTTGGTGCTCCTATGGGTTGGTGCTCATGAATTGTTGCTGAGTTGGTGCATGGCAAAGGGGTTGGTGCTCTTGTGGGTTGGTGCTCATGAATAGGTGCTGGGTTGGTGCTTGGCAAAGGGGTTTGAAGCTCTTGTGGGTTGGTGCTCATGAATTATAGCTGAGGTTTGTACTTGGCAAAGGGGTATGGTGCTCTTGTGGGGTTGTTCTCATGAATATATTTGAGATTGATTCTCTGTGGTTTTTCCCACATTGGGTTTCCACATTATATCTGGTGTCTCTCTCTATCTTGTGTGATGTTTATTATTTGAGTTTTATTGCATATCTTGAATGTTTGATTAAGTGGAATTTGATAAAGGGGAAAGTTTTATAAGATATATAATATACTGATTCACCCCTCCCTCTTAGTATATTCTGTGCTTAACACTAACTATTGAAAACCCCTATTTTTTGTGAAAATATGGGATTAAAATTAGGTTTTGAGATTTTTCATGTTTCTTGTTAATACGTACCTTTGAGTATAGGCTAAGGGAGACTATTTATAAGATAGGCTAATAAGTGACTTAAAGACCTAATTTAAAACCTAATAGAGGATAAAAGATAGGTCTAATAATTAAGTTATGACTTGAAACTTTGTGAAGTGATATATTGACATAAAGGGTATCTAAATATGATTTTGGTTTTCCAATATAGGTGTATACATGCATGTACTAGGTGAAATATGGGGGGAAGGGTTACTAGTAGACCTTGTCAAAGTGTGAAGAGAGTTATTAGGCATAAAGAGTGCATTGAGAGGTCTTGTGAATGAAATGAGGGGTTCCATAATTATATCATTAACATGTTAAAGATCTTATTCACTATGTAAGAGACAATTTAACTTGAACCTTACTTTAAGAACTAATTTCCTTTGTGTAAGCATGTACAAGCTATGCTGATCAAGTAAAGGTGTATGAGAGTGGGCAAAAGGTTATCATTGAGGTTGTGTTGAAAGGGTGAATATAACCATTAGAGACTAAGAGTGGATTGAAGGTAGGGATAAAGATTTTGTGTAATCAAAGGTAAAGAACAAGGCAAGACAAGGAGATCAGAGTCAGTTGGTATAGGCAGAGGTAAGAGTAAGTGAACATGTTTCTTGTTTTCATTCTATAATGAAAATTTTCATGAAGCCCTATACATCATGTGGTATTAGAGCAAGAGTGTTCTAAGGTAGGTATGTTTTGAAGTTTTGACATTATTAGTTGCATGTGCATATAGTTTATGATTGAGTAGGTGTTGAATATTGTTTGAATGTTGTTTTGAGTTGTTATTATGAGAATGCTATGAAGGTTGAAATAAAAAGAGAAAATGTTGTAGGTAGATGAAAGAGAGGCATAAATATATGTGAGAGAAAAGTGAAATAAAAGAGAGGTGGTAAATCCCTTAAGTGATGAAGGGTTAGAGAAAGAAAAGATATAGTGAAAGCTCAAGGAGAGAGAAGCTCAAGAAGAGATATTGAAGAGAGAAGAGAGTCCTAAAAAATGGACAAGAGAAGGGAGAAGAGTCCTAGGTGGGGATAAGAAATATATTTACTCTAAAATTGAGAGATTCAAATTAGATAGACCAAGTGAATGGTCAAAGAGGAAAGTGAGAAGGTTTGTCAAGAAGAAGAAGATATATACAAGAGAGATACCTAGAGAGAGTGAGATATTAAAGAGTGAAAAGGAATGATGAAGGGATTCAAGATTGAATATTTCCATAAGAATAATATGGAAGAAAAGAAAAGAGAGTTAGAGAGAGAGAAAGCAATAACTAATATGAAGGAGGAATTAACAAGGCTAGAGAAAATCTTGGAAGAGTTGAGACCAATATTCAGTGTATGCGTCAAGAGGAAAGTTAGATTGCCTCTCAATCAATTGATGGAGAAGAGAAGAAGACAATCTATAAAGATGAAATAAAGGAAACCTATAAGGAGAAGTGAAGGGACAAGCAAGCCTCTAATGATTAAGAGTAATGATTTATTTTAATGTTTGAATACAGGTGAAGAAGTGAATGAAGGTGATTGGAAGCATGAGAAACATGCTAATGATGAAAGCCAAATGTATTAGATAGCTAAGTATGGGTACAAAATATTGTGCTAACCTTATGAAGGTGATACTTTGGATGATGAGGAAGAAGTGGATGAATTTTCCATAGTACCATGCCTCATGATGAATAATAAGGAAGCAAGTTTTAGTCAAGAGAGATTGGAGGAGAATAAAGAAGTACAAAGTATTATTTTCCATGTTGTTTATGATGAATGTATTGATGTGAATATTGAGGGAGATGAATTATATGAGAATAAATTAAAGCTAATGAACACGTTATTTGAAATAAAATAAGGTATAACAACACATAATGAAGTGATTTATATGTAGGAGAATATCCATGAGGTGGAAAAAATAGGATATGAGGAAGAAGCACAAGTTAAAGTCCTTGAAAATACTAAGTTGCAACATGTTGAGGTGCTTTGTTTGGCACCAATGGAAGATCAAAGTGGTATGGTTGATTATATAACAAAAGAAGAGTATATGTGGTAGAATATAATAAAATGATCATATGATTTGAGTCTCGTAGGAGACAAGAATAACATCATGGTAGTTGATTTGGCATTGGAGACAATCTTGAGTCAAGGTGAATAAGAAGAGATGGTATCCAAATAAAAAAGTGAATCCCATGTTTGCTTCATGTGCAGGTCATTAAAGGAGAAAGAACAAGAAACATTTGTCCATGATTAGAATAAGTTTCAAAGCAAGAGAGAGAGAGAGATGAACCAAAGAGGAGCCATAACAAGTTTGAGTAAGCATAAATAAGGCCTACATGTTTCAAATAGGCCTTGGGATCTAGGTGGACATAAAATTGGAATAAATATGTTGAAAAAGAACATCAAATTCAAAACATTTATAATTTTTTTTGAAATTTTTTCTTTGCTCCTCAATATTATGATACAGGAGCATCACTACCTAATGTATATATTGATCTATTTTGCATGTCTAGAGTTTTTTGCAAGTTTTTTTAATCATCTTAGGTATATAGGAGTCAGTTATAGTTTTTTAAACTTGATAAAATTGAATTTGGATTGAATTGTAATTTTCATTCCAAATCCTAAAATTTTAAATTTTGAATCTTTTGATCTGGGCAATAATTCAGGCGACAATTCAGGTGATGGGTCCACTCCAATTGTTGACAGAACTTCTAGGAGCCATAACTTTTGCACCATATGTCCAATTGACTCACCATTTGAACCATTTGAAAGCTAAGAATGAGGAGAATGTGGTGAGATGGCATGGAGATCCACTTGATATATTTTGACCCCTAAAAACACAATGGAAGTTCCCCAAATTTCAATTTTAGTAGTGTATTCTAAAAATAGTAAGTTTCTAAAAATAGTAATTGCTTGAATTTTGTATTGTTGTAAATCATGGAATTCAAACCACTTAATCTTCCTAGAGATTGGTGACTTTCTAAAATCCCCCTCCCACCTTCAAAACATGTATAAATTAAGATGTAGCCTGAAATGAAAAACAGACATCTCTTCTCAGAGATAGGCATATGTTTGGGTCTGAAAATTTAGTGAATAAAACATCTCTTCTTAGAGATAGCATTATTATTATTGTGTTGTTCATATTTCTTGAGTTATCTTTCAACTAAGGATTTTGAGTTTTGGATCATCTTTAGTCTTGGGTTTTGAGAAAATGTTATATTGGTAGGATGTCAGAATAGGGTAGTCTTTTGGTGTAAGTTTTTAGTGACACCTAAGTTCATAAGTGACTCACATGATGAGTCACCTTAGTATTTATGATATAATTTTGATAGTTTTTCACTTCCCCAATGTACAAGAGGAAGTTAATAAAAGTAGTTACAACACTTTTGAAAATTAAAGAGAGTTTGAAAATGTCTTTTAAGACAATCATTTAGAGTGAAGAGAGTATAAATGGGATGGACTCAAAATTGTAATAAATAAAACCCCAAGAATAAGTTTAAATAGTTCTTAGTTAGAAAAGAAATTGAGTTGGTAAACTTTGCACCTTTTGTATATGCAATAGTGTTAAAAGTGTAAAATGAGTGTGTGCAGATTACTTTGGTAGGTGTGATATGTTTTTATATTAGTAATTTGATTTCACTTATATTATTAAATATATTTATATCTTATGGATTTGATTTATTATATAGAAGATAAGAGATAGACTATGTACCCTATTTGAAGATTGTACTCTATGTTTTATGAAGTTGAGAATGAGTACAGTGTTTCAAGTAAAGGATTTTGAGAAAGAATGTTTGGAATGCATGAATGAATGAGTGACATGATTAATAAATTTTTTAATAATTTTTAAACCTTTTTACTTTTTATTGTGATAAATACTGGTTGAAGAGGTTAGATACAGACTTATAGATTGTTAATAATCCACACACAGTCTAAATGTGCATAAAGAAACATAGTTATCACATTGACCATGAATGTTTGAAAAGAAGTATGAGAAGTTTATATATGGTTTATGAATCCTTATATAGGTTTAAAACCTTTATAAAAACCTATAACAATATTTTATTTCCTCTCAATTATATGCAGTGTTATTATGTTCACTGAGCTAAACATAATATCATGGTAAAATAATGAAAATTAGCAACAATAGTTGATTCCAACACTTGGAGAAAGTTTAATATACTATCACAGATCTAAAATAAACTTTATAGTTGTTTGAATGTTTTTAGGAATCTTGAAATCCATTTTGACCCTTCTCAGGTGCCTGTGGATTATTTTAAACCTTGTGCTAGGGTTTCTACACATATACATGGATTATGAGAAATCTAACCATTGAAAAACCCTAATTTTTTGTGAAAATATGGGATTATAGGTACTTTGTGATATTTTTTAGGTTTTTTGTTGATACATATATTTCAGTATGGTCTAAGGGAGACTATGTATAAGATAGGCTAATAAGTGCCTACAAACCTAATCCAATACCTAATAGAGGATAAAAGAGAGGCATAATGATTGAGTTAGGGCTAAAAACTCTATAATGTGATATATAGACATAAAGGGTATTTGGATATGATTTTTTTTCCAATATAGGTTTGTACATTCTATACTAGGTGAAATAGGGGAAAGAGGGCTACTTGCAGACCCTATTAAAGTGTGAAGAGAGTTATTAAGTGTAAAGAGTGCATTGAGAGGTATTTTGAATGAAATTAAGGGTTACATAATTCTATCATGAAGTTGTTAAATATCTTATTCACTATGTAATAACAAGTGTAACTTGAACCTTAATTTAAGAACTAATTTACTTTGTGAAATCATGTACAAGTTGTGTTGATCAAGTAAAGGTGTATGAGAGTGGGCAATAAGTTATTAGTGAGGTTGTGTTGTAATTTTTAATAAAACTATTAGAAAATAAGAGTGACTTGAAGGTAGAGATAAAGACTTTGTGTAAATAAAGGTATAGAACAAGACAAGACAAGGAGATTAGATCCAATTGGTATAGGTAGAGGTAAGAGTAAGTAACATTGTTTCTTATTTTCATTCCATAATGACAAATTTAATGAATCCATTTGCATCAATATTCATTAATGATTAAATAATATGTTATTTAATTATTTTAAACAATAATAATAACCTTCTAAGAATGATATATAATAGTCAATATCAACACACAAAGTAAACCATCCAATGTATTAAGACATTTTTAAGACACTTAGATTAATCCATAGATAATAGGACATAATGTTAAAACATAATAGATTCAATCATTTGACATATCAATATCATCAACAACCATAAATTCAATAATAAAACCAAATTAGTGCAAACATCAAACAACAATCAAGATCATAGATGAATTATATTAATAATCATTTAAATGCAGATAACATAAAAGATATATTATAAATATCTAAATAAAACATTGAACAAAACATATTAATCTACTTGTAGTGTATGCATGGGTTTCTATCCTTTCCCTCTATCATCCCCTAATTCCTCCATCTACACCACCCTCTCTAATGATGCCCTCCCTCTATCACACTCTAAGGGATGGATTTGTCCTACATCCACCTCACAAAAATGAAGGTAGTTATCTCAAAAAATATATATAATCCACAATTTACTAATTTATAAACTAATAAACATGATCATAATGTACATAATATAAAATTACAAATAACTCCATAGCTAATCAATCATGTAAATTAAGAAACATAAAACCATCCCATAATCAACATATGAAATAAATATTTACTAAATAGTAGTTAATAAAATAATAAACATAATATTAAATGAATAAATAGGTTATTAGGTTTAGAGAGAAATCAAGATGTAACATATCTTCAGGACCAATGTTATCTTGGTCATACTACTCATGCTCTGAAGTAGTGTCATTGACCTCTCCATATTCATCATGTGTACTAACATCTAAATGTTTTGATATAATTTTTTTATTATCCATGTTATGTAATTTATCAAAAAAAAATTTGATTATGCTCAATGAGAATATCATTTAATTTAGTATTCATTGTAAGAGATTTAAAACTAATATTTTTAGAGTGCATAAGCCATGAAATGAAAAGTTCAAATATTGATTTAATGAGAGAATTTATTAGATCTAAAAACCTTAGGAAAATAATCAGAAACATAAAAAATAAATATATAAAATATAAAAACATCTATGGTTATGGTTTTAAAACATTTAGAAAATAGATGGGTTCACTAATATGTTTAAATTATTTTTTAGAAACAAGGAGAATTATAGAATCTAATTAGACAAACTATTGTGCAAAATTAGAATGTTACAGATATGAAATAAATGACATAAAATAATTTATAACTTACTAAATTTGAAAACATAAAATATATGAAATTATAAAGGAGACTAAATTTAGTTAGAAAATTAAGATGCATACTATTTATAAAACTAAAATTGACAAGGAGACTATGTTGACTAAGTATAAATGAAAAAAAAGAGTTGGCATGGCTTTTAGATAGGAGCACTATAACTAGACAATAGATCAATTCATTATTGTCTCTAGGGAGTGCTAGTCTCCATTAGGTAGTAGAGATCTAAGATTTATTAGATAAGCTTGCATTCACTAGTGTATTCTTCAGACTATGTACGGGATTTTGATCTAATGTGAAGACCACTGTGATAATTTATTTTCACTTTTAAACCTAGCTCAATGAAATAAGAATATGAATGCAATCACATAATAAAAATGGATTAATGGTCAATTTTTTTATTGACCTTAACACCCCCTATGATGAACACTACCCTTATACCAATACTTCAAATAAGGATCATACTTCATGTAGATTTCCCGTGCTATGGAGGTGTATGTGAAATACTAGTGTAAAATCATAAATTTTTGTGCAATCCTAGTATGATTAAGTTATTTAACCAAAAATTGTGACCTTTTAATTTTATTCATACTTTATCTTAGGGATACTAAGGATTTATGTAATTATAATTGGAAGAAATAGGGAATTTTATCTCAATGTGTAATTACAATTTTGGTGATTTTTAGTGTGGAAGACTCTTGTGAAAAAAATGTTTTGAAATTTAGATTTATAATAGTTTTTTTGGAATTCATTAAAATGGGGATTGGTAAATTTTTAGGTCAACCCTTTCATGAATTTGAATTTTGGAAATTGGTCATTATTTGGCATGAGGACAATAGAGGTGAATCTAGACAATAAATCATTGTACAACTATCCAATTAGGGTGATCTTATTTGAGGATCACAAACAATTGATATATGTACTAGGAATGAATTGTGTATGATCATGAACTAATTTTTATAAGAAATAACAACATTATAGGGTTATTGGTTTACTAATAATAATGTGTCATCCACATGGAAAGTGAAGCAAAGTGGTCAACAGGTCCTAGAATAGGTCATGAGCTAAGTGTGTAAAAAGGGTGGTCACAAGTGCACTATTTTATCTTAAAGTTAATTAATATGTCTATAAATTTACATCCTTGAATCAATAAAGGGATCAAATATTTACAAGGACATTTTATATTAGGTATTATGTGAGACAACTCTCCTAGATGATATAAAACCTAAAAAAAATACCTCTATTTTAAATGCATTAAAGGATACAAAAGAACTCATTTCCTTTGAAAATGAAGGGTTACCTACCAAACACACAATAGATAAAATTATTCCATTATTCAATTAATTAAATTTAAAAATTAAATAGTCAAATAGGTCTTAATAGATAATGGATCAAGAATGATTATATGAAATGAAGCTTTCTTACAATAACTAGGAGTCAATATGGATATTATTAAAAAATTAGATCAATTCCAAATATGATTTGATAGAGTTCCATATAAAGTACTCAAATCAATATCATTGAAAGTGATAATATGACCTAAGGAATTGTCTAATATATTTTAGGTCATGCCTAATCATTTATATGAATATTTACTTTTGGTATGAACTTGGATATTGTAAAGACTAAAATATGGTCTTCATTACTTTACACATATTTATCACACATGACTTAAGCACACAAACAAGGTATGATTTTATATTCTTTCAGATTTTCATGCTATATTATGAGTCAACCATTCTTTCCAATTTTTATACACCTAAAAAAATATCAATGTCTATTTTTAACCTACTAAATATCTTGTAAAAATATCTCTAGACTCTCAATTTAGTCTACCTATACACATTTTGATTTTCCTAGACTGCATAGTACCACCAGTCAATACTAATTGACCTACTTAAAATCAGCCTATTCCCAAAAAGGACTATTTTATAAAATTAAACCCATACTTAGTGTCGACTCGTAATCCTAGCATGTGAATGGTGTGAGTAATTATTCAATTAGATCCATATATAAACAAATCAAGGTCTCATTCAATATGGGAACTTATTTTCAATACATATTTAAACTATTGTACATTGAGAAAATGTTACCTATTCTTCCTAATTCAAATAAATATCACTAGGAACAATAACAAGCCAAGTCTGAAGCACTCACAAGCTAAATCAAAGAAAGCATTATCAAGTATCGAGATCAATCATTAGATACATACACAATGAAGGAGAAAAAATATAGAATCACATTAGGTGGAGAACTATGCATGGATTGATTTCAATCATTGAAGTATTTAATACATAAGCATTAGCTAGTAATTAAGTGGGGTTTATTGGGGTTAGCATTACACATCTTGGATTTTGCATGTTTCTATACCCCATAAGAAAATATATAGCTTCAAGGTAAAGGAGTTTCATTTTTGTATTTATGTTCATCATCAGGTTTGGGATCTTAAACATAAAATAGACAAAGATAATCATAGGTGATAGTATAATCATTTTGATACGATTCATTGTAGGTTAGTATCGACTAGTAGGTAAGTATCATCTAGTGATACTAACTCTATCCCATGGAACTAACCCAATACACACAATGAATAAATTTTAGAACTGAACAAACTATATGCATGATTATCCATTAGTTTCACTTTTAGAATACAATTTTTAGATAATTGATTAGAAAATCTAAGTATCACAATCTCTTTATTACTTTCCATGTTTAATATAAGCCCTTATCAAATCAAAAGAATCAATATTAGTATTTAAATCTAGATGTATGATTGAATTCCATATATATTGATTTAAATTAAATTTCAAATTTATATATTAATGACATTAATCTCACCTATTAATCTAAATTAGGATAAAACATATTGGTAAACCTATACACATCAAAGAATGCAAAACCCTAGGTTTTCTATTAGAGTTTAATAATTTTATCTTAGGATTTCAAATCTAATTTTTTATTTTCTTTATGGAAAAGACAATTAATATTTTCACTTTTGGCCCTGACATTAGTTAAAATGGATACATCAATTGTTTTTTTGTATGATGCAATTATTCATGAATGTGTGCAAATGAATGATTGTGTGGATATGCCTCCTTTAGAACATGATAATCAAGATAATCAAAATGAGCATAATGATCAAAATACTTATGAAGGACTATATAAAATTGATCTAATGAAGTTAATGGGGTATATCCTGACCAAGTTAATGAAGTTTCACCTCCATTTTGGTGAAGAGGTGAAGATCGAATGTGTAGAGTACAAATTAGGGTCAATCATTAATTCATTTAATGGAAAAAATTAAATATTTATAGGATTTTTACTCTCCTAAAGATAAGGAAAAAAGTGTTATCCAAATTCCTAGTATTTCTCAACTAATCTCCCTTATAATATATCCTAGATAGGCTAAATATCCTCACTACTATTTTAGTATGATTTTTATTTACATAACAATCACTTACATGATTTTATGCACATATTATTTGCACAAATATACTAATTAAATAATAATCTAATGTGGAACACTAATTAGATCTTAACAATTAAATTAATATCTAAATTTTGTGATGGACTCTGTCAAGGTCTTCAAGACATGATTAGAATTTTCCAATTGATCATAGAATCTAACGTTGCACACAAAGTTAAGCTTTCTACATTTAAAATACCTAAACAAGATTCCTTTACCGTTTTTAGCCAATATTTTTGAGCTATTACGTCTAAATTAGGTATTCAAACCACTATTATTGGTACTAATCCCATGCCCACAACTTTAGTTACCTATGTGACATTTACTTAACATTTGGGGGAAACATGAGGCCCTTAATAGATTTTTATGCCTATCCATATGTAAGAAAACTTCACTCTTCCATGATGGCTATAGATATTCCATTTCTAACCTTTCTTATTTGCATAAATACCTTGAGTAAGCCATTATATCTCTACATATAAGGGTGTTTAAATTATATCAAGGTGCACTGAGAACTAATCATGCCATGGATTCACATGCCTTACTCCATAACCCATTATCCATTGAGAGAATAGCCCATCCCTTACCAAAAGTATTTTTATCTCCTAAGATCTCATTATATGAAGGTAAAGGAGACCCTGAGTAATGTCTTATATCATTCCATAGAGCCTGATTGGACTATGCATATAATGACAAAATATTGACCAAATTATTTCTAAAGAGTCTTAAAGACTATGCATTCATATGGTTTTATGATTCCCTGCTCTAATATATAACAACATTCAACCCCTTGGCCAATAAATTCCTAATAATAATTTCCATCAACATTGATGATAAGTCATCATATGCATAAATTTATAAGCTAATGAAAGGTTCCAATGAACTAATCAATGACTATATGCTTCGATACAAGACCATTATATCTTTAAATGGTTGACAATAAATTTCAAGATATATTCAAACAAAGGTTTTTAGAACTATTCCATATTTAACCCATATTAAAGAGATTCAAATAATTCTATGAGTTATGACATTTCTAAAGAAAAATAAGTTAAGTTAATTTCTTTGAACATAATTAAGTATACATCAACTCTTATGACTACTTCGACATTTAAATTTCAATGAAAATTGAATTATAAGTTCATATTAAATGATGATGATGATGATGATAATAATAATAATAATAATAATAATAATAATAATAATAATAATAATAATAATAATAATAATAATAATAATAATAATGAGGCAAATACTATAGTCAATGCAATGTCAGAATGCACAAATCTTTTACAATTGATAGCTATACCAAAGAGGCAATTTTCATAATTACCATCACCTCCTCATGTGTTAATAAACAAGTTCCTAGAGTGTAACCTTACCACACTCCTTCCAAAAGATTTTATCCAAGCAAACCTAGAATAAGTAACTATGATGGTAATGCATATTGTGAATATTTTCATATTGTAGGGAATTCAACAAACATATATTTCAATCTAAGACATAAGATTCAAAATCTCATAGATGAAAACATTATCAATTTGGGTATTTCTAAAGAGGAATATCAACCAAAACATAATGGAAATGAAAAATTGAAGATCTTCAGTGATCCTTTTCCCAAACATGAGTCAACATAAAATAATGACACATTAGAGGTACACTAATATATAGCATGCATCATCCAAAAAAAAACATATGATCATCTAATATATACTATCATTAGTACACAAGATATAATCCACCTTAGTAGCTCATGATTACATTTGATGATACCAAGATAATCAATGATGATTCAAATTTTCATGCTTTGTTCATTTCAATCTACGTTTAGGAACAACCTATATATAATGTTATGATTGAAAATGGATCAAGTTAGAATGTTTTCATGATGGAACTTTTCCTATCTATTGGATACACATGTAAAGATATAGAAGATATAATGGAATCAATTACATGATTTTATGGATAGAGACATAATACCTTAAGATGCATAATATTACCTCTTTAGGTGGGATCAAAGATAATATCCATATTATTCATAGTGTTATAGAGTGATGGGTTATTCAACATGTTATTAGGATGCCTATAGATGTAGAGACTTTGTGTAGTTATATATATATTACACCATTGCATAAATTACATATACTATAATAGATAAATAATAGTTATAGGTGTATGGTATGAATATCCTCTATAGTTAGTGATATCTCATCCTCTACCCCCATCACCACTATGATTGGTTGATACACATATTTAGGATCATTATATAGATAGGGTCGATACAACTAGTCATGACCATTATTCATATAGGGTCATAGACATATTTAAGATCACCATTCAAAGATGATGGATACACTTATTTAGGATAAACATATGAAGTTGATTGTTACACATATATATTAGCCATTTATATATCCAACCATTCCATATAAATTACATTAGATATTTATTCACATACCATAGAAGTTAGACGTATTATACATTACATACTTAGTTAGAACCATAGGTAGTTCATTGTGTTCCATAGTGAATTCAAAAAAGATACACCCTTATATTATACAACATATACCATAGAGTACTAGATCTTCTAGAGCCATCCATTATTCCTCGAGTTATAAGAACTTTCAACATGATAGACATGATACATCATACGATTCCTTATCATGTTTTGATCCATCCCTAGTTAATAATTACTAATGATGAAGATGTTTCCCTACAACATTCTTATAGGAAATTCTCATGGTCCTCCCCTTAAGTGAATCATTGGATAGTTTTTTCTAATGTTAAATATTCCAATAATATAAAAAAATCAAATAATCAAAAAATACAAAATACCACAACCTAAAAAATAAAACAACAAGATTATGGGATACTTAGTTTCTAACATTCAACCATGTACACATGTACCAAATTATAACAATTAATGAACTCATGTACATGATTGTTATTGATTTATTTTGGTAGCTATAAACAAAGTCTGATGGGGACCACTATGTTAAGTGGTCAATAACATTCTTCCAAAAAATAACTTTAAGAGTTAAATGTCTTGCCTTGGGATTAACCAATTCAACCCTTATGAGGCATTTACCTATAAAAGATATTGAGTTCAAAAAAGGATAATCATGAAATATTACCTTCCTATGATAATTTATAGTTAAATAGAATCAACTACAAGATTTTATAATGTCATAAAAGACTAAATTAGGGTTTAAGACTCATTAAGTTAGTCTTTAGTTCATTCCAAAAAAGAACATATCTAATGATTAACTTGCAACAAAGATTATAAATTTCAAAGAATAATTTATATAACTAAGATAAGCCATATACTTATACCAAACCTTTAATCAATGGTCTTAGAGTTATAACCTTCTAGAGCAAGTCATGTTAATAGAGTTCCTTAACAACTTGGCTATCAACATATAATAACATAGAATATATTTACATTATAGTAGATTATTCACATAATGTAGTTTGTTATGATAAATTTAGGTGATAAAAATTGTACCATTACCTTAAAAACTATGCTATGTGAAAGCAAGCTTAATCAAACATATACTACCTAAAAGTGTATGCCTATAAACATGACAAAAGTGATTACATTGACCTTAAATGACTCAAGTGATAAACATTATCATTTTAATCTCCTTGTATTAAAGTATGTTTTTTGTTTAACATAACTAAATATATAATTAGGTCATAGATTACATGCTATGAATGATTTCAATATCATACATTTTCAATTACCTTTTCAAGTAGCATCAATAACAAGAGAAAACCAAATTGTATTAGGGTTTCACCTTTTTTCATGATGCATCTAACTAACATTTCCCTATAGATTTAGCCTACAAAAGGAAGATAAAATAAAAACTTACTTCATTTCTTAAATTTAAATAAGGTTAAAGGCCAAAATTCGATAGAATACAAATTTTCTAAAAATACATCATCACTAATTTCATAAATGGTGATAGGTTTCCCCAATGTTCTAATACAAGTAAGAGGAAACATTTACTTTAAATGATGCAAGTATCACTAAATTTCCTATGAGTCTCTTATCTCATAACAAGGTGTGCCTCACTATTGGAATAGACCATTATTCATGATAGTCCAATACTACATTAAAAAATATCATAGATTACTCATTCAACAAAAACTACCCATGAAAAATGGAACTAAGAGTAACCTATTAAAAAGTGAAAAATACTATTAATAATAGGTTGAAATTTGAAAAAGATTTATCAACAATCAACTCAAGTGAAGTTCATTACTTGTTTTTTGACCATATGAATTAGAACCACCATCATGACTTGCATAAATTTGGCATCCTAGCATAAACATAGTTTAACTCAATCTCTTTGAAAGGAACATATCATGCTTATTTTGCATAGATCACTCCCTAATGATTCATGGAATATATATATATACATATATATATATATATATACATATATATATATATATATATATATATATATATATATATACATATATATGTGTGTGTGTGTGTATGTATATATATATGTATATATATACACACATATACATATATATACACATATATACATATATATATATACATATACATATATATATATATATATATACATACACACACACACACACACACACACACACACACAACACACACACACACACACACACACACACACACACACACACACACACACACACACACACACACACACACACACACACACACACACACACACACACACACACACACACACACACACACACACACACACACACACACACACACACACACACACATAATCACTCAATTAATTTATAGGTTCTTCTTTCAAAATAAACTACACATAAAAATGAGTGAATAACCCAAGTAACCAAATTTAATTATGTTTTCATAACAAGATGTCCCCCATAAGGGGAATCAACTTGATACTACACTTTCATGTTTGCAATGTACTAATAAATCAAATTAACATAAGAATGATAGTAAGGTATTGTTTCTATAAAATAATGTTATAACCCAAAAATCAACATTATTTAAGAGTGTTATAGTCGCATTAACTTCCAAAAAAACAAAGTGACCCCAATGATTATATAACTATATCACCATGGTAAATTTTTATACTTATTTATTAATCCACATTCCAATTTAGATGATGAAAATATTAATACCAATTTAAGATCATATTTAAAGAAAATATGGTTAAACAAGATATAAGGATAACAAGTCAGGCGTAACCATTCACTATTTATTCACATAGTAATAATTTAAAAATGCTAATGACAACACGAATTCAAAATTATTCAAGTAAGGTATAATTTAACCTTAGTCAAATGATACCAGGACTATATGAAGTGTTGTATTTTAATGAATTCTACAACCATGCTAAAATTTAGCTTAATTAAACAAGAATTCTAAATCCTATCCAAGTGAAGATTCATTGAATTAGTTATTCCACAATCTAGAAATAATAATTTCAACATAGTATTGCATAATCAAAATAAACTTAAAATCATAATTTTTTTTATACCAATAAAGATAACCTTTAAATAAATTAGTACGATCCCCATAGTTATATTTTGATGTACAACATAGTCATAAGGTGACCCACATACATAGTCAAGATTAATAAATAATAACTCATCTCCTCATAAGTAATGTATATGAAATAATAAAAAACAAATAATAATAGGTTTTTCATTTTTTATAGTTTAAGATATATATCATAGTCATCAAATGATATTGAATCTTTACTAAAACAACAACTAGTCCATCATAAGTACATTCAAGAATCCTTAAAAATTATTACACTCTAATAAAAATAGGGTTTTTTAAGTTTCATTTTTATATCAAGGATCATTAGCACAACTCGGAGATCATCAAAATGCATATGTAATATTTAAATCATTCTTTGTACATGAACACAAAAAAATAATAAAAAGATCCCATCTATATGGTGGTAATCATTCCCACCTTAACAATTAATCTAGGGTTAAAATAGTATATCAAATGAATGTCGAAAATCATAACTTATAATATGAGATTAAGGATATAGATAGAGATCAAAATTTAACTAAGGTTACGGTTTTATACATAAGGCCAAGTAGGCATACAAAAAAAAAACTAAACACACAATCCAAACAAGCAAAGATAAATAACACACAATGTCATAGTAGCATATAAAATTATCATGAAAGTGTTTTATTCATATATACACCATATCATGGGTGATATTATTTAAACAAATGTTTACCCACAAGGGTTTGTCTAAAACCTCAAAAACACCTCCAAAAATAATCATATTCATGTTTCAGCACAATAGTAGCTCATCACAGTAAGTGCATACACATAATATTTTCAAACTTTTATTGATTATTGACACTTTTTATCTTGAAATAACTTGTTGAGTCTCAATCTCTCTGAGTGCATGCCTTAAGGGGTTCACCAAGAAAGAGGTGGGTAGACCATTGGTGCTTCATAAGATTATTGTCCCTTTTGCCACTTGCCATCTACACACTTGTCTCCTAAAAGCTATTTATCTTAAGCTTATTCTTCTCAGTCCTACCTCATCTAGTATTTTTAATCTTTCCATCCTCCTTTCCTTACCTTAACACCCTTTTGGATATTCAATTGTACTAGGTCGACTGGGTTGATGTAGTACAGTCTAGGGGTATTTTTCACTTTCTTGGTTTTTTAGCCTTTTGGCCAACCTAGCACAGACTTAGTGAATTGTCCCCAAAAACACTGGGTCGGCTAAATCAACCCTATACAGTCGATGTTCCTAAGAGGATTTAAGAAAAGATCCACCTATATATACAAGTTCATTTCCCACCATTTCATAAGAGAATGGAATGATATTAATTCACCAAAAAAGAATATATGCAGTAATATATCATAAGTATTTGAAATTATAACATAAAATATGAATAATAGATAAGCCACTTCGAGGGGGAAACCTCCCAAATGCTTTCATTAAGAATGAATACTCAATATGATGATGAATAACCGACCCTACCTCTTATATATAGTCTGACAAGGCCATGTACCACCCATAGGCTGACCTACTAAGTATATGAATGCATAAATAAATGTAAAATAATATGCAAAAGATTTATACAAGCCATAAGTCAACTACACATATCCATAGACACACCAACGGTTAAGGGAATAACATGCCCCTCCCATTCAAAACAATGTTTTCCTCAAAATTAAATCAATCTTAGATGTTGTGTCATGAATTATTCATCCTCCTAGGTAGCATCTTTAGAAGGTAGATTCTTCCATTTGATCAGATACACAAGAATCAGTCTAGATCATAGCTACTTAGTGTGTGTTTAAAGGAACACTTCAAGATCAAGAATAACCCTCCCTTCCTCATCTAATTTTGGTAACTTAGTTTGAGTGGTAAATATCTATCTAATGACCTTCTTAAGGCAAGGTATATGAAATACTATATGAATACAAGTAGAGTGAGGAAATTTCATCTTGTAAACCACAATACCAATTTTCTACAAGACCTAATAAGGAGCATAATACTTGGGAGATAGGTTATTATCCTTTTTCTATTACTTCAATGACATCTGCTTATATGGTTGCAAGTGAAAAAACACCCAATCACTAATTTCAAAATACCTCTCACTCTTGTGTTGATCTTCTTATTGCTTCATGTGATTTTGGGACAAAGCTAAATTTTTGTACAAACTAGCAAGGACTTCCTATTGATGTTGAAGGTGTTCCTCCACTTTATGTAACTTTGGGTGGGTATTTAAAGGTGAAGTGAGAGATGGAGGATGGTATCCATACAATTCCATAAAAGGAGACATTTTGGATGAACTATGCACTGACATATTATACCACCATTCAACCAAGGGTAGCCATTGAACCCATTTATCTTGTTTATTAAACACAAAATAATGAAGGTACCCTTCCAAAAAATTGTTCATAACCTTAGTTTATCCATAATATTGAGGATGGTAGGATGATCTATGAGCTAATTAGGTTTCTAAACATGCAAATAACTCTATTTAAAAATTACTAGTGAATATGGGATCGAGATAACTAATAATAATCTTGGGAGTACCATGTAATTTCTAAACTATATTGAGGAAAGTAGAAGCTACTGTACTGGCCACTAATGGTTGAGATAAACAAAAAAATGATCATACTTTGTGAGTCTATCCACAACAACCATGATAACATTTCTACCTTTAGATCATGGTAACCTAATAATGAAATCCATAGATACCTCTTCCCATCATTGACTGGGAATGGATAAGGGCTGTAAAAGACCTAGGGTTTTAATGGGTTCACCTTCATTTTGCTGATGGACCATACATTCAGACACATATTTATGTATATCCCCCTTGAGTCCTTTGTAGGAAAAGTCCTTCTTGACTCTATGATAGGTTTTTAAAAAACCTTGAGTAACCACCAAGAGGAGATGCATGAAGTTCTTGAAGGATTTTCTATTTGAGAAGAGAATTTTGACATAGATATAATCTATCTTTTTACCATAATGAATTTCCATTCCATGTAAAATTTTCAATCCCATCAGAACCCTACTATAGATTCTAAATCAATGAATGGGTAATACTATCATTCTCCCATTTTGCCCTTGCTTCTTTTAGCCAATATGCTTGATTAATGGTCATGGCACATAACAATGCCTCAACTAGTTCATCTCACCTAGATAGTTCATCTATTACCACATTTTATTTTCCTTTCTTATAGACTATTTCGAAATCAAAACCTAACATTTTCGTCACCCTTTTTTATTTTTCTTTAGAGGATAATTGCTACTCCAAATTTTTTTTAAGGCTATCATGAACAGTCTTTACCTAAAAGTGATGACCTAATAGATAATGTCTCCATTATTTGAATGCATATATAATATCCATCATCTCTTTCTCATAGATGGGTTTGAGCTAATTTTTACCCTTCAGTTGATGACTTTCAAAGGCAATGAGCCTACCCTCTTGTATGAGTACTGCACCCATACCATATTTAGATGAATCACATTCAACCACAAAAGTTTTAGAAAAATATGGATTAGGTAATACTGGGGCAATGCACATAGCCATTTTCAATTGTTTAAATGCCTTGGTAGTTATATCAATCTACTAAAAGGAGTCTTTATACAATAAAAAAGTGAGTGGTGCTGTAATATTACCATAGTTTTTGACAAACCTAATATAATAGCCTGTTAGCCCCAAAAATCCCCTTATTTTCTCAAGTGTCTTGGGAATCTACCACTCCATAATGGCTTATATTTTTTTAGGGTCAAATTTCACTCCCTCATGTGATATAATATGACCCAAATATTCCACTTCTCAAAATACAAAAACATATTTGGATGGTTTAGCATACAACTAATGTTACTTAAGAACTGAGAGTACCTATTTCACATAATGCAATTGGTCTTCCCATTTTTTTCTATAAATAAGGATGTCATAAAAAAATACAAGTACAAATTTTATCAAAAATGGCCTAAAAAATTTATTCATCAAACTCTGGAAGGTGGATGGTGCATTGGTGAGACCAAAAGGCATGACCAAAAATTCATAATGACCTTCATGAGTATGAAAGGCTATTTTAGGATTATCCTCCTCATAGATATGGATTTGATGATACCTAGACGAAAGATATAATTTGGTAAAATAAACATTACCATGTAATTCATCTAACAAATAATCAATTAGGAATAGGAAACTTATCTTTGATAGTGAACTTATTGAGCTCTCTATAATCTGGAAACATCCTCTAAGTTTCAACTTTCTTTCATACCATGACTACAAGAAAAGAATATTCACTTTGGATATGGTGAATGGTACTTGCCTCTAACAACTCTTTTAACATTTTCTCAATTTTGCTCTTTTGGGCATAAGGATATCTATATGGTATGATATTGGGTGGTGTACTTTCAAGAATGAGTCTAATGGAATGATCATGAGTATGACTAAGAAGAAGACCTTTTGTCATGGGTCTAAAAAGAACTGAATGCTCATCCAATATTTGTTGTAAGTTAGGATGGGTATACTCCTTAGTTTTTTGGACATCAATGGAAAACAAGTGTGCCACAAATCCTTCATCACCCTTTTTCAGCATCTCAGTCATCTGATGTGAACTAACCATTTGTGCAGATTTAAATCTTAATCCTTGTAGTTCTAATGGCTTGCCTTCAAAATAAAAACACATGAATAGTTCATGTAAATTCATTTCAATAGTAACCATAATAATAGTCTTTGTACTCTAAAAATAATATTAGTCTTGCCCATAGGAATAGAAAACATAGGAAAATCTAGAAAATAGTCCCCCATTGCTAACTTAATACTATGGCATTTTCCAAAAAAATTAACTGTACCACCATTAGCAGTCATGACTTAAAACTCTAGGGCTAAGTAGATGAAACAATTCAAATGAGCATCTAACTTACCATTGATGAAATTATGTGTACTATTTGAATCAATCAACACTGTGACCTTCTATTTATTAATAAATCCCACCACCTTAAGAGTTTGAGGAGTAAAAATACCTAAAATGGCATGGAAAGAGACAGTAGGTTGAGAATCTATAGCTTCATCCTTAGGTCCTTCAAAACCCTCAATAGATGCTTCCTCATCTTCTTCATCCTCATCAGTGCCTTCAATGTAAAATAACTTCTTTTTAACACATCTATGACCTTTGCTCCATTTACTATCATAACCATAACACAACCCTTTGGCATGTTTATCCTTAATTTATTGTGTTGTTAATATGGTAGGTTGAGGCCATGATGGATTTGGGAAGGTGCATTATTGACTATTAGTGAAAGGATGATGTTTGATCATCTCTTTTTCTTATGCCAAGCATGCCATTAGTATAGATTTAGATACAATTATGGGGTTAAACATACAAACCTCTAATTGAATACTATCTTTTAGTCCACCTAGAAAAAGGTTAGTCAGATAATCCTTCATTTTTCCTATTTTTCATATTTTAGCTAATTGGTTAAATTAGTTTTTAGAAACAATATCTCGATAATGAGACATCAATTCATCAGAGAATACTAACCATGTAATAGGAGCACCAGTCTTCATTTTTTAGCAAAAAAATAATGATACCAAATGAATGGCTTAAGTTCTAGATACAGAGATGCCACAACCAGCTTTTGAGAGCTAAGAGTTTGGTGTAAATCAAATATATTTTCAATTTGAGTGATCCAAGTGAGTGAATCCTTACCATCAAACTTATGTAAGTCTAATTTTGGCAACATTGGTTTTATCCCCATATTGGCAGTGTTAGTATTAAGAGGAGGAGGACTAGAAGGAAAATGTGGAGGGTTGTTGAGTGGTAAATTAGATGAAATTGTAGCCAAGTGTGTCATGATTTAATGCAAATGATTGTTTATGTTATTAATCTCCCCTTGCATTATTGATATTTGAGTTTGGAATTGCACATCCTTATAAATTAGGCCATGTAGGTTTGATTGGATTTCAGAAATTATATAAGATTATTCAAACTCCATGTCATCCCCTAAAGGGTTTTTAGGGATTTATTTCCATTTCTCCCATCCATGTGTGATAGGACCAGCCATACAAAGGCTTGATGGTGAACCTTATTTCACCCCATTGACCTAACTTTGACCACTAAGTTTTTTGAATATTTAGACCTAAAATTACAAATATCAAATAATATACCCAAACTAATTTTTTCCAAGGTTTCCAAAACTATAAAAAAAATTGAAAATAATAAAAATTGTGAGGTATGGAGTAAATTTATAAAAAAGACCTAAAATGGTGATAAATTTTGAAAAATAGATCCAAATGATCTAAAATTTTAATGGGAACTTAATTTAATTATTTCAAAACTCTAGTAAAAAACTTACAAATAAATTCATACCCTTTTACAAGATATATCCAAATTTAAAGATTTAGGGTTTTTGACTTGATTATGGCTCAAATCAATGCTCTGATACCACTTGGAATGATATTAATTCACAAAATAAGAATATTTACAGTATAATATCATCATTATATGGAATTATATCAGAAAATATTAATAATATATAATCCACTTTGAGGAGGTAACCTCCCAAATACTTTTAATAAGAATGAATACTCAATATGATGATGAATAACTAACCCTGCCTCTTATATATAGTCTAACAAGGCCATGTGCCACCCATAGGCTGATTTAATAAGTATATTAATGCATAAATAAATCTAAAATAATATGAAAAAGAGTTATTCAAGCCACAAGTAAACTACACATATCCATAGACATGCCAATGGTTAAGGGTGTAGCAGAGAATAATTATTAGTGAAGAAGTGTGAATGAACATCTACTTATTGACCATTATACTTGAGGAATAAATCTTAGGGTTCCATTATTTATTTTTAGATACATATCTTGTCTTGTGTATAATTATTTTGGATGCTTAGATAGGTTGTGTAGCATAGATCTGATTTATCTTGGTTATCCTTACATACCATAACAATCTCTTGTGAACCACCATGGCCAAGGGAGAGATTGAGGCTTGGGGGTTTGATATTCAAAGGTAATTATTCCTAAATTTATTTCTCATTTTTAAGAGTAGATGTATAATGCATTTATATTCTTCTCCCATGTATTAGGATCTACATACATTGACATGAGTATATGTCTTCTAGTACAAGTTTAATTTAGTTATTTGTTTTATTGATTATAACCCCCATTTTGTGCCATAAGATTTGGTGTGAACTATATTATATTTAATTTATTTATATTATTATAGGTTAATATTTTAAACCATAGGATTGCATTAGGGTTTTTATGTGATTATGTTAGACTATATGCTTTGGAACCCTTCCTAGCATTATATGTTGTGACAAGTGATATATGTGATCCCCTAATTGGGTCTAGTAGATCCTAATATTTATCATGTTCCTTCTTAACAAGTGTATCCAAATCAAAAGTGTAGGTATGATCTATCTTATCTGATCTAGGATTAATTCATAGACATGATGCATTTCTAATTGCATACATTCTAGTGAACCCAATGTGAACTACCCCTTATAGGATTTGTTCACTTTTAATTAATTTATTTCATTCTTTTGATCATCATTTTTATCATATATTTTGACATACTTGATTGATTCTATTGACCCAATGTTTTATCTCTATGCACAGGTTATAGGAATAGATAACTAGGTCAACCCAATCAACCTAGTATAGGTTTCTAGCTTTTCAAAAACCCAGTTTAGCCTAATAGGTTGACCCAATTGACCCCTTATAGTTTCAACACTTTTTCATCAAGTTTATATATAGCTTTATTAATTCTATCAACCTAGTTTGTAGGTTTCTCAATCATACCTCAAGGTTATTCATCAGTAATATTTCTTCATTACATCTCTGATCTACCAAGGTTCTTTTCTATCTCATTTTTTATTTATTTTATATCTTTCATTTCATAGTTTTTAGTATTTAAAACTTCCCTTGAAAATTCAATTGGATTGACACTACCGACCCAATTTTATGTTCTATGTGCTATCTAAAATAATTGGATCAACACTACCATTCTAGTTCATTTTTAGACTTTGCTTTCGTAGTATAGGTTTGACCCTATCAACCCTATTATATATTTTTTTCATATATTTTATACACTATGCCTTGTTTTAAATTGGAATTAACCTCATATCTATTAATAATTAGTTCACACATTTCTTTTCTTGTTGTTTGTATGCTTAGAATAGTTCACATAGTTTATCTAGGGGATTTTTAATTAATCATCTAGTTTCACTATTTATATTTTATGTACACATGACCAAATCACAAAAACATAAATAATCACTTTAATATTTTGTCTACCCTAGGCCAACCTACTTAGATTTAATCACCAAGGGGGAAGCTAACTTGATGTTTTGGTCAAGTATAAAGTGTGGTTAATGGTATATTATAGCTAAGCACCTAATACCATTATCATTGTAGTGTGTGAAGTGAGGGGGTAGGCCCCAATACCAATCATATATCATTTTTACTACATTCCCTTTCATCTCATTCTACCTAAAACTATCCTTAGATTGTTATCTAGTACCTTGTTTATAGCCAACTTCCAATCACATTTTAAATCATATCTTAATAATCTAATTACCAATCAGGTTGACCAATTAGCTAGATTTACTTTTCAATTTGTTTTATTTCTCTTTGTTTAATTATGTGTACAAAAACTTGCATTAAGCAATGTTAGTGAAAGGTTTTGTTTTGTGTGCCTTAATTATATTGGCTAGCATTGATCCAATTGACTATTTGTTTTCCTTTAGCACTTACTTCTTTACATTACTTGTAAAATTGTATTATTCACAAATTTATATAAACTTTCTCATCTTCCTTTTTTTCATTATCTACTTCATCATGAATCCAACACATTTTATGGTTTGAAAATTAGATGAGTAGAAATAAAGATATAGACAAAATAAGGAATCTATCTATTATTAGCCTTTATTCATTATACAGGATCAACCCAATTGACCCTATACTGTATAAAAACCTTTTTTATCCTCTTTCCAATATATATGATTGACCCATTCAACCTTATACTATTTATAGACCTTTTTTAGTCTTTATTTTCTATACAAGATTGACCTAACTGACCCTATATTATTTTTTATCACTTTTTGTTCCCGTTGTGTGGTTATCTAGTCTTATATCATCATGATGACATATGTTCATCATTTTTTAGTTAATAAAATTTCATAATAAAGGATTTGGATAATAACCTCACTTATTTCATTACTTTAAATGAAGCTATCTAATTTCTTCCTTCCCCTTCTCCTAAATCAAAACCAATCACTACACAATGTAATGCAGTTGAGGTCATTCATCTTGATCATCTTCCCAATACCAATTTTGAGAATATTCCACAAAATAATCCATTTCTTATCAAAACTCATACCCTTACAACCAATTTCATAATCCTCTTGTTACACCCATAACAAGATCACCAAGTCTTATCAATTACCAAATTAACATGGTTGAAACTACTCAAATTGATAATCTAGATGGTTCCTAATTATTCAAAAACCTCGATGATAATAATATTTACAATCCTCAAAATAATTATGGTTGTACCAATATTCCTTCTTCTTCTACCACACTTAAGGCAACTAACACTAATTTTAGGAATCCTCCACCTACAAATAATCCTCTCCCACCAACACTACTGATCCTCTTCCTAACAACACTAATACCCCAACTTCAAACCCACCTATTTATACAACTCAACTTATTTCATAAATCATATAATAAATGAACATCATGAAAACAACCAATCAATCTCAAATGATGAACATGTAACAACATTTGTTACACATGATTAGTCAACCACCTCAAGTCATCATGTCTCAACCAAATCCAAAATTTATCCCTCTTTATCTTAGAGATGCCAATGGTAATATCATCCCTCAACCTCTAGTGAATAAGAAAATTCTTCAACATCTTCAAAATGAGCATTTATCCCCATTCATTGCATCCATAGATATTGGAAACATCTCTCCAACTATCACATATAATGGGGACTAAAGATCCTACTACATTTCTTAGGTTTTTTGGTAATCTCTATAAGGAATGGGTCCAAACTAACACCTTTGATACCACCAAGATCTTATCCAAAACCTTTATTGGCAATGCACTTTAATGTTACACCCAACTTCCTAGACATTCCATCTCACAACTATAGGATTTAGTCAATTATCTAGTGAAGGAATTCCAACATGATGACTTTCTTGAAAACTACCTTAGTGATTTCATCAATTCCAAATAACTTCCTATTGAATCTTCTCATACTTTCATCAAATAATGTAATTATATTTCTCATAAAGTGTACCATAACATGAATGATGGTACTCTTTTAAACCTATTTGTCACTACTCTTAAACCTCCCCTTCCATACAAATTTTAAATCTTTTCTCATAAAACTTTAGAGGAAGCCTTAGACCAAGAAAAAAGGAAATACTTTCTTATGACTCAATTTGAACCACCTCAAACAACTAATAAATCACATTTTCAATCATCTTATCTAAAATTTATTCATATAATCCTCCCCAACATCAAAGTGGAACATCCAATTCAACCAATTTTAACCCAACCCACCATCTCTTGAGTCTAGAACAACTTAATAATAAATTACCACCTTCTAAACCCATGATCTTTGATCCTTCCAAAGCTCCTCCAAAATATTATAATATTGATAAGTTTTGTTTGTGGCATGCTAATATAGGTCATTCTCTTGATTCTTATAGTTATCTTAACCAATTTCTTATTTCTTCTTTGCTTATTCCATATTTCAATCTTGATACTCTCACAAAAAATATATATAAAGACTATCTTCAAGCTTCTCAAGATAAATCTCAAGAACCAAATCACATCAACATCAATTACCTAATGAAAGACAAAAATAATCCCATACCTATACCTCATATACTAATTTTATTCAAAACACAATTTATCCTTCTTCCTACACAAATAATTAAAGGATAACTAACATGAACAAATTTAAACATGTCATTGCATCCATTGAACCTCAACCTCTTAGGTCACATGAACCAAAGGAATACGTAGTTAAAATTGCTATTCCAAAACATATAATCCATGGTCATCCTTTACCTAATTTACTTATTCATAACTCTCCTACACATCATATGTCATATTCAACATCCTTAAAATATATCAAACTAACATATTTGCCTATCCCCAGATACACCTATTAGTCCAATGAAAACCACTTTAATAGTTCAATATTACCTCACTCTAACTCACATGTTGGGGCATCTTATGGGGGCCATCCACATGTCCCTTCAAACTTTGGGGCTTATTTTAATGCCCATCCTTACATCCAATTACCCTTTGGGGCATCTTACGATGCCCACTCTTATTCTATATTGCACAATAAAAAACAAATTCAGCTTCAAGAAACCTTCGAAGACTTATAGACTTGTATTTCACATGCTCATCTTTGATATAGATAGCACAGGTTTTACTTGTTCTCTTGTCTCTTGTTTCTTTGTTTTTGTGCATTTTAATTTCATTCTTTTACTTTTATTTTAATACCATCATTGTTTTCAGATACATTATTTATTTTTATTTCACATTACATTTGGAGTTTATTTTCATTTTTGTCTTTATATACATCTTTCATTTATCTTTTTATATCACTCTTTTCCTTACTAGCTTTATGATCATTTTCCCCTTTATTTAGAATTTATCTCTTGATGTACCATAGCCTTCTTTATCTTTTTGCATTTTCTCTTTTTTTTTCGCCCCTTGGTTTTTTCTTTTTTGATTTTCTATGTAAGACCATGGATAGGACCGGATATCCCTCACAAAATTACCATCTTTTTACTCATCTCTTTCACTTCATATTTCACTTGATTTTTGGCACCCCTTGGGTCTTTATTTTATGAAGTTGTAGTGTAAGAATGTGGATAAGACCCAACCCTCCTCATAAAATCACCATCTTTTCATGTTCTTAATCTTTATTCTCAACTTTATCTTTTGCTTCTTTTTCTAGATAGAATTTTCAAATAATCTATGCTAGCATGTTTTACTCCACTTACCTCTTTCTTATGATAAGGAATCACCCTTTACTATCAATGTATTCCTCCTTGAACTTTGTCACATTTTTTCGTAATTTAAAGTAATTCAAATTTTTCCATGTGTCACTCCTCTTGATTTACCCTTTCTTCATCTCCACATTGGATAAAACAAGGTCAAAGTCAAGATAACACTTTTATTTCACCTATATTTATGAGACTCTTAGACCCCATGATCCTTGATGTTCTCTCTCTTCGAAACCTTGTCCCAATTTTTCACTTGAAATTCATATTTAGAACCCATGTTTGGTTTTATAAATCTGTATACAGGAGGAATATAATAATCCATCAAGAACGTTAAAATCTAAATCATTTGAAACAAAAGGCAATTGTATCTAAAAGGCAACATACAAATCTTAGAAGTCAAATTCATGCTAAAAGATGTGATTCAAAGCACATTTCCTTCTTCTAGTAAAATATCAAACTACATAGTTGGCCTCAAAATATAGCTGAGGTCCTTTGGGGTGTGGTAGGCCAATAGATTAGAAGATGAGAATAAAAAATTCTTTTGGTGATACCTACTTTCTCACGCAAGTACCCAATATTCATAGTAGACTGATGGCTCTAGAAGGGATCCTAAATAATGGGCAACATGTTATGTGGAGATAGGGTCATTTTAATTTTCATTCATACAACCTTTATGGGATGATATTATAGTTTAGGGGTATATTTCACTTTCTTGGTTTGTTAACCTTTCAATTGACCTAACACAAACCTAGTGAATTGTCCCCAAAAACACACAGGGTTGACTGAGTCAAAATTGTATAGCCAATGTTCCTAAGAGGATTTAGAGAAATATCCACACACACACACACACACACACACACACATAAATATAATTTTATTTATCACCATTTTATAAGAGAATAATTATGAGCAAAGAAGTGCAAATGAACATCTGCTTATTGACCATTCTACTTGAGGAATAAAGATTAGGGTTCCAAACATTCTTTAGAGATATATATCTTATTTTGTGGATAAGTCTTTTGGGTGATTAGATAGGTTGTGTATCCTAGATTTTATTTATCTTAGTTATCTATACATACCACAATGATCTCTTGTGAATCACCTCAGCCAAGGGAGAGATTGAGGCTCAGTGGGTTTGTCTTCAAAGGTAAGTATTCCTAACTTTATTTCTCTTTTGTAAGAGTAGATAGATAATTCATTTATATTCTTCTCCCATGTATTAGGATTTTGTATACACTGATGTGAGTATAAGTCTTCTAATATATGTTTAGTTTATTTGTTTGTTTTATTGCTTCTAACCCCCACTTTGTGCCAAAAGCTTTGGTGTGCACTAGATTATATTTGATTTCTTTATTTTAGTATAAGTGAATGTTTTAAACCTTAGGACACCATTAGGGTTATTGTGTTATTGTGTTATAGGATTTATAACCATTCATAGCATGATATATTCTAACAATGTATACAAGTGATCCCCTAATTGGGTCTAGTTGATACCCATATTGGTCATGCTCTTGTTTAACATTAATATCCTAATTAGAAGTGTAGGTATGATCTATCTTATCCAATATAGGAATAATTTATATACATTATGTATTTTTGATTGCATACAATAAGGAAACATTAGGATACAATGGAGGGATTTTGAGAAGGGTGATAGGGAGGTTATGAGGGTTATAAATATCTCTAGCTTTATAATAAAATCTCATGGGACCCATCCATGAATATATTATATTATCTAGGGGTTAAAAAATTAGGACTAGTAATAAATAATGCACCACAAAGATAAATAAGCTTAGGGAAAGAAGAAAACTTACTTCAAAAACCAATAATATCTAAATTTTATTCATTGTATTTCATTATTTTCTCTTATAGATTCCCATCTAAGACTCTACCACATTATTCATTATAAGAGTTTCTTTGGGAGCATTCCCAAATACCATGAATCATTGTAGAATATTTTATGGCCACTAATGAAATATCAATGCCTCTATAGAACATATTACAAAAATAGATTCCACTATAATCATGGTAATGGTCAAAATTTAGGCTTAAGAAGACCCTATATTTTATCCACACTCTTATATCCTTATCCATCCTTAGATGTTAATGAATGAAATAATAAACATTATATTCTAACCCCAAAATAAAAATTATTATTATCTCATCCAAAATCAAAATGTTAAGATATGTCCTTTTAATCACCCAAAAGTGGTATTTGAGTGATAAGAGTGCTATTTGAGACTACATATCCATACCTTATCCCTAGACCCATACTAGAGCCTATTATCACACATATCCAAAATTTGTGTAGGCTACAAGCATTCCTAGTTATCTCTAAATTAGTCTTAGACCCTCATTTCATGATCCTATCCATTTGTGCCTAGTGTTTTTCTAGCTGGACACTAGCACCATAATAAGGAAACTAATTCTATGTGGTGTTAGTGTCCCCAAAATGCTTCTAATGTCTTTTGCCTTAGATTTTCCCAAACATATATCTTTTCAAAACTAAATCCTAGTAAGGTTATCCTAGACATCTTTTATCATCTACACAAGTAAAAAATAATATATATACATGAAATTTAGCCCTCTATCTACTATATGGAAATTAGATGAAAAATACACATTCAAACATAAAATAAGTTGAGCATAATTAAGGTTATAAATCCTTATTTTGCCCAATTTCTACATACTACAATCTACAATAGCCCTAATCTCATACTTTCTATATTTCACAGCTCAAGTACATTCAAGGAACTTAAGGTCACCATAATACTATCATAACTTTCACTTATACCAACACTTAGGTGGGGATAACTACATCAAGCTTGATCCCTCCTTAGAGTACTGGTATGTAGGTAAATCTCTTCATAGTAGGGTGTTAAAGATGTCCAACCTACCTCACTAATGAACACACTCTTTATCTCATGCCCTAATTGTATGGAGGATTAGGGTTTGATGTTATGCACAGGATATACTAAGAGGGGGGGTGAATCAGTATATCATATATCTTATGAAACTTTCCTTTAACCAAATTCCACTTAATCAAACATTCAAGATATGCAATAAAACTCAAACAATAAACACCACACAAGATAGAGAGAGACACCAGATATAACGTGGAAACCCAATGTGGGAAAAACCATGGAGAACAATGTCAAGTATATGAATGAGCACAAAACCAAACAATATTTGTAAGCCAAGCTTGTGGGAGCACCATACCCCTTTGTCGAGCATGAACCCAGCTACTATTCATGAGCACCAACCCACAGGAGCACCACACCCCTTTGTCAAACACCAACCCAGCTACTATTTGTGAGCACGAACCCCTTTGCTAAGCACCAACCCAGCAACAATTCTTGAGCACCAACCCACAGGAGCACCAACCCCTTTGTGCATACCACACACCTATCTCTCAATGTTGCTATCTTAACAAATGATAGATCAATACAACATCTCCTTCCTCTCTCTCACCTTTGCTCTTCTAAGCTAGATATAACAAATACAAATCATATTCATCTCTCACAATTACTCTTCTAAGCTAGATATTATAATATCAAATCAACCTCTATCTTCCATATTACAAATGGCTTCTCAAGCCTTTATTTATAGCTTTCCAAATGACCTTTGGCCTTCACCTTTTGTGACCCTTCAATCCTCATGGAAAATGGTGCCAAACTTGTATGACCCTTCATATTCAATCCTTTGAAAAGTCATATGGTGACCCTTCATGACCAAAAACGTCCTTCCCACTTTTGTCCTTATCTTTGGTGACTTTTCATATTCCTCAAAGTGTCCCTTCATGAGAAATTGTGTCCTTACTCTTTTGTCTTCACTTGGTGACTCTTGGTATTCCCCAAGATGACTCTATGGGAAAATGTGTCCCATCCTTCTTTTGTCTTCACTCCATGGCTCTTCAACTTCTCCATGGGCCCTTATTTTGTCTCATATGCAACCAAAAATATATTCATTAATATTAAATAAATATTAACTCATATTAGCCAAGATATATTTATTACAAACAACATTAAATGCAATGGGGCCTTTATCACCAATAATGCTAAACCTTTGACATCAATGACAATATTTACAACAATCTCCCCCTTTGTCATTGATGGCAACCTCAATCCTAAAACTACCACATCATGTCACCTGCACATACTATCATCTAAAAACATACAATAACTCCCCCTTACTATAACAACTTGTACCTATTCCCTATACCTATTTTTTGCACCTACACTTGTACCTATTATTCTCCCCCTTTGACATCAATGGCAAAGGGCCTACCTAGAGCTAACACTTAGCTCCCCCTCAACTGATGCTAAACATCAATGACAAGAAGTAATAGAAATTACTCCCAACTCCTCTCACTGATCTTTGAATGTATCCTTTGATCATGCCTTTGAGAAGATATCTAACAATACATATACATTATTCCCTGTCCTTTGAGCATCTGTAATCAACTCATTTAAATCTTTTCTTCTAATCTCACAACCTTTAGCATGAAACCTTAATGTGTATCCTTGACCACATATTTGACTAACACTCAATAGATTATGCTTACAAAACATTCATATCTTTGGTTCTACTAATATCCAAACTTAAAATAACTTTTTTGGCTATCCTGGCAATGGTTTTATCTTTGAATTTCACTATGCCACCATTGATCTTCTTTAATCTTATCTCCTATCATATGCCTCAAACATCTGCTATCAATTAACCTTGGCTGATCTTTACCTCTTACATGCAAAGCTATTTGCACCAACATAGAATCTTTAGGTTGTTTTTTCTGCCATGAACATGTCTAAACCTTCTTCCTGATGAATGGAGCTTTGAAACTCTGATCCTTCTTCTTGATGAATGGAGCTTTGAAACTCTGAACCTTCTTCTTAATGAATGGGGCTTTGAAACTCTGATCCTCCTTGATTGAATCTACATGAGTATCCTTTTGCTTCTTTCTAAAACTGTTATCTCTTTTTCAACAGTCTAATTTCTTGTGACCATAATCATTTGAAACACTTTAAAACTTTTAAACACTGCATATGCAAGAATCATTCTAATAGCCTCAACCTTAACACCGGTGCAAAATTTTCTTCAAAAATCTATTCACTCAAAGGATATACAAATTCATCTATCAACTCACCTTCTTGTCATGCAATATATGCAAGACCCAATAACATCCACCATGCTTCAATTTTTCTTAAAAGTGTCTCCTTGAAGCCTAGAAGAGACACCCCACACAATATGGTTCTAGAAATAAATCTCAGGAGATTTCCACATCTCCTCTATTTCTTCCTTGATCTTCTTTTGTTTTTTTTTTAGAATCCATTTAATCATGTCTAACCTTTTTGACTTAATAACCTTATCATTTATGATGTTTTTCTTTTTCTCAACTTTTGCAACTATCTTATCTTGAAAAATCCCATGCTCAAATGTAACAAGAGATTCTACACAATCCTTCTTATCTAATTCTTTATCTACTATAACAAGTAATTCATTTTCATTCTTGAACTCAACCTGATCAACCTTTACTATTTTAGGTCTCCAAACCTTAATCTGACTATTCTCATATCTTTTAGGGGCTCTAAAACCTTTGACATACTTTGAAGATCTCTTTACTTATTTTGGACATAATTTAGCAATATGGCCAACCTTATGACAATAAAAGCAAACAATATTTCTCATACCTTTTTCTTGAATGTGACTGAGATCTCCCTTTGACTGATTGCTTCTCCTAATACAGTCTCTTGCCTTATGGCCAACATGATGACAAACAAAACAATGGCCATGAAAAGAATTTGAAAACTTAAAAGCATTGGGTTGCTTGATCGACTTCTTTGATTTGCCTTCAAATCCTACATCCTTCTTTCCTTGGACCAATATTTTATGATCTTTCTCAACCTTGATTAGAAGCTTCTCATGATTATCCTTTAAAGAACATAACTCATCCTTCAACTAATTACACTCTTCTTCTTTTGATGTTAAAATTGAATTTGCAACCTCTAACTGATTCTTAAGATCTTGAATAAATATCTTATTTTCTTTTACTTCTATAGCCAACTTAGAATCCAAGATACACACCTTTTCCTTAAGAGCCTCAACCATAGATTTCAACTCTTGATTCTCCTTCTTTAGTTTCTTGGCCATCTTATGCTTTTATTTGATCTACCTTCAAGTTGTTAAACCCTTTCTGAAGGAACCTGCTCTGATACCAATTGTTAAGCACGGGATATACTGAGAGGGGGGGTGAATCAGTATATCATATATCTTATAAAACTTTCATTTAACCAAATTCCACTTAATCAAATATTCAAGATATGCAATAAAACTCAAACAATAAACACCACACAAGATAGAGAGAGACACTAGATATAATGTGGAAACCCAATGTGTGAAAAACCATGGAGAACAATCTCAAGTATATGAATGAGCACAAACCTAAACAATATTCATAATCCAAGCTTATAGGAGTACCATACCCCTTTGTCGAGCACCAACCCAGCTCCTATTCGTGAGCACAAATCCACAGGAGCACCACACCCCTTTACCAAGCACCAACCTAGCTACTATTCATGAGCACCAACCCACAAGAGCACCAACCCCTTTGCCGAGTACCAACCTAGCAATAATTCATGAGCACCAACCCATAGTAGCACCAACCCCTTTGTGTATACCACACACCTATCTCTGAGAGTTGCTATCTTAACAAATGATAGATCAATACAACATCTCCTTCCTCTCTCTCACCTTTTCTCTTCTAAGCTAGTTATAACAAATACAAATCATATTCATCTCTCACAATTGCTCTTCTAAGCTAGATATTACAATATCAAATCAGCCTCTATCTTCCATATTACAAATGGCTTCTCAAGCCTTTATTTATAGCTTTCCAAATGACCTTTGGCCTTCCCCCTTTGTGACCCTTCAATCCTCATGGAAAATGGTGCCAAACTTGTATGACCCTTCATATTCAAGCCTTTGAAAAGTCATGTGGTGACCCTTCATGACCAAAAACGTCCTTCCCACTTTTGTCCTTATCTTTGGTGACTTTTCATATTCCTCAAAGTGTCCCTTCATGAGAAATTTCACCCTTACTCTTTTGTCTTCACTTGGTGACTCTTGGTATTCTCCAAGATGACACTTCATGGGAAAATGCATCCCATCATTCTTTGTCTCTACCCCATGGCTCTTTGACTTCTACATGGGACCTTCTTTTGTATCATATGCAACCAAAAATATATTTGTTAATATTAAATAAATATTAACTCATATTAGCCAAGATATATTTATTACAAACAACATTAAATGTAATGGGGCCTTTATCACCAATAATGCTAAACCTTTGACATCAATGACAATATTTCTAACATTTAAAAATTTAATTAGTTATTATAGGCACAATATAAGGTTCTAAAACTCATGTACATAAGAACAAACCATATAGATATAGACAAAGGTGTACCCAAAATCTTGAGATATTCATGCATAGAGGACATTATTACCAATATCAAGACACTACTACCACTTCACCAATAATGGTGCTACTATCCAATTGTGGTGATACTATTTAGGAGGGGTTATGACATATGGATTTAGTTTAAGACACTTAGACTAGATTCCATCTCAATTTATAACATTTAGATCATCCATATCAAGTGTTTTCCATCTAAGTCTTTACTTGCACTATTTATTACTATTTTAAAAAAATTAAAAGCTATTCAATCTTGTAACAAATTAGTGATTTTATTTATTGCATATTATTTCATTGATTTAGTCTACTCATCTCTTTAAAAAACATAAGATTTAATCTCACTAATTCTGAAAAGGCTAAAACATTTGGTTAACCTAACTTAATTTGAACATTTCTCAAACCTTAACCCTATATGCTCTTAGCATATGTATCCTTTTTTTGTATATGCTCATATTTTAGTTCCAAAATTTCATATTTATTTCAATATTTTTTTTCAATCTTTCATAGATTAAAATTATTTAAAGGTTTAAAACATACAACTCATTTTCTTACTTCCCAATCTATAATGGAAGAATTAATGTATTGATTTGATGAGACTGATAAGAAATAATTGTAATATTTTGTGTCCAAACATTTAGATATGCAATATGACCTCATCACTATCACTCATGAATAACTCCAAAAATCAAACAATGGTCAATCTTTAACTCCCCTAGCTAATAACATTATTAGACCTACAGTGGGGACATCTTAGCTAGTAAAAATAATAATTAAAATTTAATAAGATTTATTGATAGCTACATCTCTTATGGATAGTTCCTCCATTATAGATGTACAATTCCTTATGCATGAGGTTCATACTCTACAGGCTAAGGTGTTACATCTTGAGAAGGGAGACACTAGGCCATCACATGCCTTGGATTCTAATATTATCTTGCATACACCTTTAGTAAACCAAATAGAGGAAACTCCATTTCCATCTAGACTTGTGACACCTAAACTTACTTTGTATGATGTTAAGGGTAACCTAGAGCACCATCTCCAATCTTTTCACGTAATATGTTTGGACTATGTGTCTAATGATTAGATTCTCACAATTTTTTTTTCACATAATTGAAAATATTATTACTTACATTGGTTTTATGACTTAATTAATCAATCTATCACAACATTCAATCCTTTAGAAGACATGTTTTTAGTACGATTATCCATAAATATCAATGACATGATCTCATATACTCAAATTGCACAATTGAAACAAAATTCAAATGAACCTATTGTAGAATGTCTTATGATACAAGATTATATTAGCTAAATTTACTATCCCCATTTTATAAAAATAGATTTAGAACATATTCAAATAGAGTCTTCTACCATCATTACATGAAGTTATCATGTTCAAGAAGTTTCCAACATTCACATATCTATGCCACATAGTAAAAGAAAGAGAGGTCAAGATTTTATCACTGGGTAAACTAAAATATACCGATGGATCAGAATAAACTTCTAAGAGTTTAAATAATCCTCCATATAAGGTAAGGGCCATCAAGAACAAGAGTGATCAAAATACCACAAATAACCTAGCTTTAGATCCATCTCTTTGCTTGGTTTTATCAATTCCTTCATGCAGAATCTTCACCAAGCTTCTAGAATCGCCAACATAGGTTTTCCAATAGCTTTTGGAATGTAATGTCATATCTCTCACTCCCATAAAAGAGTTTGATACAACAAAACCTATTCCAAAGAGATGTGATTCCAATGCATTCTGTGAGTATCACAAGACACTAGGCCACATAACAAACTTATGCATTATCCTAGAACATAAGATACAATATTTGATTGAGGCTAGAATTATTAATGTGGGCACACCCATAGAGGCAAACAAAGAATAAAAAGTAAAATATAAGGCATTAAACTTATTCTTAGATCCACTTCTAAAGCACATAGTATAGAGGAGGCACACACATTTCATATCAAGCACATCCACCATGAGATTCATATCACACTATTATAGAGGAGGCACACACATTTAATAATATCATTAGTATGTACCACACTATAGTTATATATAGACCACTCATCACCTTCTCAGAGTAGGAGATTATTAATTATGATATATATTTATATGCACTCTTTGTATGAGCCTACATAGATTATCATCCTATATAGAGTGTTATGGTTGACAATTGGTCAAGAATTAACATGTGTACTATGACAATTATAAAACATTTTGGGTATTCAAATTAGGATATATTACCTATATACATGGTTATTAGTGGTATTAGTGGTCATATTCAAATCTCAATTGAGGAGATTATGCTTCAACTATATGTTGGACTACCACATGTGGGCACTCAATTCCTAGTAGTACCTAGTGTAAGTGTGTTTGATATGTTATTAGGAAGGTCATGGATACAATAAATATGAGTAATCATATACATAGTACATATATTATTAAAATATATACATGAAAATTAGGTGGTCAAAGTTGAGGGTCTTCCATATGAGTATCCTCTACCTATTCCATAACTAATTATAACATAATTAATAGTTACAGTTATAACACAATTATTAGTTACAACTCAAAGGATAGTTCTTGTTGATACACCATAGAGTTTATTAAATCCACAAATGTAGGTCAAGATCCACTCCTATATTATTGAAACATACACATAATCTCCTATAGAGATAATTAATAGAGAGACCCCTATTTAGAGATATGTTATAGATTCTAGAGGGTTTTCCTCCACTCACTTTTTCTTGAGATTAGTATTTTTGGGTTTTATAGGTTCTCAGAATAGGTCACCTATGTCACATATATCTTCTTCTACTAGATGGGTTCCTAAGACCCCTATAATTCATAGGACACCATAGTTAGTGATACATATTCCTAGTACCAGTATACAAGTAGATATAGATATAGATCACTTAGTACAATAGATTATGGTACCGCATTTTCCCTTTCACATAGCATGCATGATCAAAGTTCTCGTATTTGACATAAGACATAGTGATAGTGAGTCTCCCATGAGACTCATCGGTTAGCATAGTTTCTCTTTCCTTGTAAATATCTTATATCTAGAAAATACAAAATAATATAATATTTAAAAAAACATAAAAACATTCAAATAATTACTCAAAAACACAAAATTTTAGATTATATATATTGTTATGTTTACACTTATTATATTTTATAGACACTAAATATGTTAGCTATCTAAGTGTAGTCAGTTTTATCATACATATATGCTTTACTCATTCTTGTCAAGTGCTTATAGATTTATACAAGACTCAATTCCACTACACTGATCCAACTTGTTATTATCTATCCATTGGGGGCATATACATTGATTCATGGTTCTTCACTTGACAGATTCACCCAATTAGGGGCATGTTATACATATTTTTAATCACCAAGTTCTATCCTTATATAATCTACATCCTAGCTTTAGCATTGTTATATATTGATATTGATCATATTACTCTTACTCATATTTTTTTGTGAACTATTACTAATTTAGACTCAAAATATGTACATCATATCTCTTACATAGATTTATATTACATATTCATGTATACTTTCATTTTTAGATTGCTTAGTTTACCCTTGATTATATTTATTTGCTTCTTCTATTTGAGGGAATTTGAATATAACATTGCTCTTTAGCTTTATTCCACTCCTATTCACAATATATATGGTTTGGACATGTGCCTATGTCTTTATGGGTGATTTATTTATTATTTATGTAGACATTTGAGCATGTCCTTCTATGTGGATCTAATCCAACTTACTTTTTTCTTGTGTATGTGTACATTTGAGCATCTCCTTGTATGTTATGTTTTCTCAGATTTAGTGACATGCACCCATGTCCCTTGTATTGTGGTCCCTTGGCCTACTTTGTGTTCCTCATGTGTTTTGTATGTATGATTTTTTTATAATCATCATGGCCATGACATTTTTATTTGCTTGTTACACACAATTTTTTGATGACAAGATGAACCTCATGTCTCTACCCTCCCTACTTGGGTATTATGATGGACATCATACCCCATCCCCCTAGGTATATACTTAGTTTTACTCATATTTGATGTTATACACATTGAATACATCTATCTTGACACCCTTGTGAATATTAGGAATGACATACATCTTATATTACATACTTATGCTTAGATCATATTACATTTTGATGTTATGTATGCACATTTTATTGTATTATGATGTAGTTATCATATATGCTCTAGATAACACATATTTTGTAGATATTTTTATTTTAAGGATATTTGTTGTAAAGTTTCAACAAATCCCATCAAAAGAGGGGGAATTCATAGGGGTTTGTCATAGAGATCAGGATCCTATATTGCATGCATAGTAAATTTTTCATCACACAAGCTTAATTACATAAAATTAGACATAGGTAGACATAATGGGAAAATAGTGACCCTAAAATTAGTATAGTTACAAAAAAATTAGACCATAAGGACACTAGCACCGAAATAAGGACACTAACAACATATGGTGTTATTGTCCAAGATATGCTACTACTGTCCATTAGCCTTATTTTCATAACAACTTAGCTTGGAAAAAAGAACATAATAGGTACAATATAGGTTTACACAAATTCAATTATACTCAATTTTGCTCAGATTCATACTAGTTCAACTCATATTCATATCAATTTACTTAGATTGGGGCCATCATGTATGGCATGACCATTCCCATATCCAATTCAGATACTCAGATATAATTTATTGTAACTCAATTTAGAATATATATGCTTAGATATTAGATTTGGGGGCATGTTCTTGGCACATTCTTTCTATATACTTAATTACACACTAGTTGATTAGCTGGAATGATAATTTCCATGTCATTTTATACACTATACATACCTTACATCATATTATAGGTTTCACACTAGTTTCATGACTTAATACATCTATAGTGGTTGGTATTATTGAATGGGTTAGTGCTTCCTAATGTACCCAAGTGGATATAGAGCTAACATACATTATTAGATATACTTAGTTAGACATTTACATTACTTTGCACAATTTAGTTTTAGATGCATCTACTACACATGGGTGGGAAATGATGGATTTATAGCCTAATTTAGTTCTTGATCCACTGATATAAGAGGGTTGGACACATTATTAGTTAAATCCAAATTATCCACAGGTCATGATCTACCAAGAAGGGATGGGCAATGATGGATTCAAAACTATATTGAGTTATTGAGCACACACACATGAAGATTGAGAAAGATATTAGCTTAGTCTAAGCTATTCTCTAATTGATCACTATATACATATTCACACATAGGTTGTCACCAGGTTCATGTATTAGTTTGCATACCCAATGAGGTTCATTTTTTTCTCTTTCCCATCCCTTTACTTAGTTTTAATCAATTTTACTTCTTTACTCAATTTAGTCTTTTACTTTTGATATATCTTAAATAAGGATTAAGCTATGAATGATTAATTTTTAGGACATGCATTGATTTATGATTCACATAATTAGACATAGCTTCACACAATCACACTCAGCTTCACGAGCTTCACCTCCTAGGTAAGTCTAGGTATGCTTATTTTTACTTTATCCTAGTCATTTCACTTTGTTTTATTTTTATAATAAAAGGTTAGCAAATATAATCACCCAAAATTAGTATTTGAGTTATAAGAGTGCTACTTGATAATATCTATCCCTATCTTAGCCCTATACCTATCCTAAAGCTTATTATTACACTTATCTAGCTTTTGTGTGGGCTACAAGCATTCCTAGTCATCTACAAAGTATTTTTAGACCCTCATTTCCTAATTTTGGCCCTTCACACCTAGTATATAGCCAACAAGACACTAGCATCATAATAAGGACACTAGTAGCACATGGTGTTAGTTTCCCAAAAATGGTGCTAATGTAATTTTACCCAGCCTTTCCTAAATGGATATATTTTCAACACTAAAGATTGGTAAGGTTGGCATAGACATCTTTTATCATCTACACAAGCAACATAAAAGTATATATACATGAATTTTATCCCTCTATCCACTAAATGTAAATCAAATGAAAAATACGCATTCAAACATAGAAGAAGTTGATCATAATTAAGGTTATCAATCCCTATTCTACCTTACTTCTACATAATACCATCTATGACATCCCTTAGTTCAAATTTTACAAATTTACAGTCTTAAGTACATTAAAGGTACTCAAGGCCACTATTATACTAGCATAACTTTCATTTACACTAGCATTTAGTTGGGGACAACTACATTAGGCTTGCTCCCTCCTCAGAGTATTGGTATGTGAGCAACTCTCTTCACAACATGGTGTTGAGGATGTCCAACCTACCCTCCTAACAAACACACTTTTCATCTCATGCCCTAATTATATGGAAGATTAGGGTTTATAAAATAAATCAATTATTACAAGTATAATACAATGTTCTAAAACTTGTGTGCACATGAATAGACACCAAAGATCTAGTCATAGGTGTAATCAAATGTTTGGTACAATCCTATACATAAGACACTACCACCAATATCAAGACACTACTACCAATTTGTTAATAATGGTGCTACTATATAATAATGGAGTTACTATCTAGGAGGGATTATAACATAAGGATCTAGTTTATGACACTTAGACTATAGTCTATTTTAGTTTCTAGCACTCAAATCATATGTATCAAGTGTTTTCTAGATAAGTCTTTAATTTAACTATTTATTACTATTTTTAAAAAAGTCAAAGCTAGTAAATTTTATAAAAAATCAATGGTTTTATTTATTACATATTATTTACCTGATTTATTCTACTCAGATCTTTAAAAAACATAATATTTACTCTCACTAAGTCCTAAAGGGTTAACATAGTCATGATCCCATCATGGGTTAATAAACAATAAAGCCTTGAAATAAATCATGATTCCCTCTAAACATTAGGACATAAAAATATGCTTCAAGTATAATTGAATACCAAGGTAAAAATGTTATGCCAACATCATTAAGACATGCCAAAGCATCAATAAGGATTATAAGATTTTATAATCAACTATTGTATGATCATGTTTCTCAAGCCAAAAAATAAAATGGGCATGCCTTCATAATAAAAATCATATAAAAATAATGATCATAATTGTATATATGCCAATGAAGATCACTAAATAAATAATGACAATGATTATGAACAACACTAGGTTAACACAATACAAGACATCACAAAGGGGGATGGTGGACATTCAAATTGATCTCTTTATTTTACCTTACACTCATTTAATTTTATGACATTGATGTTATAGTTTTATGAATTATTCCAACCCCAAAACTATATTAGTCACCAAATATTACCTATAATAAAAAATAACATCAATAGTATCGACTCTACATAACCATCAATACAATTTAATACTGAATGAAATATAGCCATATACAATATGAATTAGAATATTAAAATATGAATCTCATAAATTAATTATATTTATGAACATATTACAGGTCTCATACAATAAAATGGCTTATAAAAACAATATAATATATACATTATTCAAGGTTTTCCCAAGCTAGATATGACACAAAAACATTCAAAATAAGATCCAAAATCAAAATCTAAGAATGACATGATTGCTAGCATACATTATTTACATATGTTTTTTATCACATGTTTTTTATATGGAATATTATTTACATATAAACATGTATTTCATGATAATTGAGTGATATGAAAGACATACATGTTACACATAGACATATAGATGTTGGTTTTTTCCTCTACCCAGTGGCTATGTTGATACTGGGGTACCTTATTCCATATGTTTCAGTATTAAAGGTTAAATATTTATATAAATTTTTCACCATGTTGAGATATCTATACTTATTACACATTCCTTGCTACTTACTCATTTATTACATAATGATACCTGATATGCCATTGTATTGTGATGTGACATTGATATATATGGATGCTTTAGACTAGTTCCTTGTTCTATACTCCATTGATGTTTTTACTCTTTTACATAGTAGATTACTTTATGTGTGACTATTATGTGTGTCCCTTGTCCTTTCTTGATGTTAAATCCTTTATGTCCCTTATTAAGAACATTTTTTACGTCTTCCTATGTGTGGTCCTTTGCATTATTTGTTGTGACATTTTACGTCCCTTGTATATAGTTCTTGGATTATGTGTGACACTAACAATTGAATTTTATAAGATTTATGAAATTAAGGGATGCCATACTTTATATCATGCAATATTAATATGTATTCCTATCCAAATATACTTATAATACATGATTCATTGATACACCTATCTAGACATGATGTTTGCATGCTCTTCATTCCATGTGTTACATGAATGCCTTGATTGACACATATAATAATATTACGAAATATTATCCATATGATCAAATGATATTACATGATTCTATATTTAGATATTACATGATACAATTATTTCTTATTTTGAGATGAGTGACTTATAAGTTGTATTCATCATCTCAGAAGTGGGGAAATAGAGTGGGATTTTCATAGATACATAAGGCTCAATGAACATAAAATAAGATAAAATCAAATATTTAATATATTCAAAGTGATTTAGATATAATATGATTCAAATAAATGAAAAAAATTGGCACATTGATACAAAGTATAGGGGCATATGCCATGCATATGAATTTACGTTATAGACATTTGAGCACATATTCATACACACTTGGATGCATATGCATGGACATATGCACAATAGATTATATGAACATTATTAAAACAAATTAACATACTTATGAACTTGAGATATAGGTTCTCAAACTCAACACAAATTTATAATATTTTATATCAATTGGCATAGATTTAAGGGCTATGATACTAGATCATGCACACATACACAACAACATAGTTATAGTTGAATGGAAATTGGTTATCATTACTCTTCACACTTATCAGATATAAAATCATGATGGGGGAATGGGCACAACCTATTCTCTTCTGATAGTGCATTATAATATACATTGGGTGAAACTAAATAATATAACTTATGTACATGATGGGGGCATGAACATTTTTCATTACCTTATGATTATACATGGTTATTTTTACATAGATTGAAATTGATTGAACTGGAGTGAAACATCACATTTTTAATTTATAAGCATTATGTAGTGGTTGATTCATTTTTGAGTGAACCTTGCTTGATTGGTTCTCTCATTTACATGTGTAATGATATATTTAAGTTAAACCTAGCCACATGGTTATCTCCCTTTTTCATGCCTAATTATTTGGGTTAGTACATTGTTTAATTTTACACACATTCATGAGGTTTTGGGCATGTTTATTTCCCAACTCAAGATCCTACATAGTTACACAAGTTTTACACAAAATCACTAAAAATATCTAATTCTTCACAGAGAATAATAATTTCCAACAAATTTTAAGGGAGACATGGTTTTCACAAATACATGGGTGTACTCTAAACCTTTCTCTTTCATTATTTAGATTTTAGATTTCAAAAATAGACATTGAATAAATTTTAATTTTAATTTTGCATGGAATAAAGCTATATATTTGAGGCATATCCAAAAATCAAAATATATTGTACACACTCAAGTACATTTTATGCTTTTACTTTAGAAATTTCATTACTATAATAGAAATAATATTTTATAGATACTAAATTGTATTCTTTGGTACTTGACAATGATAATATTTACACATAGTTATAGCACATGACTTGAGCACATAAATAATGTCATAATTTTCCATGATCTCACTCTTGTATGTTATCGTATGATTAAACCATTCCATTATATGGCTATACACCTACATATATCTCCTTATTTATTTCAAACCTATTAAGTATCATACATAAACATATCTAAACTATCATTTTAGTTTGTGTGTATATAGTTTAGTTATGCCATAATATTTAGTACTACTAGTTAGTGATAACTAATTTTATTAGAACTAATTCACTCCTAGAAATGGCTATTTTATAAAATCAAACCAATACTTAGGTTCGGGTTATAATCCTAGTGTGTTGGTGGCATGAATAATTATTCAATTAGGTCCATATATAAAAAATCAATGTCTCACTCAAAAGGTACTAGGAACTTAAATTTTATACATATATAAACTATTTTACATTAAGAAAATTTTCCCTATTCTTCTCAATTTGAATATATATCACTAGGAATAGTCAAAATTCAATTATAAATAAATCACAAGATAATTAAAATCAATAATTTTCAAGTATCAAGATCAATCATTAGGTACATATACATAATAAAAGATAATAATTACACAATCACACTAGGTGGTCAAAATATGGTGCCTTAATTTCCCTTAGATTATTAGATATGTAGGTAATGACCACTCATTAAGAGGTGGTAATTGGGGTAAGATTAACCTATTACACTTCCCCCATTTTTATATATTTATGGAACTTACAAGCACATATAGGGTTTTAAGGCAAATGAGGATGATTTATGGAATTACGCACATCATTAGGGTTTAGGATCATAATCATAGAGTAGGAAAAAAACATTTTTAAGTGAGTGTATAGTCATTGTGCCAAATTTATGTGCATGTTAATACAAAATAGTAGGTTATTATTGAATGATGATACTAAACCTATCTTGTAGAATTGACTTGACATAGATAAAAGACTAGTTCTAAAATTAGATGAACCACAAGCATGCCTATCCATGATTTTCAATTCTAGAATACAATCACAGTCAGACCACATTTTTAATATATAAGCCTTATGTAGTGGTTGATTCATTTTTGAGTGAACCTTGCCTGATTGGTTCTCTCATTTACATGTGTAATTATATATTTAAGTTAAACCCAGCCATATGGTTAACTCCCTTTTTCATGCATAATTATTTAGGTTAGTACATTGTTTAATTTTACACACATTCATGAGTTTTTGGGCATGTTTATTCCCAACTCAATATCCTACATAGTTACACAAGTTTTAGGCAAAATCACTAAAAATATCTAATTTTTCACAAAGAATAATAATTTCCAACAAATTTTAAGGGAGACATGGTTTTCACGAACACATGGGTGTACTCTAAACCTTTCTCTTTCATTATTTAGATTTTATATTTCAAAAATGGACATTGAATAAATTTTAATTTTAATTTTTCATGGAATAATGCTATACATTTGAGGCATATCCCAAAAATCAAAATATGTTGTACACACTCAAGTACATTTTATCCTTTAACTTTAGAAATTTCATTACTATAATAGAAATAAAAATTTATAGATACTAAAATCTATTCTTTGGTACTTGACAATGACAATATTTACACACAGTTATAGCACATGACCTAAGCACATAAACAAGGTCATAATTTTCCATGATCTCACTTTTGTATGTTATCTTATGAGTCAACCATTCCATTATACGGTTATACACCTACATAAATCTCATTTTTTATTTCAAACCTATTAAGTATCATACATAAACATATCTAAACTATCATTTTAGTTAGTGTGTACATAACTTAGTTATACCATACTATTTAGTACTACTAATCAGTGCTAACCAATTTTATTAGAACTACTTCACTCCTAGAAATGGCTATTTTATAAAATCAAACCAATCCTTAGGGTCGGGTTATAATCCTAGTGTGTTGGTGGCATGAATAATTATTCAATTAGGTCCATATATAAAAAAATCAATGTCTCACTCAAAAGGTACTAGGAACTTAATTTTTATACATATATACACTATTTTACATTAAGAAAATGTTTCCTATTATTCTCAATTTGAATACCTATCACTAGGAATAGTCAAAATCCAATTATAAATAACTCATAAGATAATTAAAATCAAGAATTTTCAAGTATCAAGATCAATCATTAGGTACATATACATAATAAAAGATAATAATTACACAATCACACTAGGTGCTCAAATTATGGTGTCTTAATTTCCCTCAAATTATTGGATATGTAGGTAATGACCAATCATTAGGAGGTGGTAATTGGGGTAAGATTACCCTATTACACTTCCCCAATTTTTATATATTTATGGACCTCACAAGCACATATAGGTTTTTAAGGCAAATGAGGATGATTTATGGAATTACGCACATCATTAGTGTTTAGGATCATAATCATAAAGTAGGAAAAAACATTTTTAAGTGATCGTGTAGTCATTATGCCAAATTTATTTGCATGTTAATACAAAATAATAGGTTATTATTGAATGATGATACTAAACCTATCTTGTAGAATTGACTTGACATAGATAAAAGACCAGTTCTAAAATTAGATGAACCACAAGCATGCCTATCGATGATTTTCAATTCTAGAATACAATCATAGTCAGACAATGAACCAAAAAATCTAATTATCATGATCTATTTAGCAATTTCCATATTTTGCATATGCCATTCTTAAATCAAAAGAATCAATCCCAATATTTTACATTCAAATGTATTCTTGAATCCCATATCTATTGATCTTAATTACATTTAAAAGTTTTATATTAATTAGATTAATCTCACCCACTAATCCAAATTAGGTTAAAATAGATACATACTATGAAATTAGTACCATCTACATTACATATATGTGTGAATTTTATGAATGATGGATATTTTTATACATGCCCCACAAACAATGATCTCTTAAAATATTATAAAATGACACAATATCTCAATGAGGGTAGCTCAAAATCATATTTTATTTATTATTTTATAGTGCCCCCATCAAAACCTATTTCATTAGACAAAATTCATACATATGAGTTTGGAAAATTAAAAAAATAAATGAAAATTAAATGGTTATGGTCATTAATGAAGAAGAAAATAAGTAAATAAATAAGTTAGCATAGAATAAAATGAGATAATTTTAATATTACCTTGGTGGTAAATTTAGAAAATCCAAATGGCATAGTCACAAATTAGTATTAAACTTATGACAATGATAATGACTTTGAAAATAATATAGGTTATTATTTTCATATCCTAAATTTAAATCCCATTTATCCAAATGATTACTTGTCTCATAATATTTTTACACCCAATGTTTTAAGATAATATCAAGATAATTCACATGTAAAGAGCATCGGTAATTAAAACTTTTATACTAAAGCATAATCTATAGTGTGCAAACAAAAAATAATAATTTTATATAATCAACATAATCAAAATACATTTTTTTACAATTTTATTTTACATTATGAGTCTCACATGTTCAAGGTTCAATGAAGACAAAATTTGTATAATCAAGAATAACTAAGGCATAAGAACAATTGTACATTTTATAAAATTTAGTGAATAATGTGTAATTTTAAGAAACAAGGCCTTCCACAACATAACAAGTAATGAGTATTCATAATAATCCAAACATCTTATTAAAAATGTTAATTTATAACACCTTGACTCCAAAACTAACTACCAAACATAGATCTATGAGATAAATATCACATGAAGAAGAGAAAATATTATTAATTACCATAGAACTACTAGGCATGGAAAAAAATCTATATAATTGCAATATAAAATTCAAAAATACAAGAATTAAGGGATCACTAAGATCATTGAACTACAAAAATAATGATTATTAGTAAGTTATAACCAAGACCATTACACAAATACAACATGTAGAGATTGTAAGCATTCATGATAATAAATATTGCTTATTACAATATACATGGAGGTGCATCTAAAAAAAATAGATTTATGAAGATGAGCATGGAAATATGTGTAGCATTACATTCTTAAAATAACTTGGACATGAAATTATTAAATTAAAACACAATATATATTTGGAATAATCCCTTTGAGATATTACTCCACTAATTTCTTGTAGGCCAAAGGTTTTTGATATATAGATATGGATGATACCCTATACCACCTATTCAATGTTTTAATTAGGTTGGGAATTATTATGCCTAATTTAGGATACAATGTATTAAAAAAATAAATATATCACCTTATTACATGAAGGAAATATAATCAAGATTCAACATGAAATTAATATTGACAAGTAGAAAGTAAAGCCTTCATGGATGAATGCAAAGACAAAACATGAACAATCATACATAGAGGATGGAAATGTAATGCATTTACACAACCTTGATAAAAATTTAATGGTAAATTAAAATATAATTGAAATAGACCCATTTTACGGATGTGATGAATTATAATATTTTTTTCAAAATATTTCAAATATACAAAAAAAAAATCTAAAATCAAAATCAATACCTAACCATGAGATGTTTTCTAGTTTTCATTATTCATTTATGTTATTTATCACATTTTTGGTATATTACATATAATTTTCATATTCACATCCATTTCATGGCATATATGAGTGAGATTAAGTGAATACAATTTTATATGATACATGGGTGCATAGATGCAAGGCATTCATATACCGAGGAGCCATGACAAGATATCTCATTTCATAGGTTACACTATTACAAGTTATATATTTCTATGACCTTTTCATTTATCACATTGAGATACATTCATCACTTACACATGTCTTGATCTTGATTATCCATTTGATATATTTCTCCACTAATTACATGTAGGACAAAGGTTTTTTTTATATGTATATGGATGATGCCCTCTACCACCTACTTGATGTTTAAATTGGGATGGGAATGAGTATAACTGATTTAGGCTACAATAGATTAAAAAAATCAATACATAACCTTATTACTTAAAGGAAATACAATCAAGATTTGACATGATGCTAATTATGACAATTATAAAGTAAAACCTTCATAGATGACTATAAAGACAAAACATGAACAATCATACATAGTGGATGAAAATGTAATGCATTTACACAACCTTAATAGAATTTTAAGGGTAAAGGAAAATATGAGTGAAATAGACCTATTTTATGACTATGATGAATTATAAGATTTTTTTCAAAATATTTCAAAAATACAAAAAAAAAAATCCAAAAATCAAAATTAATACCTAACCATGACATGTTTTCTAGTTTTAATTAATCATTTATGTTATTTATCACATGTTTTGTAGATTACATATAATTATCATATTCACATGAATTTCATGGCATATATGAGTGATATGTAGGACATATGGGTTTACATGATACATGGATACATAGATGTAGGGCATTTAAACATTGAGGGTCTATGCCAATGCTAGTGATATCTAATTCCATAAGTTACATTGTTACACGTTATATATTTCTATTACCTTTTTGTTCATCATATTGAGATACATTCATCACTTAATAATTATCTCTTTGATATATTACTCCACTAATTACTTATAGTCCAAAGGTTTTCTATATATGCATATAGATGATGCCCTCTACCACCTATTTGACATTTAATTAGGATGAGAATGATTATACCTGATGTTGGATATAATGGATAAACAAAATCAATAAATCACCTTATTACATAAAGGAAATACAATAAATATTTGACATGATGCTAATAATGATAATTAGAAAGTAAAACCTTCATGGATGAATGCAAAGACAAAACATGAATAGTCATACGTAATGGATGAAAATGTAATCCATTTACACAACCTTAATAAAATTGTAATGGTAAAGGAAAATATGAGTGAAATAGACCCATTTTATTACTATGATGAATTATAAGCATTTTTTCAAAATATTTCAAAAATACAAAAAAAAAAAATCTAAAAATCAAAATTAATACCTAACCATGACATGTTTTCTAGTTATCATTATTCATTTATGTTATTTATGACATGTTTGGTAGAATACATATAATTTTCATATGCACATGAATTTCATGGCATATATGAGTGAGATGCATGACATACGGGTTTACATGATACATGGATGCACATATGCATGGCATTCATATCCTGAGGGGCCATGCCAATGTTAGTGATATTTTATTCCATAGGTTACACTATTACAAGTTATGTATTTATATGACCTTTTCATTTATCATATTGAGATACATTCATCACTTACACATGTCTTGATCTTTATTATATTATTTATATCTATACATTCCATATCTATGATACTTTACCATGCTATGGAAGACATAGATTTATAATATAGACTAGTATCAATTATTCTATGCTTTAATGATATGTTTCATTTTTAGTATGGTAATATTTGATTATGCATGTTTACTTATTGTGTTAATACATGAAATTATTTTTATTAATTATATCATTGTGTTCCTATTTTTTGGCTCTTTGCCTTCTTTAATTATTTTTTTATTGATTGAGTTTTTATTATGTAGCTCTTTCTTGGGCCCTTACAACTATTATCAGTTGAGATTTTTGTTCTATGAATTGTATTTGTGTGAGGCCCTTATCCTTTTGTAATATTGAGTGTTACTATGTGTTATTCTATTGTGTGTGTCATAAACATGAAATTATGTGTTTATGAGTGGAAAAATTTAGGTTGTCTATTGAGTTTGTTGAGTTTATAGTGACATGATCCCTATCATGAAATTTTGTTCTTATATATGATGTCATGATTAATATCATTATCCTTCTTGCATATTTCATTATTCAATACTTATAATAGTGGTGGTTACTACTACATGCATCATTTATATATCTATCTTAAATTACAATTGTATGTGCACTATATGTTTCATAGATGCTTTAAATATTTATTCATTACTATGATGACATAGTCTTCACATATTATCACATGATTCTACATGATCACATATTATTTCATAACATGACGAGGTTAATTTTTTTATTTTCATGGTATATATGAGTGATATGTAAGACATACATGTTTACATGAAACATGGATTCATATATGCAAGACATTCCTATACCCAGGGGCCATGCCAATGCTGGTGGCATGTCATTCCATATGTTACATTATTTCAAGTTATATCTTTATATGGCCTTTCCATTTATAATATTGAGATACATTAATTACTTACACATGTATTTCTCTTTATTATATCATTTATAGTGCTACATTTCCTGGATATACTACTTTACTATGTTATGCCACTGACATAGATTTATAATTTATACTATTATCAATTATACTATGCTTCAATGATCTATTTAATTTTCAATATGATAATAATATACTATTCTCATTTACTTCTTATGTTAATACATTCCATTTTAAATATTAAATATATCATCGTGTTCCTCTTTCTTTGGCTCTTGGCCTTCTTTCATGATTGTTTCTTGATTGAATTTTCATTATGTGAATCTTTCTTGGGCCCTTGAAACTATTGTTAATTAATATTTTCATTCTATGAATTCTCTTTGTGTGAGGACCTTATCCTTGTGTAAATTTAAGTGTTATTGTGTATCATGGCAATGTTATTATTTGTTTATGAGTGGATAAATATACGTTGTCTATTGAGTTTTATGACCTTGTTGAGTTTGATGAGTTCGTTGGGTTTGGTGTCATGATACCTATCAAGAGATTTTATTATTATCTATGATGTCATGATTAATATCATATCACTTCATGCATATTTGATTATTCAATACTTATATTAGTTATTGTTACTACTAAATGCATCATTTTTATATGTATCTTAAATGGTATTTATATGTGAAATATATGTTTTATATATTATTTAAACATTTATTCATTACTATGATGACATGATCTCCACATGTTAGGACATGATTATACTTGATTAAATCTTCTTTCACAACATGATGAGGTTAAATATTTTATTTTCATGGTATATATGAGTGAGATGTTGGACATACATGTTTACATGATATATGGATTCATAGATGCAAGACATTCCTATACCCATGGGCTGGCATCACATTCCATAAGTTACGTTATTACGAGTTATATCTTTCTATGAATCTTAATTATATCATATTGAGATACATTAGCTATGTATAAATTTCTTTATATTTATTATATTTTTTATGGTGATACATTTATTGGATATGCTACTTTACTATGCTATGACATTGGCATAGATTTATAGTGTAGACTAGTATCAATTATTCTATGCTTTAATGATCTATTTCATTTTCAACATGATAATAGTATATTATGTTTGTTTACTTCTTGTGTTAATACATGATATTATTTGTATTAAGTGTATCATTGTGTTACTCTTTCTTTGGATATTATCATTCTTTCGTGAGTGTTGCTTGATTGAGTTTTCATTATGTGAATCTTTATTGGGACCTTATAACTATTGTTAATTGAGATTTTGATTATATGAATTATCTTTATGTGAGGCCTTTATCCTTGTGTAACATTAAGTGATATTATATGCATCATGTCCATGACATTATGTGTATATGAGTGGATAAATTTAGGTTGTCTACTCATTTTGTTGATCTTGTTGAGTTTGATGAGTTTTTTGAGTTTGTAGTGTTGTGATACCTATCATGAAATTTTGTTCTTATCTACAGTTCCATGATTAAAATTATGATCCTTCTTGCATAGTTAATTATTAAATACTTATATTAGTGATGATTATTAATTCATGCATCATTTATATATCTATCTTAAATGACACTTATATGTGCATTATACATTTCATATATGCCTTAAGTATTTTTTCATTAATATGCTGACCTAGTCTCCACATGTTAACACATGATTATACATGATTGATTATTATTTTATAATATGAAGAAGATAAATATTTTAATTTCATGGTATATATGAGTTATATGTAGGACATACATGTTTACATGATACATGGATGCATAGATGCAAGACATTCTTATACCTAGGGGCCATGACAATACTGGTGTCATTTCATTCCATAGGTTACATATTAAAAGTTATATCTTTCTATGACATTTCCATTTATCATATTGAGATACATTAATTAATTACACATGTCTTGTTCTTGATTATATTCTTTATAGTGCAACATTTCCTGGATATGCTACTTTACTATGTTATTACATTGACATAGATTTATAGTGTAGACTAATATCAATTATTATATGCTTCAATGATTTATTTCACTTTAAATATTATAATAATATATTATGATCATTTAATTATTTTTTAATAAATGATATTTTTTGGATTGAGTGTATTATTGTGTTCCTCTTTCTTTGGCTCTTGGCTTTCTTTCATGATTTTTGCTTGATTGAGTTTTCATTATGTGAATATTACTTGGGTCCTTACAACTATTTTTAATTGATATTTTAATTATATGAATTCTATATGTGATTCCCTTATCCTTTTTTAAATTAAGTGTTATTTTGTGCATCATGGCCATAAAATTATGTGTTTATGAGTGGATAAATCTAGGTTATCTATTGAGTTTGTTTACCTTGTTGAGTTTGATGAGATATCATGCACTTTTATTCTTGTCTACAGTTTCATGATTAATATCATGAACCTTCATTAACATTTCATTATTAAATACTTATAGTAGTGATGGCTATTATTTCATGTATTTTCTATATCTATCTTGACACAACACTTCTATGCCTTGCACTATATGTTTCTTATATGCTTTGAATATTTATTCATTACTATGATGGCATAGTATCCACATGTTAGTACATGATTAAATATTATTTCATAATATGATGAGGTTAACTCTTTAATTTTTATATGAGTAATTCATAAGCTAAATCCCTCATGTCAAAAGTGGGGTATAGTAGCAGGTTTGTCATAGAAATCCTAACCTCCATTAATATAAAATTCATATTTTGGAACTAATTATAGGATTCAAAGAGTTTACTGTGGTTAAGACTATTATTTTGGTTCATAATATGGGATATATATTTTTAGACTCAAACACATTTTTATAGGAAAAAAAAGTTAAATCTTTTCAGATATATATAGGTTTAAACATATTTTGGGGGCATATGCAATACATATGCACACATTTTATAGGAACATGAGTTATAAGATATCATATTTTTAAAATTTGGGACAAATGAGATATATATGAGTTTCATTACATATAATGTTTTCATTATGTAGAAACCAAAATTACATCAGCCACATGTGTGTAACTCCATGTGTTGAAACTCCTTTTAGCCAATTTTTCAATAATAACAATTACCCTCCCTAACCCATGCTTTTACCCTTCACACATTTAATTAATTTAAATAATTAATTAAGTTAATTAAAAACCCCTTTTTCCACCTTACCTAGCCACCTCACTCTAAGACTAATTATCACCTAATGAGTCACCTCAAGACCTGGTCCCCTCATCCTAACTACCCAAGGCTTATTCTCACTTAAAAACTAAATTCTTAATCAACTACGCCCTTCTTAACCTCTTATTTTTACTATTTTTAATGGGTGCCACACTTGTCATGAAGAGCAATAGAAAATAAGCCAAAAATATTAAGTTTTACTTATTTTAAGGCCATCGACGTCGGACAACCCATGATCAATGTTAAAAATATCACTGACATTGGTTATATGAGACAAACTCTAACCATATGTTTAGGTCAGAAAAAATCAAGAAAATTCATTATTACTTACATTCAAGCTCTCAACATTCAACTTTTGACATCTTAGATTACTGTTATCTTGTGTATGTCAATCATGATTAGGAACCAAGCTCTTGAGGACCAACATCACCTGCTTATTCTCTCTATTCAAGCCATCAGTTCAGACTTCCTAATAAGAGCCATCAATCTGGAACTTATCATTCAGTCACCACTATAGTTAAGTACATCACTTATTTTTTAGGTATTTTAAGAATTTAATTTATTATCACTTCATATCTACTATTCATTTCCTTACACATTCTTAATCGAACCCCCATGAGGGAGTTATAAAGCTTCCTTAATTGTTTCCATTTGACCTGACACACTAAACCTCTAACCAAGTCTACCCAAATCATACTCTCTCTCTCTCACATAACTCTCCTCAACCTCCCAGATCTGATCAAAACCGTTTCCTAGACCTATAAAAGCCTTTTATAAGCTCCTAGGAAATTATTGCCCCTACTAACCTCGACAGCCTAACTGACATTAGTCACCTTCACCCATTGAACTTGACAACATAACCGATATCGATCACCTCCTTAACAATGTCAACGACTTTGGATTTCCTAAACCTCTCCAAAACCTACTCAAACAACTTCTAAAATACAAATAGAATATATCACCTGCACTCTATTAATTTTTGCTACACTTAAGTTGAAAAGAATGGTAATATTATATCTCTTTCACTCTCTTTTTACCTCTCCTTTAGTTATTTATTACTCTTTTGTCTCTCAAAAGTGGACTATCATCTCTAAGGAAGTTTCACACTTCCTAGAACAAGTGCATATCTTGGTAATCCACTCATTTATCTACTAACAAACATTTTGTGGTAGTGATTTCTTACTTATAGGTAATCCTCCCTAGCCAAAGAGGAGTGCTCACAATGTTTGGATACGGTGCACAAAACCAATTTGGGTTCATTCTAATCACTCATCCCTATCATTATTTTTTGTTTTTCTTTAGACTAGAAATAGACAAAATTTAGTGAAACATTTTTGTCATGCCCAGTGGGACCCTAGAGTTTTCCTTGGGTTCAATTCTTGTTTTAATCATTCATATAGGTGAATTATAGTGAAAACCTTATTTCTTGCACTTTCTCCTTCTCTTCTCTCTTAAAACAAAAAATTTTACATTTTATTTTCTATTTAAAAGTATTAAACTAAAATTTTCTTTCTTTTCTCTTTGCCTCTAAAAGAAATTTATCAATTTTTTCTTAGAAGTTAAAAAGAATCTCTTCTTTACTTCTTCTTACATGCACATTAGGATAGTGAATTTCATTCTCTGCTCCTATTTCATCTTTATTTTCATTTGAATTTAAACATTTTAGATTTGGGTTTAAAACTTATTGCATTTCATTATGTGATTAGTGCATATTAGCTCACCTAGTTAATTACAAGCATTATGAATAAATTGTAGTGCATCTATGTTCACAACCAAATCACATTCACACAAACAAAGATATAAAATTAGCTAAGAAAAGGCCCATCAAGATTTCATCACCTGATGAATCACCTTACCCTTCTTGGCTATCCTACTTGGATTTCACCACCAAAGGGAGAACCCACTCCATTCTCTGGTAGAGTATAAACTCTAGACAGAAGGTATATTTTGGTTAAGTAGCTTGGCTTGGCTCTAGGTCTATGAAGTTTAGAGAGCAAGCTCCTATAACAAGCCATGTACCTAGCCTAACATAGATTTCCTCTTAAGCACTAAAACTAACCTGAAAGTAGCTCTAGATTGCTTTCTAGTACCTTTGATAATCAAATTCTCTTTTCACTATTTGATTAAGGCATAAGCCAACATAAGACTAAAAATTAATCTCTAGGACTTAATAGTTGTTGCCTGTATGTTATTTTTTTTCTTTTATATTTCATTTTATATTTTAGATTTGGTAAGGACATTTTCCTATTAATTCACAAAATCAATACCATCTCTAATACTCAATTTATATAACCTATCATATCAAGTTTTCTAAGTGTTCTTCCTTTTTACATAGACCTCTTCCATCCACTGTTTTACCTAGTTTTTGCTTCTAGGTTTCTAAAACGTTAGATTTTATATCTTCCAAGATATTACATTAATCAACATTTGTTAACTATACCAACATCAACATATTTTAGCTATCGATATTAGTTAGTCCACCGACATCGGCAAAATTTTGCTACCGATATCAGTCAAGGGACTAACGTTGATGGCTGTGTAATTTTAATTTGCTCAAAATAGCAAGCTAAAATAACCCGCTTACCTACACTCAAACTTGGTTTTTCCTTATTCTATCACTAATACATGGTATTAAGACTATTTATACTTCCTCTTGCATGGTATTGACATGATCTCAAGCCAAAATTCTTGCCAATTATGCAAGCCAACAACCACTTCCACCTTCCCCTCTTATTGTTGAGTCTTTCATGGAACACACTTTAGATATAGAACATACTCCCAGCCCCAACCAAATTCCATTTGTGCCTGAGGGAGATCAAGATTTTTCTATGTTTCTTGATCTCACTATGGTAGCCCTTTAGCATTACCTTGTTATGAGTTAAACCTGTAAATCTTCAGGTGACCCAATCTATGGTATGCCAACCTCTCTAATGGAGACAACTTCAGTTTCAATTACCTCCACTATTTTCCCCAAGGTTACTCAAACCATCACTTCAACAAGTAACCCAACTATAAACAATGTCTAAATTTTAACATTGCCAATTACCCAATCCTACCTAATCCCTAGTGTGACTGCCCTACTTTCAAAATCACAACTAATTTAATCAAATCACACCCTATTTTTGAATTTAGTGGTACCTATTCCATCTACCCTCATGCCTATAATTACCTGAGTTACAAATCATCCTTCATATAGTCTAACCATGCCAATAACCTAGCCTACAATAACAACAACCAACTAAAGCATAGTCTCTAACCCAATGGGACAAGCCCCTTTTCTTGCAATACCCCAGCGTATTACTCATTATCCTTATGTTCAACACAAACTCAAAAATCTATGTCATACAATCCCTATATTTCCCATAAAGTTCCTTATAATTTAGGAGGTATCCCCCAAATTAATCCCCCTCTAGATCTCATTAAGATGTTGATGGACAAAATGTCTAATCTAGAGACATCCATTTCTGGTTCAAAGAATGTGTTATCTTATGATTAGATATGAAATTAACCCATCCATCCTTTTGTGACTATTCAACCCTATCCAAGCCAATGGTAAATCCCCAAATTTACTCATTTCTAGAGTGAAGATGACCCATAATAACACTTTCGAGCATTTAGACATGCTTGTTATTTAATAGGGCATGATGATGCATTATTACTTCACACTTTCCCTATGTCTCTTTTGGGTCCTACCTTAGATTATTATAGATATATACCTTATCACTCCTTTTTATTATTTACCCAACTCACACAAATATTCCTAGACCATTTCTCTATTAAAATCTCTAAAAAGGTTTCTATAATAGACCTTTCTTCTATCAGACAATTTGATGATGAATCTATCACAAATTTTTTTGCTCACTAGAGAGGCTTGATTAATTAACTCTCCTTCTCCTTATCCTAACCTAATCTTATTGAAATATTCTTAAGGGCATGTGATAAACACATCGTCATCCACCCTCTATGTACAAACTTTCTACACATTTGATAAGGCCTTTACAATGGCACTGAAACTCAAGATTCATGCTATAGATGAAGGCAAAGTCAAGTTTCATAGTAAGAATCCCAATTCTAAATCAAATGACTCCTCTTCTTCTAAAAATTCTCCTTCTAACCAAAAATATAAAGGATCCACCAACATGGTGGTCATTAAGTTAGCCTCTTCCTTAACCACAAATCAATCAAATTCCTTGACTTCCCAAAATTTGACCAAGTAATTCCAACACTGATATGAACAAAGATAATACACTCCTATTTGGGAGTCATATACATCCATTTTGGAGAAACTATTGTAATGAGGTGTCATAATCCTTCCTTAAATCAAACTTCCTATACATTTTGACCCCTCCCATCCTATTCTAACTTGGTAAAAGGAAGATGATTTTTGTGGTTACCATTGAGTTAAAGGCCACAATTCTAATAACTATAAGACATTCAAGAACATTGTTCAAGATATGTTTGATAGGGGTGATCTCATCTTAGATAATCCTAATGCACCACCTAATCAAAGTATGGATGTGTTTAAACACCCTTTTCCTAACCATTCACCTAATCAAAATATTGTTTAGATAACAACTAAATTAGGTGATCATAATATCCCTACAGTTAATATTGTCTTTCTTTTACCTCTAGTTCAACCTTCCCCTCAAGAGGAAACAACTATTTTATCGACTCCTCCCACACAATAAATGGCATTTATTTTTCCAATTTTTCCTCCCTAGATAGAAGTTCCTATTTCACCCATTCCACTCCCATGTGAGGAAGAACCTCCATTACCACTTCTTCTGCCACCAGAGGAGCCAGTATTGCTAGTTCCTTTTACACCAATATTACCTATTATTTTACCTATGGAAGACCATGCCTTACCTATTACAAAACTACATGTTCAAGGAAATATCAATCTTATATTATACCCTCTTAAGGAATCTTCTTCGCCTACCTCTCCTCCACCAATAGAGAGTAGTACCCCAACCACTCCACCTTTACACCTAGAAGAGTCAGTGTTATCTGCTCCCACATTAGATGAGAGACCTATTGTTCCTACTCCAATTTTACCACTCTTACCACTTATTTTACCTATTAAGGATCATACTTTACCTATTCATAGCCCACATGTTGAGGGAACAATAATACCTATGATTTACCCCCTTGAGGAACATTCTTTACCTACCTCTCCTCTACCCATGGTATACCATGTCTCTTCTCCCATCTCTATCGAAGAAGACCCTGTTGTAGCTCTTTCTTCCCTTTGGCCCAAAGTAGAAAAATCCAACAATTTACCTCTTTCCCAAATACCTCAACCTTCTAAGGATACAATTGTAAGGCCTATGTTATCTAAACCCTTCTTGAGGTTGGTGAAAACTCTATATTTTCTTGACTCCATGAAGCTAGATCATGTAGCATTTTGGGACTAGATTAAAAATTGTTATCCAACATAATAAATGTCAACCTTTACCACCAACCCTCTCACTACCCTTTACCCCAAGGTCTTTGACAAAGCTAGAGATTCTTCACCAAAATCACCTAAAGTTTAGCCATCTATGTCATAACCCTCACCCTCATAGGCATCTACCACATTAAAATAGGTTAGGTCCTTAGGCAAATACCTCATATCTAATTTAATTCATCCATAGGTAATATTAGATTTAACTCCTCAACTACAAGTTGGAGTTTTGTAGCCTAAGCTACAGAAAAAATTTAAGCTCCTCAGGTCTCCTCAATCCTTCCCCCTTTAACCCTCAACTCTACCATCAATTTTAAGAACATACCCCTCTAATTTAGTTAGAGTATCATCAACCCAAGAAAAATAAAAGGTTAAGTTACCTTAGCTACTACATTTACCACCTGGTAGGCCTTTCAAATCTAACACCATGATACTAAAAACTAAGAAAGTGTCAACAAAACACGTAGCTCCACTACCACCAAACAAGGCACCACATAAAATTACCCTTTCAACACCTAACCAAAAGAAGGTGTCCACTCCTATTAGCACAACAGGTTGAGCCCACTTGAAATCTCTTACAATTTTTTCCTACGATAGTTATTATAATATTCCATAATAACTCTTCCTCCCATTAAGCCTTATAGTCCTCTTAGAATGAAACCATCTTGGTTTGATGATATACAAGTGTGTTTATATCATCGTTCACCTATACATGATACTAAGAGTTGTAAAGCCCTCATAATAGTCATTCAAAAACACTTTGATGTCAACACTCTCTTTTATGATACTCTTATTAACCTTACTATTATTCCACCTAAATTAAAACCCAAAGATGTGGTTGTACCCCCTTTTCCACCTCCACCTACATTTCAAATCAACACAGTTAATGTGGCCACATGGTCACAAAACCAAAAGGATAAAGGTAAGGAAAAGTTTACTACTCCTTCGGCTCACACCTTCATGAAAGATACTCCTAATCCTAATATTTCCATCTTGGGTGTTCCTAAACCAACATCTTCAGATGTTATTCCAATACCATCAAGATTTGATTAGTGCCTTGAAATATATTGAAGTACAAATTGATGATCCCCAACCTCTTGTAGCTTTGGTCAACTCCCTTACTTCCATCTTCTTGATTTATTTTAGTAATTCAAAAATTCCACTTTAACACCCTAAAGATTAGGATTTTACCCTTTTTATTACCACATATATTGATCAAACTCATGTCAAGAGAGTCATGAGTGATGGGGGAGATAGTATTAATATTATGTCCACCCATTCCTACAAAAAATGAGCTCTTCCCAACAATTTCATGTCTCAAACTGACACGATAGTCTACTCCTTTAATGATACCACAGCTACTATGGTGGGCACAATTGTCTTACATATTCATGTGAGTAACCACATAATTCCTGAGCTCTTCTATTTTGTAGAGGGAGATTTATAATATAACATACTACTTGGATGACCTTGGATATGTGATATATCATGTGTACCCTCAAATTTGCATCATTATGTCAAGTTTGAGCATGATGGACAAGTACATGTTATCCCTGTTGATCCACCTCCGTTTAAATCATGCAACATGACCTATAGTCCTAATGATGTTCTCATTCCATTGAAAACATCATATTCTCTAGATGATACTTTTGAATTTTCCATAAGCTCCACTCCCTTGGTTACATAGATACTAGAAACACAAATTCTTGACAAGAATCCCATGGAGGAGACCTTTCAATGTTTATCACTCAGTGAATATTATCTGTTGATGCTGAACATGTTATATACTCTACAAGAGTATGGAAATCTTCACATGTACCTAAATTATGATCCTCACATTAGGATGATCATCCCTTATGGGCCCCCTAACCTTTGAACAAACTTCACATATGGATAAATTGATCAAGCTCTTACTATTAGCAATCCATCTTCTTTGCCACAACTATTTACCTATAATTTTTCTTTCCTAAGCAACCCTAGTTTTACACACACCTATCTCTATCAGTGTGCCTAGAAAGGATTTGATTTGGATTGTTATGAAAATGGTTTCCATACACCTATTGAATATCCTACTAGCGACACCATTGAAAATGCCAAAAAGAGGCATAGAGTGGGTTATGATGAACCAAATAAACTCACTAAAACTTCCAGTGAATCAATTCTTGAAGAACTAGTCTCTCCTTCTCCACCTTCTTCTCCATCATCACCTACCAAATCAGAGGTATCTATACCTCCTAATTTTATTTCAATAAATGTCATCCATTTGGGGCCTCTTACCTATCACTAGGGTAAGGACACAAGGTCCCTTCCTCTCATTCATCCTAAAATAATTGATGAAGACTCTCCCACTATTAACACTGTAAATGTCAAGATGATGACATAATTCTCACATACATGGGTGTAGATGATTCTTATATCTGATGGTCACTCCCATCTAAAACACATGCTACATTAAATGAATCAACCATTGACATCAATCTACCCTCTCACAATAACCCTCATGTCCTCAATATTGGCCAATCTTTGGGTTCCTCTAAGCAAGCTGATTATGTCACATTTCTTAATGACCATAGAAAAGCCTTCACTTGGTATTATAATGACATGCCTAGAATTGACCCCTCTATCATCACCCATAACATTTTCACCAATTGAGATGTCAAACTTGTAAAGTAGAAGCTTTTTAAGATGCATCCTCATATTTCTCTTCTTGTCAAAGAAGAGCTCCAACACCTCCTTTCTATTAACTTTATCCAACCCATCGACTACCTGTAATGGATTTCTAATATAGTTCATATCATGAAGGTGACTAGAGGAATCTACATTTGCATTGACTATAATGACTTAAACCTTGCTTGTCCAAAAGATAACTTCCCATTTCCAAGTATCTACCAACTTGTAGATCTGATGGCTGGCCATGAGATGTTATCACTTATGGATGGGTTTTCTAGATATAATAAAATCTTGGTTACTCCTAAGGATCAACACAAGACAACTTTCATTACCCCATGGGGGACTTTTTATTATCAAGTCATGCCTTTTGGTTTGAAGAATGCTAGTGCCACCTATCAATGGACCATGACTTACATTTTCCATGATCTACACAAAATTATGGAAGATTACATGGATGATTTACTCAACAAGTCTAAACTTTTCTAAGATCACTTGATGATTCTCAAAACCATATTTACTCATCTCCTCCAATATAATGTTTGACTAAATCCAAATAAATCTGTCTTTGGTGTTCTTTTTGGTAAGCTTTTAGGTTTTATCATTTCTCTTCATGGTATTGAGGTTAACCTGGCTAAGGTTAGAGAAATCCTAGAGATGCCTCCACCTACTAATATCAAATAACTTCATATCCTACAAGGTAAACTTTAGTCAATCCATCGATTCATCTCCAAGTTGTCAGATCGTTGCTAACCCTTTCACCATCTCCTCAAAAAAGATGTCTCCTTACATTAGAATATAAATTTATAGGAATATTTTGATGCACTTAAAAAATATCTCCTTTCCCCAATAATTCTTATTCCACCTAAGGAAAATCATCCTTTCTACTTATACATCTTTGTAATAGACCATTCTCTAGGTGTTATAATTGCACATTGAGATGATCAACATCGAGAGCAGGTGGTTTACTACATAAGACACACACTTATTGATTATGAGACTCGATATACCCATACTAAAAAAAATTGCCTCATGTTGGTCTTTTCTACCTCCAAGATTCACCATTATCTCTTAAATCACAAAACCTATATAGTCACCTATACTGATCCCCTCAAATACATGCATTCCAAGCCATATCACAACCAACATGTAGCTTGGTGGCTTATGATTCTTGCTGAATTTGACTTAAAATCCATTCAAAAAAAGACTATTGAGGGACAAACAATCACAAACCAATTAGTTGTCACCCTTTTGCTTGAAAACCAACCTTCAAACCTTGAATTCCCTGATGAATCCATCACAATTCTCTCCATCGATGACATCTCTTATCAAATGATGATGCTCTTTGACAAGTCTAAATGTCAATACAATGGGGGTGTAGGAGTCATTATTATTCCTCTAGATGGTGAGCCTATGCCTTTGTCATTTAAAATAGATTTTAAATGCACTAATAATAGGGCCGAATATGAGGCTTTGATTTTAAGACTTCAAACAACTCTCTTCTAGGGTATAAAATCCATAACCATTTTTGGTGATTCACAGCTAGTGGTTAACTAGGTTAATGGTTCCTACCTATGCAAAAATGAAATTTTATAGTGGTATAAACATCATGTAGATACACTATTGGGATTATTTGAATCTTATCTCTTACAAACTATTCCTTGATCTACAAACAAGTTTGCCTACACAATGGCTTCACTTTCTTCATACATACCCTCTTCATCCTCTTTGTAAAAAATCTATCACTATGCATCACTTAACATTACCTTCGTATGTATCAACTAACATCCTCTTTATCAAAAATGTAACCTCAAACCTATATGGATTACCATACAAGTAACTCATGGATTACATCTCCTTGTTTATTATCCTTTTTTATCTTTCTAATAATGGGAAACATGCCTTCATAAAATGTGCCACTCATTACACTATGCTAGGGGGACTTCTCTACAAGTGAGGTTTTAATGGTCTTCTTCTTAGATGCCTCACTAGTACTGAGACTCCCTTCACCATTAAGGAAGTGCATGATGGGATTTATGGTGGACATTTCAATGGTCACATAGTTGCCAAGCATATCCTTTGACTTGGCTATTATTGGACCACACTCCATGAAGACTATGTTGATTACATTTGGCATTTCATCAAGTGTCAACAACATGATAACCTCCTTCATGTTATGATTCATGCATTAAATTTTACCAAAGACTTCTAACCCTTCTCCTTATGGAGCTTAGATTTAATCAGGAGATTAACCCTCATTCATCCCTCCATCATCATTATATCATTACTACCACTAAATACTTCACCAATTGGGATGAGGTTATCCCTCTTATCTGCACTAAAGCTAAAAAAATTATTGAATTCATCAACCATCACATCATCTATCATTTTGGTGGTTTACAGAAAATTATAATAGATAACGGCAAATCTTTCAAAAATAAGACTATAACTTTGTGATACATTTAGAATCAAATTAAGCTTTTCATCACTATAATATCCATAAGTAAATGGAGAATCAAAATCTTTTAACAAAATATTGACCAAAATTCTCATGAAGGTAGTCAATGATACGGGCAAGGATTAGTACACACACATTCCTTTTGATTTATGGGCTTATCACACTAGTATTCAAACCCCTATGGGTGCTACACCATTTTCTTTGGTATATGGGATGGAGGTTTTTTTACCTCTTGAGGTTCAGATTCCTTCTCTTTTCATTTCTCTAAAAGACATACTTACTAATGATGACTTTCACCAAGAACATTTAGCTCAACTTGAATTTTTAGATGAGCATCATCTCATAGCCCTCAACTACCTCCAAATCTATCAAGAGAATATCAAACATGCTTATAAAAAAAATATCAAAGAGTGAGATTTCAATATTGGATATCTCATCTTAAAATAAAATCAACATATGACAAACATGGAGAAAATCAAATGGGGTATGTTTGTTCCTAATTGGCTTGGACCCTATATCATAACTCATAAGTATTTCTCAAGAACTTATCACTTATCTTCTCTTGAAGGAAGGCTAGAACCTGAGCCTCTAAATGCCTTACACCTCTAACCATTCTTTTTTTAACCAAGCATTGCTTCACCTCATGTTAAATTGAGCTCATCCCTTGAGCATTCTTATTACATTCATTTCCCTTCCTCTTCACCCTTACTCCTATATACTGAGTTGAATTATGTAGTGATAAGGTTTTGTCCTCAAAATGGACAACCCCTAAGCCTTTATAGTCTTGTACATGACTAAAAATAATGGGTTATGTGACAAGTTATAAACTCTCAAGTCATGCTTCTCAATGTAGATTTCTCCCTTAAAGGACAACTACGTAACTTCTCTTTTCTACTATCAATAGACTACTCCCTTGAAGGATAACTATTTAAAACATTAAGAAAAATGATTAGACCACTCCCTTGAAGGATGGTTAAGCCAAGCTTTGTTCTCAAAGGGAAATAGAAACTAAAAAAATCTTCTCATATTTTTCATCTTTATACAACCTTAACCCATATAAAATCCCATTGTAGGATTCCTGCATTGATCAGCTTACACAAATAAAAGCTTTAAGTCATATACTTGACTATAGTAGATCTTAGGTCAAACAAAATAGGGGCATATCATCCCCACTTCATAGGTTATACTACCCAAATATTTTCCCTCATTTTACCATTTTTTACCTCAAACTCTTTCAAGGGATTATGAAGCTCACTTAACATAGGGTAAACATGATGCTTCTCTAACAAACACAATGGTTCAAAGATATAAGGCATGAAAGAGGCTCATTTTCTTGAGCCTATTTATGTTTTCATTATGGTCTTTTCCAATGCATGAACATTCTACCTCTTTATTTTCCCATCCACATCACATGTCAATCTCTCTATTAAGATGAAAAACAATGTCATACCAACACTATCAAAGCCTACTCAATTTAATTTATGCATACACCATCACAAATATGGAAAAATGATAAAATAAATTAACATAACCAAACAATTCATTTTAAGCATACACCATCACAAAATATGGAAAAGTGCTAAGATGAAAATAACAAACCAATTATGCATATACCATCACATATATTGGAAATTTTAGTCTAACTTAACTAACATGATTAACATTAACATCAAAATCAACATAATATTAAATAATCAACATCAACATGATCACTATCATAATAACCACATCTCAAAATCACAAAAATAAAAATCTCATATATATATGATCAATAACATGTCCATCAATACATCATCATAATATGATCTTGTTGGAAATATTGTCATTGATGTCAAAGGTTTAACATTATTGGTGATAAAGGCCCCATTGCATTTAATGTTGTTTGCAATAAATATATCTTGTCTAATATGAGTTAATATTTATTTAATGTTAATGAATATATTTTTTGTTGCATATGAGACAAAATAAGGGCCCATGGAGAAGTCGAAGAGCCACGGGGTAAATACAAAAGAAGGTTCCCATGAGGAGTCATTTTGGGGAATACCAAGAGTCACCAAGTGAAGACAAAAGAGTAAGGGAGAATTTCTCATGAAGGGACACTTTAAGGAATATGAAAAGTCACCAAAGATAAGGAGAAAAGTGGAAAGGACATTTTTTATCATGAAGGGTCACCACATGACTTTTCAAAGGCTTGAATATGAAGGATCATCCAAGATTGGTGCCATTTTCCATGAGGATTGAAGGTTCACAAAGGGGGAAGGCCAAAGGTCATTTAGAAAGCTATATATAAAGGCTTGAGAAGCCATTTTTAATATGAGTGTGAGAGGTTAATTTGATATTGTATTATCTAGCTTAGAAGAGCAAAGGTGAGAGAGAGGAAAGAGATGTTATATTAAACTATCATTTGTTGATATAGCAACATTGAGAGATAGGTGTGTGGTATACATAAAGTGGTTGATGCTCATGTGGGTTGGTGCTCATGAATGATAGATGTGTTGGTTCTCGGTAAAGGGGTTTGAAGCTCCTATGGTTTGGTGCTCACGAATTGTAGCTGAGGTTGGTACTTGGCAAAGGGGTATGGTGCTCCTGTGAATTTATTCTCATGAATATACTTGAGATTGTTCTCGGTGGTTTTTCCCACATTGGGTTTCCACGTTATATCTGGTGTCTCTCTCTTTCTTGTGTGACATTTATTATTTGATTTTTATTGCATATCTTGAATGTTTTATTAAGGGAAATTTTTATAAGATATATATACTGATTCACCCCCCCTCTCAAAATATTTCATGCTTAACAATTGGTATTAGAGTAGGTTCCTTTTTGAAAAGTTTTACATCTTGAAGGTAGATCAAGAAAGCACAAAATGGCCATACATAAAGGTGCCTCTACAAGCAAAAGAATAGTTGATCAAGAAGAAGAAGAGGATGAAGCTGAAGTGAATATGGAAGGAGAACTCATGTGTGCCTTAGAAGAGTTGAAAATTGTTGAAAAGAAAAATCAAAGATTAAAGCATCAAATTGAGAAAAATGACAATGAGTCAAAGGAGATGATTGAAGATCTAATGGCATAGTTGGAAATATCAAGAAAAGAATGTGAAAAGTATGTTACTGAAATTGCCTCTTTAAAAGAAGAGATTGAGAAAGTAGTCAATAATAAAATAGTCAATGATTCAAAATTTGAGAATATCACTAATATGCTAAATAAGATATTAGAAAGCCAAAAGGCAATATCAGATAAGATAGGTATCCATTTTGAAAAGAAGAAGAGATATGTCAAAGCTCTTACAAATAAAGAAACAAGAAGGGAAGGAATGAATAATACAGAGGACAAAGAAGGCTAGAAGAAAAAAAGCTATAAAAGGCAATCAAGTTAAAGATTCACAAACAGGTCCTTTTTTTAAGGTTACTATTTTTATTGTAATGGATATGGTCATAAGAAATTAGAATGTAGAAAAGTAGCTAACAGTCTCAAGAATAAGGAAAAGGAAGGTCATATAGAGTCAAGAAGAAGCTATAACTCTTTTGCTCCTCTATCAAGCTTTGATGAAGAGACCATAATTTGTAACAAGTGTAACAACTTCAGACACATAACTCAATATTTTAGAAGTGTGTTCGAGTTAGTCAAGAAGGACCAGAGTTTTAGGGCTCCATTCATCAAGAAAAAGGTTCAGACATGGTAGAAGAAACAATCTGAAGGTTCTATGTTGGTCCAGATAGCTTTGCATGAAAGAAATGAAGAAAATCCATGGTTTATTGATAGTAGATGTTTAAGGCACATGATAGGAGACAAGAACAAGTTCATAACCCTGAAGAAGATCAATGGTGGCACAGTGAAATTTGGGGACAACACTACTACCAAAATTGCCAAAAAAGGTAAACTAAGTTTAGATAATGGTAGAACTAAAAATAAAAATGTTTTATATGTAGAAGGTCTTAAGTATAATATTTTGAGTGTAAGTCAAATGTTTGATCAGGGGCACACACTAAAGTTTTATGCAGAAGGTTGTGAAATTAGAAGAAAAGATTTAGATGTATTAATTGCATATGCTCAAAGAATAGGTAATAAATTTTATACGCTATCAGACATCAAAGGTCAAAAATGTTGTTTGAGTTAAATTGAAGAAATTTGGATATGGCACAGGAGAATGGGGCACATAAATTTTGACAATCTTGTCAAAATTTGCAAAAAGCAAGCAGTCAGGAATCTTCCAATGATCACAAAGCCATCTAACACACTTTGTGGACCTTGTCAGCATGGGAAGCAGGCTAGAAGGAGGTTCAAAACAAAAGAGTACTCGACCACTCAGATGCTAGATCTTGTCCACACCGATCTATGTGGACCTATGAGGACTCAAAGTACTCAAGGTGATAAATATTTCATGTTACTTATTGATGATTTTTCACGTATGACTTGGATAATGTTTTTAAATAAAAAATCAGAAGATTTTAGATAGTTCAAAGCATTCAAAGCATTAGTTAAGAATGAAACTAATCTAAAGATTAAGTATCTAAGATCAAATCAAGGAGGATAATTCATGTTAGATCAATTTATTGAGTTTTGTGAAGATCATGGAATAAAGAGACAGTATTCAGCAGCTAAAACTCCACAACAAAATGGAGTAGTTGAACGGAAAAATAGAATAGTTTAAGAGATGGTGAGGACAATGCTAAATGAATCCAAGATAGAAAATAAATATTGGAGAGAGGTAGTTGGTAAAATAGTGCATATTTATAATAGAGATTTATTAAGAGTCAATAGTGATAAAACTCCTTATGAGCTATGGAAAGACAAACCAGCAACAGTTGATTATTTCAGAGTTTTTGGTAGCAAATGCTTCATAAAGAGAATCGATGAAAAACTTGGTAAGTTTGAATCTAGAGTAGATGAAGGTATATTTCTTGGTTATTCTTGCAAAAGTAAAGCTTATAAATGTTATAACAAAAGAACCAAGAAAATTGTTGAAAGTGAAAGTGTCAGGATAGAAGAAGATGGAAGACAAAAGATCAGTGATCCAGTAGACATTCCTGAAATCATTGAAGAGGAAGGCTTTGAAGAATTAGATGAAGATGAGGAAAAGGAGAAAAAGGGAACCAAGACTCCATCCAAATATGTTCAGAAAAATAATAATGAAAGTGAAATCATCAGGGATATAAAAGAAAGAATTCACACCAGAAGAATGATGGTAAGTGAATCTGAACGAGTAAATTTCTCTTTGTTATCTAAAATTCAGCCTAGAAATTTTTCAAAATCCAGACATGATGAGCATTAGGTTAAGGCTATGGATGAAGAATTAGATAAGATAGAAAAGAATGATACTTGGGAATTAGTGCCTAGACCAAAAGATCATAATGTGATAGGAACAAAATGGGTTTATAGAAATTAGTTGAATGAAAATGGAGAAGTAACTAGAAATAAATCAAGATTAGTATGTAAAGGATATGCTCAGATTGAGGGAATAAATTTTGAAGAAACTTTTGCACCAGTAGCAAGGTTAGAGGCTATTAGATTGTTTTTTGCATATGCAGTTTTTAAAAATTTCAAAGTATTTTAGATGGACGTCAAATCTGTCTTCCTAAATGGGTATCTTGAAGAAGTCTACATTGAGTAGCCTGAGGGGTTTATTCTCTCAAATATTAGTAATCATGTATGTAGATTGAAGAAAGCATTGTATGGATTAAAACAAGCTCCCAGAGCTTGGTATGCAAGACTTGATAAGTACCTACAAGATCAAGGATTTAAGAGAGGATTTGCTGATAGTAATCTTTACATCAAAATGAAAGGTGAGCATCAATTGATTTTTGTGGTTTATGTTGATGATATCATTTTTGGAGGAAATATTGAAAAAATGACAAAAGAATTTTTTGATAGAATGCAAAAATAATTTGAGATGTCTATGCTTGGAGAATTATCATTTTTCTTAGGATTTCAAATATTTCAATCAAATAAAGGAATTTTTATATCTCAAACTAAATATGCCAAGGAAATGTTAAAGAAATTTGGTTTTGAGAATTGTGTACCAGTTCGTACACCTATGTGTATAGGAAATAAGGTGAGCAAGGATGAAGATTCACCTGTTATAGATCAATCTTTGTATAGATCTATGATTAGTAGTCTTTTATATTTGACAGCATTGAGACCAGATATCATGCATGTAGTAGGTATGGTTGTAAGATATCAGTCATCTCCATGAGATAGTCATGATCAGTTGGTGAAAAGAATATTTAGATATATCAAAGAGACATTGGATTATGGATTATGGTATCTCACAGGTAAAGATTTCACTTTTGTTGCTTATACAGATTTAGATTGGGCAGGGTGTTTAGATGATAGAAAGAGTACAAGTGGAGGAGCTTTCTTCCTTGGTGATAGCTTAGTATCATGGCTAATCAAGAAGTAGAACTCAGTATCACTTTCTATAGCTGAAGTAGAATATATTACAGTAGTATTGTGTTGCACTCAAGTGCTTTGGATGAAGCAAACTTTGGAAGATATCAAGGTAAAGTATGATGAACCTATTTCCATTTTTTGTGATAACACAAGTGCTATAAATATTTCAAAAAATCCAATAATGCATTCAAGAACAAAACATATTCCCATTAGATATCACTTTTTGAGAGAGCAGGTTACAGATCAATATGTTAAGTTGGAATATATTAGTACTATAGAGCAGATTGTAGATATTTTCACAAAGGCACTACCAAAAGTCACATTTGAGTATCTACAAGAGAAGTTAGGAGTAACTTCCCTTACTTCTTGCCATTGAGGTTCAACATCAGTTGAGGGGGAGCTAAGTGTTAACTCTAGGTAGGCCCTTTGCCATTGATGTCAAAGGGGGAGAATAATAGGTATAGGTGCAAAAACTAGGTACAGGGAATAGGTATAGGTTCCTACAGTAAGGGGGAGTTACTGTATGTTTTCAAATGACAGGATGTGTAGGTGACAAGATGTGGCAGTTTCAGGATTGAGGTTGCCATCAATGACAAAGGGGAAGATTATTGGAAATATTGTCATTGATCTCAAAGGTTTAACATTATTGGTGATAAAGGCCCCATTGAATTTAATGTTGTTTGTAATAAATATATCTTGGCTAATATGAGATAATATTTATTTAATATTAATGAATATATTTCTTGTTACATATGAGACAAAATAAGGGCCCATGGAGAAGTCGAAGAGCCATGGGGTAAATACAAAAGAAGGATGGGACACATTTTCCCATGAAGAATCATTTTGGGGAATACCAAGAGTCACCAAGTGAAGACAAAAGAGTAAGGGAGAATTTATCATGAAGGGACACTTTAAGGAATATGAAAAGTCACCAAAGATAAGGACAAAAGTAGGAAGGAAGTTTTTGATCATGAAGGGTCACCACATGACTTTTCAAAGGCTTTAATATGAAGGCTCATCCAAGATTGGTGCCATTTTACATGAGGATTGAAGGGTCACAAAGGGGGAAGGCCAAAGGTCATTTGGAAAGCTATAAATAAAGGCTTGAGAAGCCATTTGTAATATGAGTGTGAGAGGTTAATTTGATATTGTATTATCTAGCTTAGAAGAGCAAAGGTGAGAGAGAGGAAAGAGATGTTGTATTGAACTATCATTTTTTGAAATAGAAACATTGAGAGATAGGTGTGTGTTATACATAAAGTGGTTGATGCTCATGTGGGTTGGTGCTCATGAATGATAGGTAGGATGGTGCTCGGTAAAGGGGTTTGAAGCTCCTATGGGTTGGTGCTCATGAATTATAGCTGAGGTTGGTACTCAACAAAGGGGTATGGTGCTCTTGTGAATTTATTCTCATGAATATACTTGAGATTGTTCTCCGTGGTCTTTCCCACATTGGGTTTCCATGTTATATTTGGTGTCTCTCTCTCTTTCTTGTGTGATGTTTATTATTTTAGTTTTATTGCATATCTTGAATGTTTGATTAAGGGAGAGTTTTATAAAATATATATACTGATTCACTACCCCCCCTCGCAAAATATTCCATGCCTAACAATTGGCATCAGAGCAGGTTCCTTTTTGAAAAGTTTTACAGTTTGAAGGTAGATCAGGAAAACACAAGATGGCCATACATAAAGGTTCCTCTACAAGCAAAAGAATAGTTGATCAAGAAGAAGAAGAGGATGAAGTCAAAGTGAATATGGAAGGAGAACTCATGTGTGCCTTAGAAGAGTTGAAAATTGTTGAAAAGAAAAATCAAAGATTAAAGCATCAAATAAAGAAAAATGACAAGGAGTCAAAGGAGATAGTTGAAGTTCTGATGGCACAGTTGGAAATATCAAGAAAAGAATGTGAAAGGTATGTTACTAAAATTGCCTCTTTAACAGAAGAGATTAAGAAAGTAGTCAATAATAAAATAGTCAATGATTCAAAATTTGAGAATAGCACTAATATGCTAAATAAGATATTAGAAAGCCAAAAGGCAATATCAGATAAGATAGGTATCAGTTTTGAAAAGAAGAAGAATTATGTTGAAGCTCTTACAAATAATGAAACAAGAAGGGAAGGAATGAATAATACAGAAGATAAAGAAGGCTGGAAGGAACAAAGCTATAAAAGGCAATTAGGTTAGAGATTCACAAACAGGTCCTTTTTTTATGGTTACTATTTTTATTGTAATGGATATGGTCATAAGAAATTAGAATGTAGAAAAAGAGCTAACAATCTCAAAAATAAGGAAAAGGAGGTCATATAGAGTCAAGCAGAAGCTATAACTCTTTTGATCCTCTATCAAGCTTTGATGAAGAAACCATAATTTGTTACAAGTGTAATAACTTTGAACACATAGCTTGGTATTGTAGAAGCGTGTTTGAGTCAGATAGCTTTGCATGCAAGAAATAAAGAAAAGCCCTGGTTTATTGATAGTGGATGTTTAAGGCACATGATAGGAGATAAGAGCAAGTTCATAACCTTGAAGAAGATCAATGGTGGCACAGTGAAATTTGGGGACAACACTATTGCCAAAATTGCCGAAAAAGGTACACTAAGTTTAGATAATGGTAGAACTAAAACTAAAATTGTTTTATATGTAGAAGGTCTTAAGCATAATATTTTGAGTGTAAGTCAAATGTGTGATCAGGGGTACACACTAAAATTTTATGCAGAAGGTTGTGAAATTAGAAGAAAAGATTTAGATGTATTAATTGTAGATGCTCAGAGAACAGGTAATAACTTATGTATGCTATCAGACATCAAAGGTCAAAAATGTTGTTTGAGTCAGATTGAAGAAATTTGGCTATGGCATAGGAGAATGGGGCACATAAATTTTAACAATCTTGTCAAAATTTGCAAAAAGCAAGCAGTCAGGAATCTTCCAACGATCACAAAGCCATCTAACACGCTTTATGGACCTTGTTAGTATGGGAAGCAGGCTAGAAGGAGGTTAAAAACAAAAGAGTACTTGACCACTCAGATGCTAGAGCTTGTTCACACTTATCTATGTGGACCTATGAGGACTCAAAGTACTCAAGGTGATAAATATTTTGTTACTTATTGATGATTTTTCACGTATGACTTGGATAATGTTTTTAAATAAAAAATCAGAAGCTTGTAGATAGTTCAAAGCATTAGTTGAGAATGAAACTAATCTAAAGATTAAGTGTCTAAGATCAGATCGAGGAGGAGAATTCATGTTAGATCAATTTATTAAGTTTTGTGAAGATCATAGAATAAAGAGACAGTATTCAGTAGCCAAAACTGCACAACAAAATGGAGTAGTTGAACGAAAAAATAGAACAATTTAAGAGATGGCAAGGACAATGCTAAATGAATCTAAGATAGCAAATAAATATTGAAGAGAGGTAATTAATAAAATAGTGCATATTCAGAATAGAGCTTTATTAAGAGTCAACAACAACAAAACTCCTTATGAGCTATGGAAAGACAAATGAGCAATAGTTGATTATTTTAGAGTTTTCGGTAGCAAATGCTTTGTAAAGAGAACTGATGAAAAACTTGGTAAGTTTGAATCTAGAGAAGATGAAGTTATATTTCTTGGTTATTCTTGTAAAAGTAAAGCTTTTAAATGTTATAACAAAAGAACCAAGAAAATTGTTGAAAGTGCAAGTGTCAGGATAGAAGAAGATGGAACACAAAAGATCAGTGATCTAGTAGACATTCCTGAAATCATTAAAGAGGAAGGCTTTGAAGAATCAAATGAAGATGAGGAAAAGGAGAAAAAGGGAACCAAGACTCCATCCAAATATGTTTAGAAAAATCATAATGAAAGTGACATCATCAGGGATACAAAAGATGGAATTTGCACCAGAAGAATGATGGTAAGTGAATCTGAACAAGTTAATTTCTCTTTGTTATCTAAAATTCAGCCTAAAAATTTTTTAGAAGCCAGACATGATGAACATTGGGTTAAGGCTATGGATGAAGAATTAGATAAGATAGAAAAGAATGATACTTGGGAATTGGTGCCTAGACCAAAATATCACAATGTGATAGCAAAAAAATGGGTTTATAGAAATAAGTTGAATGAAAATGGAGAAGTAACCAGAAATAAAGCAATATTAGTATGTAAAGGATATGCTCAGATTGAGGGAATAAATTTTGAAGGAACTTTTGCACCAGTAGTAAGTTTAGAGGCTATTATAATGTTTCTTGCATATGCAATTTTTAAAAATTTCAAAGTATTTCAAATGAATGTCAAATCTGCCTTCCTAGATGGGAATCTTGAAGAAGAGGTCTACATTGAGTAACTTGAGGGGTTTATTCTCTCAAATATTAGTAATCATGTATGCAGATTGAAGAAAGCATTGTATGGATTAAAACAAGCTCCCAAAGCTTGGTATGCAAGACTTGATAAGTACCTACAAGATCAAGGATTCAAGAGAGGATTTGCTGATAGTAATCTTTACATCAAAATAGAAGGTGAGCATCAATTGATTATTGTGGTTTATGTTGATGATATCATTTTTGGAGGAATTATTGAAAATATGACAAAAGAATTTTCTGATAGAATGGAAAAAGAATTTGAGATGTCTATGCTTGGAGAATTATCATTTTTCTTAGGATTACAAATATTTCAATCAAATAAAGGAATTTTTATATCTCAAAGTAAATAGGCCAAGGAAATGTTGAAGAAATTTGGTTTTGAGAATTGTGTACCAGTTGGCACACCTATGTGTACAAGAAATAAGGTGAGCAAGGATGAAGATTCACATGTTATAGATCAATCTTTGTATAGATCTATGATTGGTAGTCCTTTATATTTGAAAGCAACAAGACCAGACATCATGCATGTAGTAGGTATGGTTGCAAGATATCAGTCATCTCCATGAGATAGTCATGTTCACTTGGTGAAAAGAATATTTAGATATATCAAAGGGACATTGGATTATGGATTATGGTATCCCATAGGTAAAGATTTCACTTTAATTGCTTATACAGATTCAGATTAGGTAGGGTGTTTAGATGATAGAAAGAGTACAAGTGGAGGAGCTTTCTTCCTTTGTGATAGCTTAGTATCATGGCTAAGTAAGAAGCAGAACTCAGTATCACTTTCTATAGCTGAAGCAGAATATATTGCAATAGTATTGTGTTGTACTCAAGTGCTTTTGATGAAGCAAACTTTGGAAGATATCAAGGTAAAGTATGATGAACCTATTTCTATTTTTTGTGATAACACAAGTGCTATAAATATTTCAAAAAATCCAGTAATGCTTTCAAGAATAAAACATATTCCCATTAGATATCGCTTTTTGAGAGAGCAAGTTGCAGATCAACAGGTTAAGTTGGAATATATTAGTACTACAGAGTAGATTATAGATATTTTCACAAAGGCACTACCAAAAGACACATTTGAGTATCTATGAGAGAAGTTGGGAGTAACTTCCATTACTTCCTGCCATTGAGGTTCAGCATCAGTTGAGGGGGAGCTAAGTGTTAGCTCTAGGTAGGCCCTTTGCCATTGATGTCAAGGGGGGAGAATAATAGGTAAAAGTGCAAAAAATAGGTATAGGGAATAGGTACAAGTTGCTATAGTAAGGGGGAGTTATTGTATGTTTTCAAATGACAGGATGTGTAGGTGATAGGATTTGGTAGTTTCAAGATTGAGGTTGCCATCAATGACAAAGGGGGAGATTGTTGGGAATATTATCATTGATGTCAAAGGTTTAACATTATTGGTGATAAAGGCCCCATTACATTTAATATTGTTTGTAATAAATATATCTTGGCTAATATGAGTTAATATTTATTTAATATTAACAAATATATTTTTTGTTCCATATGAGACAAAATAAGGGCCCATGGAGAAGTCGAAGAGCCATGGGGTAAAGACAAAATAAGGATGGGATGAATTTTCCCATGAAGAGTCATTTTGGGGGATACCAAGAGTCACCAAGTGAATATAAAAGAATAAGGGCAAATTTCTCATGAAGGGACACTTTAAGGAATATGAAAAGTCACCAAAGATAAGGACAAAAATGGGAAGGACGTTTTTGATCACGAAGGGTCACCACATGACTTTTCAAAGGCTTGAATAGGAAGGGTCATCCAAGATTGGTGCCATTTTCCATGAGGATTGAAGGGTCACAAAGGGGGAAGGCCAAAGGTCATTTGGAAAGCTATAAATAAAGGCTTGAAAAGCCATTTGTAATATGAGTGTGAGAGGTTAATTTGATATTGTATTATCTAGCTTAGAAGGGCAAAGGTGAGAGAGAGGAAAGAGATGTTGTATTGAATTATCATTTATTGATATAACAACATTGAGAGATAGGTGTGTGGTATCCATAAAGTGGTTGATGCTCATGTGGGTTGGTACTCATGAATGATAGTTGGGTTGATGCTCAGCAAAGGGGTTTGAAGCTCCTATGGGTTGGTGCTCATGAATTGTAGCTAAGGTTGGTACTTGGAAAAGGGGTATGGTGCTCCTGTGAATTTATTGTCATGAATATTCTTAAGATTGTTCTCCATGGTTTTTCCCACATTGGGTTTCCACATTATATTTGGTGTCTCTCTCTTTCTTGTGTGATGTTTATTATTTGAGTTTTATTGCATATCTTGAATGTTTGATTAAGGGAAATTTTTATAAGATATATATACTAATTCACCCCCCTCTTAGTATATTCTGTGCTTAACACATCTCTCTCTCAAAATATGCATCTCACATCTTTAGCTCATAGGCTGATATGTGTGTGTGTGTGTGTGTAATAAAAATACAAGCTCTGGCACTTAGAGTCCTCAAAGCTCTCCATGTGGTCATGAAGAAGTAGTGTCATCACCACTCTCCACTCATCTGCATCTACGAGAGCTAGAAGTTGTGGCCCATGTCACTGATCACTCATACTCTCTAAACTCTGAGTACCTCCAAATCTATGTAAACTCATTGATAATCCTATTTTAATAGGCAATCTCATTAAGGGTATTAGTATATCTCACCAAAGATATAGTTTGTGGTGGTCCCATAACACATACTGATGGCCTAGCCTATACTAGTCCCTATGGTAGAGGAGTATCCTAGCCTATTTCTCTTAGGCTATCCCTCTCCACTATCGCTATAGTCACCTGACCCTATAACACTCTAACTTAGCCCTATAGTGTTGTAACCAAGCCCTATAGTTTCTTAACATGGCCCTATAATGGCACCACCTACCCCTATAAGGCTAATACCTATGCCTTTACTATATCTCTAGCCTGCACTACTACATCTTGTGCCTATACAGTTGCATCCCTCTCTCTCACCAACTCCTATAAATATGGTGGTGGCCTCCTAACCTCCATTATGGGATGTAAACTTTCCCACCAAGATATTTATGCCACTGTGCACCCTAGATCTCTAACACCTGGCATTGTTGGTAGCTCCTCAAAATCTAGGACATCTATCTCCTAGGGAAATGGAATGGATGCCTCTATGTCATCCCTCTTAAATTGAGGGAAGTTAGGTGGTATATCCTATAGTAGATCAAACTAACTCTTGACTAGTGCCACTGGTACCGTCTCTAACTCACCAACTCATCTCCCCTAACCCATAGTGATCTCTATAATCCAACCAGTTGTTATGCCCATCCTCTGAATATGTGGTATGTTAGGTAGGGTCTCCATAAAATATTCATAAGGATTAAGCCCTCAATCATATGCTTATAATAGGCAATATTGTAAACTACAACATCTACTCAAGTTTATGCCATGCCCTCTCTCTACCATCTGAAACCAACCCTAAAGTTGGCTAGAATAATGTTAGGTAACCCTAATGGTCATGTCACCATGATGTGCTCATATGACCAATAGTGTAGTAGATGGCTAACATATAAACTATATCACTGTCATAGTCTCAAACTTCATAGCTCTCTATATAACTATGCTAAAAATACTAGACCCCATACAAAAATAGTCCATTGCTCAACCATCTATATAAGCACACCTATCAATGAGATAAAGAATTTACCACCATTTATATCTAGTAATACATACACTGTGATCCCAATCATCATTAGGATGCTCAATCGATGTTGCTATTCATTGGCCATACATAGTGGCTCATAAGCAAAACTCATATAATGATAAGTCACCTCACAAACATGCTTTCCATACAATGCCACCATGTGGATATCATGCTCCTCTCTTAAACATGTAAATATATCCTCACCCTAAAGTGGTAGTCATAAAATCCTATAGACATCCTCCTAGGTCACTATCAACTCTTTGATCGATAGATGGAAGGTGTTGGTTGTGTGATCCCACCTCTTGATCAATGCTATCATAAATATCACATCTTAAGTTAATAATATCATCTCACTCTTCCTAACCCCATATCTACCATGTGCTCCCACTCATCTAGAGTGACATCCCTTCTCATACATGTCAAAAGCTTTGGTAGATGATCCCATAATGTTAGCTCCATCTTCACCTACATCCATACACACACAACTCAAGTCACTTACCTTTTAATATAATCTATTATCACCTTTTTCCCTTCTCTCTAGGATAAATACATTGGTTTGAGGCCCTAAACTAGGTTATATAGATAGCACTCAGTTAACATGGGGTCTTTTGAGGATAGCTAAGCCATATACCCACCTAACTATCTAACCTAATCTCCCCTCTCTACCCTAGGCTTCATTACCTCTCTCTCTCTCAACCCTAGGCCTATTTCCTATCATAACTCTAGGATTCATAGATTATATAACTACCCCTTAACCCTATGTCTTATATTTTAAACCTTAAGTCCTTTGACCTATCTCAGTCTCTCTTTTTAAAACATACTTTAGATATTTCTCCCTAGGCTCTGGGAGAACTACATTGGCCTGAGGGCCTAAACTAGGCTATGTAGGTAGCACTTAGTTGATACAAGGTTTTTTTAAGATAACTTAGCCTTTAGACTATTTGACTACTTCCATTAGGGATCCAAACTAACCCTTTCTCCTATTTTATTGGTTTTTCATAATCATTGACATTGGCTTTACTACTAACATTGGTGTTTTGTAGGCATAAGTGTCACTTGATGTTGGTAGACACCTCCTAACCTCAGTGTCATGTTTACCAATGTCAATGGACCCTACCAATTTCAATGATTGGTTCAACCTTAGGGATGAATGACCTATCCCCAAAACTACAATTTTAACCTAAAAATAAACTACCCCAAATTCTCCCCAATTTATCCTAAAACTACCCTACCCCATTTCCTACCCCTTTACTAACATTTTCTATCCCCCACCTCTAAGTTAGCCTACAAACTCAAAATAACCAAATGAATTTTCAAAACAACTCATAGAAGTGCTTACCTCATCTCTCTATCTCCTCCAGGATGGCATAACTAGCTCTTGTGGTGGTGTGCCTCTAGATGGGTCCCATCCTTTCAATACCATCTCAATCACTCTCATAGATCTATTTTTCTCCAATCACAAGTTGTAAATGAATTTGGTTAGTTAACAAACCCCCTTTTTATCAAATTTGGTCAGCCATTGATGTCAACATGCTTGACCTAATCTACTGACATCAACACTTACACGTACCAACATCAACAATGTTTCCCTAATGTGTCAACATCATCACTATTTATTATAGATATTGATAATGTCATCGACATTGGCACCATTAAAATAATGTTTTCACCAACAAGTAACACCAACTTTTTAGACTTTACCCATACTTTTGAGTAATTTTATGATCAAGTATATCTCCCTGACCATGACCACCAACATAGAGATCACATATATCTCCCCAAACATGAAAACCACCCTTGGAGATCACTTAAATCTATACCCAAGATGAATTTTATTAGAGATCATGATTATCTCCTCATTCATTGACCCTTTTACACCGATCTTGCATCGCTTGTCTTGACTGCTTATGCTATTGTGCTATAGTTAGATATTATACACATGCATGTATATTAGGTGTTTTGAATGGTACCAAAGCTTGTCCTATCACCTGTAACCTTTTATGTTTTCTATGGTCACTTCCTACCTCAAATACTTGGGACATAATGACCATTAGAGCTACAACTTTAATTATTTTGACCTATCAAATATCACTAAAATGCTATGCTTTAGTTATTTCTATCTGATTACTCCTAAACCTTGCCTATTCTTAACTTTTTCAACTATATCTAATATTATTATATGCATAATAAGTGATACTCAATTCTCCACCACTCACCTAATTACCTTTTTATCAAATCAGTACCCGATTCTGGTTTATCCTTCGTCAATTCCCATTTTGAGGGGGGATACCTCATCTAATACTTGGAGAATCTAACTCCTATTTTTTTGTCTTGTAAACTTGTCAATACAAATTACAAGATAGAAAAGGGCAAATGTAGACACTAAAATTATGTCACCCATATGTGCATAACTCCCTATGTCAAAACCCCTTTTAGCCTATTTTTCAATAATAATAATTAGCCTCCCTAACCTATACTTTTACCCCTCACACAATTAATTAATTAAAATACTTAATTAATTTAATTAAAAACCCATTTTTCCACCTTACCTAGCCACCTCACTCTAAGACTAATTGTCACTTGATGAGACACCTCAAGACTTAGTCCCCTCATCCTAACTACACAAGACTTATTCTAACTTCAAAACTAGATTCCTAATGAACTACATCCTTCTTAACCTCTTATTTTTACCAATTTTTAATGGGTACCACACTTGGCATGAAGATCAATATAAAATAGGCTAAAATAGTAATTTTTACCTATTCTAAGGTTGTTGATGTTGATCAACCCATGACCAATGTTGGTAGGATCATCTATGTTAGTTATATAAGCCAAACTCTAACCTTATGTTCAGGTCAGTAGCAATCAAGAAAAATCATTCTTACTTGTATTCAAGCTCTTAGCATTCAACTTTTGACATTTTAGCTTATTATTTTCTTGCATAAGTCAATCATGATCAAGAACAAAGCTCTTGAGGACCAACAACACCTACTTGTTCTCTCTATTTAGGACATTGGTTCAGACTACCTGATAGGACCCATCAATCTAGAACATATCATTCAGTCACCATTATAGCTAAGTACATCACTTATTTTTTAGTTATTTAAGAATTTACTTTTCTATCAGTTCATATATATTATTCATTACTTTACACATTCTTGATTGAACCTCTATGAGGGAGTTATAAAGCTTCCTTTCTTGTTTACTCTTGACCTAACACACCAAACCTCTAACCAAATCTACCTAAATCATACTCTCTCTCTATCATAACTCTCCCTAACCTCCCAGATTTGATCAAAACCATTTTCTAGACCTAGAAAAGCCTTTTGTAAGTTCATAGGAAAGTATTACCCCTACCAACCTCGATAGCCTAACCAACATCAGTCACCTTCACCCACCAACCTCTGTATCATAACTAATATTAGTCACCTCCTTACCAATGTCAGTGACTATGGATTTCCTATAACTCTCTAAAACCTACTCAAACAACTTCTAAAATACAAAAAAAATATACCTCCCACACTCTGTTACTTTTTTCTATACTCAAGTTGTAAATAATAGTATTATTATTTCTCTTTCACTCTCTTTGTACCTCTCCTTTAGTTATTTATTACTCTTTTGTCTCTCAAAAGTGTATTGTCATCTCTAAGGAAATTTCACACTTTCTGGAACAAGTGCATATCTTGGAAACCCACTCATTTATCTACTAACACACATTTTATGTTACTACTTTCTTACTTGTAGGTAGTCCTCCTTAGCCAAAGAGGAGTTACACAACATCTAAATACAACACACAAAACCAATTTGGTTTCATTCTAATCATTTATCCCTATCATTCTTTTCTATTTTTATTTAGACTAGAAATAGAAAAAAATAAGTGAAACACATTGATTGGATCAGATCATGGGGGCATGAACATTGCCCATGCATTTATGGTACTTAAAAGTTAGCACTTTAGACCTATAAGTTAATATTTAGTGGTTGATTCAATTAAATGAGTAATGGGGTTGAGTTTAAATACCCTTAATGGAATATGAATTTATACATGATTCCAATGTGTGGCTCCTGAATTTCATCTTTAGGTTTAAGATCAAGTATTTGAGTAGTGTAATTGAGATTTTATGCCATCAATGACCTAGGTACTACTCCCTCTTAAATGAGGGCTGGGGAATTTATCTTCCAAATACATGGCATAGAAATAGTACAAAAATTTGGGGGTGATCACCTAAAAATTATCCAAGTACTTCAACAAGGAAGCACAACTCTCTAATGCTTTAATGAGGAAGCATAATCTCCAACAACATGTTATAAGGAAACATAATTCACCCAATTACATGTGTATTCCATCATTGGTATTTAAGTTCTAAAAGTTTTAATTTAATTTTATATTTTAGATTTCATACATGAATATTGATTTTTTAATATTAATTATATGTTGTATGGATCAAGATACACATATAGATCCACCTCCCAAAGACCAATTTTATAGTACAAATTGAGGTACATCTCTTTATCCTTTCACATAAATAATGTATTTAATTTAAGCACTATAAATAAATGGATAAATTTTTACACACTAAAATATTGTAACAGATAGTTTAAATTGTTAGTTTTGACCTATCTTTAGCTTACATGACTTGTGCATACACATATGGTTGTTATTCACCCATTTGTCACATGTACATGCTTTCTAAGGATCTGACCTTCCTTATTTACTATTATTCACCTAAAATAATTTCATAATTTGTTTCTAAAAAAATCAAAATCATATTAGGACTCTGTGTGTGTGTGTGTGTGTGTGTGTGTGTGTGTGTGTGTGTGTGTGTGTGTGTGTGTGTGTGTGTGTGTGTGTGTGTGTGTGTGTGTGTGTGTCATTAGATCAATATTCCCACCTTATGGATAAATTCATCAATTTATGACTATTTAAGAATTCTAGACTCATCCTACACCAAACAACACTAAATTTTCAAATTCAAATCCTTTTTATGGATTTATCCATACATTACACATGTCATTATCATGATAAATTTACCTAAGATTCCCATATAAATACACACTAGTTATAAACCTATTCTACATCTAATACTTATCAAAGATACATATATAGATAGTTTCACATTCAAAGGAATTTCCCTATTCTTTCCAATTTAGTAATCAGTCACAAGGAGTAAGTCCTAGAAAATTTTGAAGCACATAAAATATATATTTTTTTTTCATTTTCTAAGTTTTGAAATATATATCATTGGTTAAATTCATTAGAGTAGAATTGTATAAATATATCTAATATGGATAACTACATGTGGGTTGATTTAACTTTTTTGAGTATTAGATATTTAGGTAGTGCTTGATATACTCAGATTTATTTATTTAATTAGATAGGTTAATTCATAATTATATTTAATAAATAACTTGTATCTAGTGTGATAATCTTTTAGTTATTGTGCTAATTAGGTGGTTAGTTATTGAGTGTTTGAATTATATTCAAGTAGTAAATTGTATTTCATTTCCATCACTCTCTTTTGAGTGATTTTTTCTATTCATTATGGACATGATCTAGAGTTTTACTTAAATTATAAATAGTTTTTCAATATCTATATATATTGAATCTTGGTTAAAAATAACAATAAGATCATATTTGGTGTTTAATCTTATGTTTTAATAATTTAGTGCTAGATCCATGGATCTCTAAACCTCATTGAAGATAAAAGCAAGATAATTAAAAGAGGATATTGTGAACTTTCACTTCATTAAATTTGAATTATCTCTTAACTATTAATTATTCAAGATGAACATTTATGTTAGAATTGATTTCAATCATATCTAAGGAGGAAAGGCATTTTGAATGACTAGCTACATTGATATATGTTTGATTGCATCTTATCTACATATAATTGATTCAACTAAACATTGAAATAAAACAAAAGTGGAAAATCATGCATTCAACATTAAAATGACCATACTAAAAACCAACATATAACATAATAATTAAAAAATAGTTTTGGCATCATATTTGTATGCATGGGCACCATTATTTAAGATTGAAATCATTTTTGGCATCATTATTCTTGAAAATCACCTTCCTCATTTTCAAAACCACCACTATCCTCACTATAAATGCCTTCAAAAGGTCTAGATCAGTTTGAAGATGTGAATATAAATAAAAAATAGGTGTGTAAGTTTTATTAAGATTCCATACATAGATAAAACTACATTATACTACACAAACCACCTTATAAAACTACCTTTGTCTTTTTCCTTTGTTGAAAATTTTAAATAAAAACATTTTTTAAAAATTCATGGTATTGAAATAGGCATGGGTTTTATATTTTTTGACATTGAAATAGAATTTTATCCTTTATATACTTGATGCGATGAATAGGGGAATTGGTAACTTACGTTTTTGTTAAACCCTAGCCGAGAAGAGGTCTAGAGATAAAATAACAACTATTTGATTTTAGTCAAATTTGTATTTATGTAAAAATACAAAATAGGGAAAAAGAAAAAATGGGGGGTGGGGGGGGGGGGAACATAAGCCATTTTACTCATTGAAAAAAACTGGGAAAGGTGTATTTTTATTTTTAAATAAGGGGGATCTTTATTTTTATTATTTTAATTGTAATTTTATTTTGTACACATTGTAAATTCCTATCAAACACTAGAATAATACAACAAAAACACTAAACTCTACATATTTCAAAAATCCTGGTGTTTAGTGCAAGAGATGCCTTTGGTTCACATTTATGATTAATGTCATTATGATTTGAGATACTACATACATATCCTATACTAGATGAAATAATGACATATAGACATCATCCTTATAAATTGTATGGGAGAAATAAGGTTTACACATTTTCATTAAAGCATCCCTCCATTATCCATTTTTCATGATTGTTTGACATAAATCCTAAAATTGGGAAAATCTGAATAAATAATGAATTTATGCCCACACACAAGGATATAATTATAAAAGGTAATATTTATTAGATAAATTATTCTCAAAGACAATCTTGGTACCACCCATCACTCTCTCATGTACATCATTATCTTTTTCATGTACCACTAGTGTAATCACCTAAGAGTGGTATTTGGATGCTAAGAGTGTCATTTTAATTAGCCTATTCCTAGATTATCCCTAGTCTAATCCTAGAGCCTTAGATGCACTTTTACATCCATTTTATAAATCATAAACATCTACAATCAGCTCAAACATATTTCTAGGATAGTTTTCCTAGATCCCAACATAATTTTCCCAGTAGTATACCAAGTAGACGTTAACACCACATTTGGGACACTATAGCCACATGGTGATAGTTTCCCCAGTTTGGATTTACTATCCTTTACCCTATCTCTCCTAAACAAATAATTTTTAAAATGTGTCCCCCTCCTAAGGTCAACGTAATCACATTTTGTTCTCCACACAAGCTATAGATCTCTATAAATATAGGTCTATTTGACCTTTATTCACTATATGGAAAAGATATGTAAAATAATATTAAAATATAAGACAAGTTCAAAAAAATTAAGGTATTTGATCCCTATTCTACCCTACTTCTACATACTACCATCTACAACAACCCTAAATCCAAATTTCAAAAATTTCAAAGTTCAAGCACATTCAAGGAATCCAAGTCCACTCTCATTCTAACATTCACTTTCACTTTCACCAATAAAATTGTGGGAGAACTAAATCAAGCTTGATCCCTCCTCAGAGTATTGGTATGTAGGCAACTTTCTTCACAAAGGGGTGTTGAGGATGTACAACCTATCCTAATAATGAACACACATTTCTAGTTAATGACATACTTTCAAGGAGGATTAGGGTTTTCACAATAATTTAAGTTTTTTAGGCACATCAAAGGGTTATAGATTTCATGTGCATAGGAATATGACCTTAAAATATAGGTTCAAGTACTCCCAAAAAATAGGAATAGTCCTATAAAGGGGACATTATTTCCACTTTAAGGACACTAAAAAATATGGCATTACTATCTAGGTTGGGTGTTCTTGTCCAATGAGTAAAGAGATCCTAGGACCTATTGATGACACTCAAACCTATCTATAACTCAATTTTTAGAACCTAGATCATCCATGATAGTCACTTTCTAGATAAGTATCTATTTAAGCATATTTATTACTATTTTTAGAAAATTAATGAAGGTTAAAATATATAACAAATAAGCTCTTAATTATTTTATATTATTTTACTAATTTATACATCTCAACCCTTTAACCAAACATAGGAATTACTTGTGTAAAAACCTTAAAATTTAAATAATTTGGTGAACCCAACTTACTTAAAATATCTATTCAAACCCTAGTTTGCATTAATATATTTTTTGTGAAGTAAATTAGGGATGCATACTTCTATTTTTATAATTTATTTTACATGGCCTAGCTAAATTAAATCAATTTCATATTAGGGGTTCAATTTATTTTACATATAATTCATTTTTTTTCAAATAAACCATAGATTCAAATCAATGTTAACCTTATACACACTTAGGGTTTGTATCTTTTTTCTATTTATACTTAGATTTCAAATCCATATATCTTATGATTTATACTTCATATAATCATGATCATAATGATATAATACACTTATCACTTTTTTTCAAAGTTTAATACTTTAATTTGCATGATTATTCCCTTTAATTCAGAATGAACTCAAAAAAGACATAAATACATGTATAGATGATGTCCTATATAAATTAAAATATATGTAATATCTCATAGCATGGTATCTTCCTCCTATGTGGAATTACATTACCAATAAAACCCATACACATAGAGGATTTAACACATAAGCTAACAACTATGATTCAAGTTTAAATGTCATATCTTATACACATAAAATAATCTCCTTCTCCACCTCGTCTCCATTAGGGTGATAACTAATTGCCCTCTAACCAAGTCCATGTTATCATTCCTCCAAAATATGCAACAATGTATTTCAATGTCACTAATCCCCATAATCATCCTATTTTCACCATTTCCCTACAAGATGTGTGCCTACATGTTCAATCAAACAACTAGGGTTTGCACTTGTGAAACCCTATGTGATAAACTTATTAGTATGAGAAATATAATTATAATTTTATAAAATCAAAATCAATTACTAAATTAAAATATTAAAAAAGTGGGAAAAAGATACAAGATAAAGGCCTCTAGGGCATAATAGTATAAATCATGTTTATACATCTTCAATTAGTCAATTGGTGGAAAACAATGTTATATATTAGAACATGAAATAACATCAAAGTAAATCTATAACTAGTGATTAGAAAATAATTCAAATATCAAATAAGATTTCAAGTGAGACACTAAGGGAAATTATTAAAGATAAGTTAATGAACCTACCTCCTCTACAACCAATGAGGAGATCCATATATTTATGTGCATATCATATAATGCATGGGCACCATAGAGATTCATGTTTAACATTTAAACTGAAAATAAAATAGATCATATTTAAGATGACTCACACAATGACACTTCATCCAAATAACATGTGTATACACATAATATTTTAGATTTTTTATCAAATACTGATGAGTTCTATCTTTTAAGAACCTGTTATGTCTCAATCTCTTTGAGTGCATGCCTTAAAGGGTGCACCAAGAAAGGGATGGGCAGACCATTGGTGATTCCTAGGATTGTTGTCCCTAATTTCCACTTATTACCAATCCAAAAAGCTCTTAAAAACATTACCCTAAGCTATTAATCCACTTTTTCACACTTGTCCAGTCATTTCCCATCTTTCATACCCCTTTTCCTCACCTAAAACTTCTTTTGATAGTTTATAGTACTAGGTCAACTAGGTTAACCTTGTACTCTTATTTTTAAAATTCATTTAAGGTCTATGTCAGCTCTTGGCCAACCTAGCTCATGACCTATTAAGCTTTTGGGTCAACTGGGTCAACCCTATCAGCTAAAACTTTTATAAGGGCTGAGGCTTAAATCTACCTATATATATAATATCATTTTACCATTATTAGAGAGACATCAAGAATTATTATTCACTTTCACTTCTTTACAATCTTCTCTTCCACCATTTTATTGAGGAGTATTAGGGTTTCTGCTTGGATAATATAGTCTTATGGAGAAGTCTTAGATGCTTTGGCCTTTCTTAGTGATCCTTAGAAACCATAAAATCCTCTTGTGAATCACCTTTAGCCAAGGGAGAGATTGAGTCTCAATGGATTCATCTTTTAGGTAAGTATTCTCTAACTTTTCTTGTTTCTTTAGTAGATATAAGTATCATAAGTATTATATTTTGAATAATATTACTCTTCCTCTCATTGTATTAGGGTTTTACCCATACATATCTTATTTTCTATTCTCATATGCATGTTTATTTGTTTACTAACCCCCATATTATGCCACAAGCTTTGGTGAGAACTAGATTAGATTTTACTTTACTTGTTATTAGTTTAATGAATATGAAAACATAGGGATTAGTTAGGGTTATTACATGATTATGCTTGACTAGAGGCTTTGGAACCCTCCCTAATATTATTTTTGTGATAAGAGATCCCTTAATTGGGTCTAGTGGATTCACATATTGGTCATGTTCTTGATTATTTAATGTATCCCCAATTAGAAGTGTAAGTAAGATCTATGTTTTGTGAGTTAGGATTGATTTATATAATTGATGCAGTTATGATTTCATACAATATGCACTGGCACATCTATCAAATCAAAAAGGGTCAAATTTAGAAATAGTACAAAAATGGTTACCAAAGAATAAATCAAAATAGTAAAAGGTCCCAAAAATGCAAACATAATAAGAAATAATATAATATCATAGATAAATCAAGAAAATATACCTCTCTAATGAGTATAAACATTCAATATTGTCACAATGTAGTAAGTCTCCCATGAAAATATAAAAATGATAGATAAATCAAGAAAAGTCTACCATTCCTATTTTTGAAATAGGTCATGGTGATAGTGAGTCTCCCATGAGGCTCATTGGTTAGTATGGTTCATACTCTTGTACATACTTCCCTCCCCCTCTTGCTCTTTGTACATAAATTACGTCTAAAAAACACAAAAATAATATAACATGTTAAAATATAAAAACATTCAAATATTACTCAAAAAACACAAAATTTATAGATTGAATGCATTGTTATGTTTATATTTATACTACTTGCTAAATATTACATATTTCTATCTATCTTAGTATAGTCAATTTTATCATACACATATGCTTCACTTTTTCTTTTTGAGTGTTTTTAGATTACATAGAGGACCCTAGTCCACTACACTAATCTAGAGTCGCTATCATTTACCCACTAGGCGCATATACACTGATCTAGGTTTGTTTGTTTGTTTGATACATCCACCCACTTAGGGGCATTGCCTACATAGTTTCTACTACCAAGTTCTATCCTTACATACTATATAGTCTATTTTATGCATTGATATATCTTTATATTAATCATTTATACTCATTGCTCAGATTATTTACCAACTATCACTAGTTAGACTTAGCATATGTATATACTAGCATTTATAGAGATTTGTAATACACAGTTATACATGCTTTCATTTCTAGTTTTCCTATACTAGACTTGATTGTGTTTCCTATGATTCTTTGATATTTAAGGGCATTTGAACATGTCATTTCTCTTTGGATATATGCTACTTATCTATTTGCATTCCTTAGACATGTGCCCATGTCCCTTGTGTGTGTTTTCCTTATTTTATATGCATAAATTTGAACAGGTTATTCTATGTGGCTCTAATCAAAATTATTTATTTCTTGTGTATGTGGACAGTTAAACATGTCTTTATATGTCTTCATTCTAAAATTTAGTGAAATGTGCCCATGTCCCTTATATTATGGCTCTTTGGTCTAATTTTGCATACCTCATGTGATTGCATGTATGCTTGTTCACCATGACACTTGTATTTTCTTGTCACACACACACACACACACACACACACACACACACACACACACACACACACACACACACACACACACACACACAAGTTTTTGATACCATAAGGGACCTCATGCATCTACCCTTCTTACTTGGGTGTCGTGATGGACATCATGCCCCATTATCCTAGGTAATTACATAGATTTATTGTTATACAGTTATTATATATATCTTGACACCCTTATGTAATTCTAGATTACAACATACATCTTACATTACCTACTTATGCTTAGATTCATTTACATTCTAATGTTATGTTTGTACATTGTATTGGAATATCATGCACATGATATGACTAACACATTTTTTAGAGCTAAATATTTTGAGGATAGTTCTTACACATGTTTCAAAAATACCCTAAAAAGAGGGGGAGTTCATAGGGTTTTGTCACAAAGATCAGACTCCTACTTTGATATTCAAAGAAAAATTTCAGCAAACAGGCTCAGTTTTAGAAATCAAACATAGGACAAACATAATAAATAGAAAATTAAAAAATAAATAAGATCAACCAAATTTATAAATAGGTATAAATTAGCACCCATATTGAGAAACTATCACCACAAGATGCTATTTTCCACTACAAGGCACTACTATATAGTAATCCCAACTTCAAGATAGTCTAGATTATCCAAACCAATACATTAGGTATAGTATAGATTTATATAGATACATTCATAGGTTTGATAGTTATGTTTAATTTTTTATTAAATACACTCATTTCAGCTCAAATTTATACCATTATCTCATATTTTATGGCATCATGTGCATCATGATCACTCCCATATTTAATTCAATCACACAAATTCAATTATTACATATTTAGTTTAGATTCAGTATGCTCAAATACTAGATTGGGGGCATCTGTACAACACATAGTTTCCATATACTCGGTTACACATAGGTTGATTATATTGAATGGAAAACTCCATGTCATTATCTATGTTGTATACACTTACTATAATATTCTAGGTTGTTACCATATTTATGCCTTACTCCATTTGTAGTGGTTGGCGTTTTCCAGTGGCCTAGATCCACCTAATATAACTAAGTGGTCATGGATCCAACATAAATAGTTAGATAATTTCATCAATTTATATAGTCCATTTAAATATAACTCTACTTCACATGATTGTACAATGATGGAGTAATGTGATACTTGAGTTCTTTATCCACCCATATGAGAGGATTATACACACTGACAATCTTATCCAAGCTATTCATAGATTAGAATCCACTAAGTAGGGGTGGGAAATGATGGATTAAAAACTAGATTGAGTTATTGAGTCATCCATATGAGTATTGAACAAGCCATCAACTTAGTCTAATATATTCAATGATATGATCACTATGTACACTCACACACATAGATTGTCACTAGGTTTATACATTGGTTCACATACCTAATGAGGTATATTAATTCATTTCCTCTCTTTTTAGTTATCTTTACTTAGTTATTCTATTTAGTATAGTATTTTTCTTTTGAGCATCTCTTAAGTATGGAATAATTTTTGCATGTTTCATTATAGGTCATTGCTTTGGATCATGTTTCACATATGCATACCCAAATTCACATACATAGAATTAGCTATATGTGGTTCACTTCCAAGGTAAGTCCAGGTAAGCTTCATTTTCCTTTATACCAGTCATTTCACTTTATTGTATTTCTAGAATAAAGTGGGGGGAATGTAATCACCTAAAAATGGTTTTTGGATACTAAGAGTGTCACTTGAGTTAGACTATTCCTAACTTATACCTAAGCCCATATTATAGAATTAGACACACTTTTATAGCCATTGTATAGACCACATACATCCACAATCAACTTGACCATGATCCTAGGATAGCTTTCCTAGATCTTAACCCATTTTTCCTGATAGTCTACTAGGTGGACATTAGTGCTATATTTGGGACACTAAAACCACATGGAACTAGTGTCCCCAACTAGGTGCTACAATCATTTTAGTTAATTATCCTAAATAGATACTTTTTCAAACGTGTTCCCCTCCTGAGGTCAGCCTCAGTAAATTTAATTATCTGCACAAGCTACAAATCTCTATAAATACAAGTTTATTTGACCTTTATTGACTAGATGGAAAATAGATGGAAAAAACTTATTCAAATAAAAGACAAGTTGAGAAAAATTAAGGTATTTTCTCCTTATTCTTCCATAAATATGAACACTACCAAATATAAAATCCCTAATCCTAAATTTCAAAGCTAAAACACACTCAAGGCATCAAATTCCACCCTCATTTTAGCATTCATTTGCATTTGCACTAAGCACTAGGTGGAAAACTACATCATTCTTGATCCCTCCTCAAAGTATTGGTATGTAGGAAAATTTATTCATAGTGGGGTGTTGAGGATATCCAACCTATCCTACTAATGAACACACATTTATTTATTATGCCATACTTGCAAGGAGGATTAGGGTTTGTACACTAGATCAAGCTTTCTAGGCACAACACAAAGTTCTATATTTTATGCATACATAAATAGGATATAAAAACATAGGTGCAATTGCTCCTAGAAAATATGAATAGCCTTACAAAGAGGATAATAGAACCAATTTAAGGATATTACAATAATATGCTGCTATTATCTAGGTGGGATGTTACTGTCCAGTGAGCAAACAAATCTTAGGACCCTATTGACAACACTCATACCTATCCAAAAATTAGTTTTCATAACCTAGATCATCTATGATAGTCACTTTATATATAAGTCTATATTTAAGCATATTTATTACTATTTTTATAAATTAAAATAAGGTCAAAATACATAATAAAGTAGTGCTTAATTATTGCATATTATTTGACTAATTTAGATATCTTATCCCTCTAACCAAACATAAGAATTACTTGTATAATACCCTAAAAGGTTAAATCAATTAGGTACATATAAATGATGATATTTTTCCACATATTAATGGGTATATAAGAAGGGCACATATATAGATATGTTTGGTATATCATAATACTTACACACACACACACACACACACACACACACACACACACACACACACGTGTGTGTGTGTGTGTGTGTGTGTGTGTGTGTGTGTGTGTGTGTGTGTGTGTGTGTGTGTGTGTGTGTGTGTGTGTCTATATATATATATATATATATATATATATATATATATATATATATATATATATATATATATATATATATATATATAGAGAGAGAGAGAGAGAGAGGAAAGTTTAGAGTGATAAGGAACCAATACATCTCCCATAAATTTTGCATATGGAAATTGGTTAAAAATTATTTCTATTAGATTTAGAGATAATATGTGGAGAAAATTATGTTGCATGGAAAAAAATCAAGACTTTTTTGGAATATGAGAACATATATTATGTAATTGATGACTCTTTTACCAAACATGAAATTGACACTCACTAGTAGTGAAATTTTGATAAATCGAACCAAAAATAAAATATCATTATCATGTTTGGAGTAACAGATGAGGTATAACCTCATATCCAAGATGTTGACATATCCAAATCAACTTGACATAAAATTAAGATAATGTATGAAGTAGATAATTATAATACCATCCTCCATCTCTAAATTCAACTACACAATCTCAAAATCAAGTCAAATGAAATAGTTTAAGCCTTTTATAAGTGTGTTTAAACTTTAAGGGCATCACTCCTAACATTGTGTTAACCCATGACATACATCTCTCTTGTACCTATTATCTTGAGAGGACTGTCACACTCCTAACAAGTATTCTTGACCAAACTAAACCTCTTAAACAAAAAGACTAACATTTTAATAGTTGGTAAACATGTTGTAAGAAGAGGAGTCCATGAAAAATAAGGAATATAATGAAGACCATGTGCATGATTCTAATTTCAATGGAAATAACAACAAATAAATTTCTTGCAAGAAAGGAAATCAAAATAGTTCAAATAACTCATAATGTCTTTAAACAAAAAATCCTACCCTATTTTTGGAAAAGGGCATAATATCAAATATTGTAGGTATAATAGTTTGACATAGGGATTTTAAAGTAATAATCCCAATCAACAAAAATCATCCACAACCAGAAAAATATCCATAGAAAACCAAAGGGAAATTGGAAAAATAAATAACACCAAGGCAACCTTGTTCATAAAGAAGATGAAAACTCTGACATAAATGTCCTATGTGCTACATAATCAATGAATTATCAATCTCACCAAACTCTATCTAGGATATTGACTAGGGATCCACCCTATATATAATTGGAAGAAAGGATTGGTTTATTTATTTATAAGATTTACCCACCCAAAAATATGTTTTATTAGGTGATGACACTTCTTACCAAGTCCAAGGAATTGGTAATATAAAATTATCTCTCAAAAAGCATTCTACACCATCACATGAGTCTTGTATGCTCCTAAAACCTCTAAGAATACTCTCCTAGTCAACTAGTTACTAGATCATAATATCAAGGTTAAATTTGTTAGCAAAGCTAGAAAGAAATAATGTATAATCCAAGATATAGAGAGAGAAAATATCAAATTATTTTACATGCATCAAACATTGATAAGATGTTTCAACTTAAATTTGTTCCACGTAATAGTTAGGCACTCATTAAAAATTATCAAAACACTACCAACTTATGGCACCATAGATAAGAGCACATGAGTTTTGGATATTTAGTTTCAATTAGTCAAAATAATATGGTTATAGGATTTCCACACTTCAAAAATAATTTAAATCTTCTCTCAAGTCATTTAGAAGGAAATCAACATTAAGCACCATTCCCAAATAATCCAAATAAATATAAATGCCAATCGGACCTAGTTCATACCAATATTTTTTGAAAAATGACTAATTCCTCCAATAGATATCAATATTTTAGGTCTTTGCTGATGAATATTCCCATAAAATATGCATATATTTACTCAAGATAAAGGATCAATTTTTTTAATCCTTAAATGAGTTTAAGGCTCAAGATTAAAATAAAATTGGTCATAAAATATAAGTAATCTGATCATATTGAGAGGGAAAACTCATCAATAATGCATTCTTATCCTATTTAAAAAACATGGCATTTGCTAACAACCAACTACACCCTATAGTCCACAATAGATGGTGTTGTAAAATTTGAAACTGTACTATAATGGAAATGTTCCATTGTTTGATTGAGGATGTAGGTTTAGATAGAACATATTGGGTATAAACATAAAAACACAATAGTATACTTGTTAAATAGGTCACCAATATTTCCAATTGACAACATGACTCCATAGGATGAATGGTAAGCCAAGAAACCATCAATTTATTATCTTTGTAATTTTGGAAGAAAAACACACATGTTAGTTCCCAAGTAGAAAATAATGAAGTTAGACAAAAAGTCCACAACTTTAATATTTCTTGATTATATTAAAGAATCAATGGAATAAAAACTTGTGGATCCAAATATAAGAAATATATACATAATTAGGGATGTTGAGTTTGATGTGAGGGGTGATTCAAGTACACCCTCCATAGATTCACATATATAAAATACAAAAGACAAACATGCGATCTATTCATAAGAATAAAAACATGGTGACAATGATGATGGGGATGATGGCGATAATAAAAATTCACAACCGAGAGATTAAGGTTATCATATATTGATTGGGCATAGAATAAATAATGTGTTATGCTATAGTGTTTGTTGAGACATATTTTATTGATATATTTGACTTATGATTTGATTACTATATAATTAATGAACATGTCTTATGATATTTTAGTTATATTATAGTTGGTTGTATTTCAATTTAGTATTTTATTTTGTTCATGTTTTTTTGAGTTGGTAATGTTGAAGTCATATTGTCATCACAAGTAACAATTGGGTGACTAAGCTAGGTTTAGGCTTGGATGACTTCATCAAACTATCACAAAAACATCACATGGGTAAATGAAAAATGAGGTAAAGAAAATGATCCATTATAGTCCACCACTTTCATTATATATATTTTTTATTGTAACTACCCAATATTGTGCATATTGGTTATTACTGATTAATTTGAGGCTATCATTGGATTGTATCCAATTGTGCCTAGTTTGTGTGTGTTATTATTCTTGGTTGTTGGAAAGCTTGTTAATATACCAGAATTAAAAAACTAAATGTTTTTTTAGTGATGCCTATGATCACATAAGTTAAATGAAAAATCTAAAGTTTTGTTACTATCATGTTCTTTGACAGTAAGATTATTTTGTCACCTTATTCTTGTTGAGGCCTTGAGCACCTAATTTTATGAAGAAACATAGTGTATAAGTCTTTTGTTGTTTAAAATTAATAAGGAACTATGACTAATTGATGACTTTAAGGGTATGCATTGCTAAAAATTAATGATTATCAAGTTGATTAAATCTTGTTGACTAAGGTTATGATTATGTTAAAAAGGCCATTTTGACATTAGTGCATCATTTTGATATGTTGACATTTGAATTTAATAGAATAACCTACTTATTGATTAAGGTTATGTAGAGAGAAAATTCTTTATATCTATCATTCAAGTAATTTTTGCATGTTGGTTGACTTCAAAGTGCGAGTTACAGGAATATGGAGGGAATATAGGGTTTATTTGTATTCTAGTGGAATCCATGGACAATGTGGAGGCCATTCTAAGACACACCACTAGAGTTTATTTAATGTTGTTGGTAGTGTCCATGGAGTTATATAGGTTTGTAAAGAGTTGGGTACTGTGGAAAAAAATAGATGCATGACAAATGACATAGAGTAACTTGATACGAAAAAATGTAAGAGATAACAATAATATTCTACAAGTAGATTATTTTTTCTTGTTTATTTCCATTTTTATAAGAATATATTTTGTTGTGGTATTCTAGGAAACCCTATGTGTAGGGGTAGGTTGTAGGAAGGTATATATTCTCCTTGGAACTTACACATCACCATTGTTAGTGTTTCCATTTACTATAGTGGCTATGGCATTTTGAATATGGGAAATTATTTTTATTATGTTAAAAGGGTTTGTTGAGAGTTTTCAAGCTTGATGGTTGTCATATTTTTTATACATATCACCCTTATATAACATATATATGTGATATATGATGTGAGTTCAGCCCATGAGACTTAAATATTTCTTTGCATAATTTTTGGAGGTGTTTTCTATCACTATTTAGGTGCTTTATAACTCTTTTTATTGTGGTTTTATTTATCTAAAGCCCACAATTATGGTGGATTACATCTCTTTCTAAACCCTCATTTGTCATTTTATTCTATTATTTTATGATTTTTTTGGTGTTCATTTTAACCCCAAAACTATTGGTTGGGGTGGGAAGGGATACTACCAGATGGATTAACTTAACTTTCACATTCATATTTTCATTCATGGTTGTGGAGAACATATGTTGTGGATACACTCTCTCTTAGTTATGAAGTAACTTTATCTATGCTAATGATTCTTGAGGCACTAAAGTAAATTTTAATCTTCTTAAAATTTGATACAACCTATAGTTTTGTATGAGAATTTTTTTGGGTGTAATCTTCTTGTTTACATTTTATCACTATTCCTTGGTGTTTGTACTACACTATTATCTAAATTAAAGAAAATGGATAACTAGTGTAACAATTTTAGTATATTTATATTTTGTATATTCTTGTATTTATGAATATGAATTGGTTTTATATATTGATTATAATATTCATTATAAAATATTTGAAGGTTTTGGCATTTATTTCTTTGTGTTCAACCATGCTTAAATTTGACTATTCTTGGGTTGACATTATATTTGATTAAGTAATATTGTCTTTTCCAATATACTACTCCAAAATACTCATGAGATTGGGTATTTTCAAAGAGGATAGTGGGAATAATGATGATCCTTCATCCTAAATTTTAGGGCTAATGTGAGATCAGCTAAGGGCATGGTTGTAGGTATTTGGCTTCATAATGGAGCTTGTGTGGAATAATATTTTATATATGTAGTACCACCACCAAGGGTTCAGTACTACTTGATTGAATAATGAGTTAATTAATTAAGTCTACTATTAATATTCATAAACATTAATTTACCATTTTTTAAATGAAAGGGATGGGTGTTAGTAGAGGTTTATATTTTAATATAAAATGCTATGGATGAGGATAGCTAAGTTATACTAATTTATGAAAGAAAGAGTAGTGAATTCATAGTTAATGGAAGCATAATATAAACAAATGATGTGCGCTCACAAGGAACTAGATTAACAAAAGAGTTTTATAGATGTAAAAAAAATTTAGATTAATTTAAAGATAGATTAAACCTTAGAATTAAGCTTGATAACACAAATAATGATAAACACAATAAATTTGATAGGTAACAATGAACCAGATAACATATATTGATCTCAGTAAAGGGGTCATCAAGTTCTCCATACAAGCATACATATTTATAGTTACTTTAGTTCTTGAATCTTCATATTATTTTCTCTACAATGAAATCAAAATGAGGAGACTATTTACCTTTTATCTTTTCATAATCCAAGAGGATAGGAAAAAATACACAAGTTGACAATTATATATATAATGAACAAATATTTAAGGAACATACTACACAGTCTTACTTATCCAATTTTCTTCTCCCAACACTTTCCCAAACTTAAATTGTTATCTCATCTTGGGATAGAATCATAGGTTCATCCATCTATGCACTGAGGGTATAATCTTGAAAACTTGGGTAGAATATTAAGAGTCATCGTAATTACTCAAGGTGTCATTTTTGGTTTTCACCTCTTTTGCACTACTTAGCCACCCTTTTGGGTTTTCAACTAAGTAGTGTACCAACCTACCACCATTTTAGTTTTTCAATAGGATAGTATAACTAGGTGGCCACCCTTTACAATTTTTCAACCATCCTAGCCCCACTTTTCTCACTAATCATTCTTGATACAAAAAATAGTTGAAAATTTGTACAATGTTTTTTCAAAACCTGCACAGTGTATAATACTCAACTGGTAGGTGGTAGTGTGTCTAAGGAAGAAAGCTGGCCAATAAGATCCTTGAATCCTTTTTGAGAATCCTTGCATTACATAATTGTTTTTTAGATATTTAAGGGTGACATGTATATAGGAACATAGAGCATCAAAGTCACCTCGCTACAAAATGTAGCCAAGTCAGTCTTGAATACATTTGAGTCTAGCATGACTTCCTAGACCATACAAATCAAGATGTGTATTGGTGGATAACTCCTAATTAGTTCCTTTAAGTCCTCTTTATTCACAACACTTAGGTTAGGCCTTGTATTAGTGACCTTCACTTGGATCTCTACACTCAACTGGTCTAGATTTTTTGTGTCTCTCTTCGTATTCCCTTAGAAATGCACTACATCATAGGTCTTATTACCAACTTAGAAGTTGATTATGAACATTATCTTGAGAATTGAATTATTTTTTAGAGAAATTTTATTTTTGTCAATTGATGCAGTTGGGGTGTGCATGGTTATGTGGGTTATGATGGCTAAATTGAAGTCTATGTTAGAGTTGGATAGGGAATTATCAATATGTTTCTTCCAATATATAATACTATGTGTGAGTTGGTGTGATTGAATAAATATGATGTATAACATACCTTGGTACTCCTTCAATAGAGTAATCAAAGTTGTGGTATTGGTTTTCACACTGTAACCTAGGTTTCCAAGTGCACTTAGTTATTGTGTCACACACCAATCATTAGAAAGCTGCATTATGAGGGCCATCAGCCTACTATGATTTGACATGACTTGTTCACCCATAAATTGAGAGGCTAAAGCTAGACAATCATCTTCAATTTCCTTCACTACTTCATATATCCATGCCCTAACTTTCACATTCTTTTCCTTCACTGGATCCCATTCTTGTTCCAGGGAAGTCACCTTCTGTTTAATAAATTCTTAGAATGTTATGGCTCCCTCTAATTGTTTATTCAAGGGTAGATGATAAACATCCAAAGATGCCTCATACCTAACTAGAAGAGTGGCCAATGTTTTCTTTGTCAATATAGGATTTTAGCATGGCATGGAGGCTAGTGGAAGGGAAAATATGGTGCATCAATCAATGACTATTGGAACATACTAAAGCTAGACACCTCCTAGTGGAAGTTTTGACAACTAAGTTTGTGCCTATGTCATGACTGGTACTTTTTGTTGCATTGTGACCATTGATACTAGATTATATTACTATATAGCATCCTCAACCATATTCTATTTCACATCTTCATCTTATTTATTCTTTTTCTCTTCTTCCTCCCTCTTCTTTTCCTCCTCTTCTTCTTCCTTCTTTTTATTTTCTTCCTCTTCTATTTTATTTTCTCTTCCTCTTTATTGATTTTTTCATCTTCTTTGATTTTTTCTCTTTGGCTTCCTCTTCCTCTTTCTTTCTTTTCCCTCTCATCTTCTTCTTCCTTTTGCTTCTTTTCTTATTCTTCCCTCTTTCTTTGTTACTCTTCTTCTTTCTTCCTCTGTTCTTATTCTAGCATAGCATGGGACTGTGCCTGGGCTTGTGCTTGTGACTATGCTTATTTTTGTTGTATGAATTCATCATGTTATTCATTCTTTTTGGTAGCTTCTTTTACCTATTACTGCACCTAATTTGTTTTATCTTGTTACCATTTTTCCTCTTCTTCTTTTTCCTTCTCCTTATCCTCTTGAGCTTGTTTTTATGCAATGGCTACTACTTGGACTTGTTGGGCCATATATTGTGCCTTTCATATATCTACATCTACATCTTTGGCATGTTTGGAGGCCTTTATTTCCTTAACTTAATGTGTTTATATCTAGTGCTTCTCTTCTTCTTTCTTCTTTTCCTCTCTTCCTTCATATGCATGTGTTTAGATGCAAAACAAACTTCTTCTCTTGAAATATATTATTCTTCAACTGAGATTTGATCTATTTAATTTTATTCAACCTCCTACACTTGTGATGATGGTGGGGAGTATTCAAAGTACACCTTTAAGATGGGAACTAACTACTTCCTTCTACCTATGATAAGTAGTCTATGTTGTGGTGGTGGTACAAAATTTTATGGGGTAGGTTATGGTTCTTACTCAGTATTTGATTGACAAAATGTGCATTCCTCTAATGTGGGGGATATTTTTGTTCTCCATCTATATTCTAGGCCTATGCATAAGTAGTTTTAGTGGAATTTATAGTAGGGATGTAAAAATTACATCTATTACATATGTGGGGGTAGATTAGGGCTACAAGAAGTCCATTCTGCACTAGAGCTATTCCTCTTCTTCTTTGATTATATCCATAATTATGGATGATGGGAAAACTAGGAGTTTCACCAATAAGTTTGGTGGTACCTACCTCCAAATTTGTAATATGTGCACTGCCTTCCAAAAAAAACTCCTTTTCTTCTTCCTTCTCATAGTAGTCCCTAGCCATGTCTACCAATATGACTTAGTAGACCTCTTATGCATCAGTTCCCATCTCCATGAGATCATAGGACCAAAAAATTTATGTCACCTTTGGATCATCTTTCCATGATGTGTTAAATGTTATGCACATTAGAGGAGGTGACACTAAATGAGGTTCTACTTTATACTTCCCCTTCTATTGTTGTAAACTTGATGTTGGTTTTGATGTTTTCATCATAGGAATTTTTGTATCAGTTAGTATGGATTAAAGTGAATTTTCTCACCTTGTTACATGATCTTTCTATCTAGCCATGTTGGTGTACAACATCTCCATTATGATTAAAAATGGAAGTGTTTTGAAGGGTGAGCATGGTAGCTCATGGATCATAATAAAAAATCCCTTTAGTAGTAGTGTCACATTGGCATGTTGTCTAATATACTAGAGGACATCTGGTGGGACTCAGTGGTGTGTTGCAATGAGATCCAAACACTCCTACCACCATGATTTGAAATTCCCCTCATGTGTGAGTGTTCCCTATTCCTACATCCATATGATGTTATAAAACTACTACACAGGGCAATAATCCATATCTAGATGCACTTCTCCCTTAGGCAACTTCCACTACGTGAAGGAAAAGAGGAGGATGAATTGATATTATAAGGTCTACTTTATAATATTATGGAACTTTTATATCTTTTTGAGCAAATCTTATACAAAATACTTAGGCTAATTGAATGGCTTGCCTTCATGGATCATCCTATGTACAATGTCCACAAATCCTTTAGGTATCTTTTTGGTAGATTTAATTATCTACCAAAAGCATCTAGAGATGCATTAGACCAAAATGTACATAGGTTCATCTGGTATCTCATCAATGAGGATCCTTTAATTTTATTTCACATACTGGTCTCAAACTTTTGGTAAAATAAGAGGCTTTTTGGTCTTGTAGGACAACGAATAATCTTTGTGTGCAGGCATTCCTAGAGCTTAGGCCATAGCTTGTGTGTTGATGATGATCATGTCATTCAACCTCAAATAGATATATACTTCATTATATCATCTAAGTAATACTTGAATTATTTCTCCCATGTTGCCAAAAGTTGGCATTTAGATCAGGTGTTCAACATCTATATTCTAGAATTTATGGGAAACTATGAGGGCAAGTGCATGTGCAACATCCATAGGGTTCATCCAGAAGATCTTTTGTTTGGATTTATGAAAGTACTAAAAGGGCTATTTATCACTATATTTTGTCTACCAAAGTGTCATATCAATTCCCATGGCTTCCTTTTATGCTTATAAGAGAGGTTGAATCAATTACATAATATCCATTGTGGCATGAGAAGATTTTTTATTGATTTTGAATGCTATGTGCAATGGAATTAGTTCAGTTCTTGATAGCTACAGCTCTCAAAAATGTGTTAAGTATGAAATGTGAATATGGAGTTCAAAACCTAGATTTTATAGATTTCATGCCTCTTATCTTCCATATCAAGGCCATACCTGACTGTCCACTCATATTGAATATAATGGTGGATTTAGTGGATTAATTTTTGATATAGCTATTAAAACAATTAGTCATTAGCACATGTGTGGAGTTATGTCATTATGCACTTAGGTGTCCACATGAAGGGTGTAAAATGTTGATGTTGACTATCCACTGATTTGTGGAAGATCACATCTATCAACCCTTAGATTTTGCATTTATTTCTGGTGGATGACCATTATCTAAAGGATATCTTTTTGATGTGATGTTCCAACTTATTTCTCAAACTTAATATTTTTTTATCACTCCTCATTGAATTATCCTACTATACACATGCCTTTTCCTATGCACTCTTGGTGCACACAATGATTAGTGTATGTACTTCACAAATGTTATTACTGATATTATCTACAAATAAACAAATAAAAAATAAACACACATAGAAACCATAACAAACTAGGGTAATCATACTCTACATGGTGTTATTTAACACCCGCTCAATTTATGGAATGAGATCAATAGTTATTGATGGTATGGATTAAGACTAAAACCATTTACTCACCTTAGTAATATGGTTCCCTATAAATCTCTAAAAATAACCATTACTTATTGCATTAATTCATGTATAATGTAAGGCCCTTTCCATCTTATTTGTAATTTGCCTAGGAATGTTGTGAACTGGCTATCTTACAATAATACTAGTTGATCTTTATGAAATTCCTTATGTCACATGTACCTATCATGTCATGTTTTCTAACTTTGTTTATTCACTTATTATGTCCATGTTATTCTTCATCTGAAATCATACATCCTATTTAGTTTCAGGAGTCAATTAGTGAGATATTTACACTCTCCTAAGCACATAACCATAGCGATGTGTAGGTTGGGTACTAAATACTCCATTGGCATGACTACTTATATATCATAAACCAAATTAAATGGTGTGAATCATGTATCCCTTTTACAATTTGTGTGATATGCATATAATATTGTATGAATGTGATCTTCCCAATCATCCTGCTTAACATCATAGATTTTTGTGAGCATTTTCCCTAGTACTTTATTAAAGGCTTCATCCTAGCTATTCACCCATTGATTATAGGTAGTGATTTTGTGATGAGAAATCATGAATCATTCTATTAAGGACTTGATAATATTATTGAGGAAGTGCATTCCTCTATCACTAAATAGTTTGATTGGACATTTGAACTCGATAATGATATTTTCATATAAGAACTTCACTACATATTTTATACCATAGCTAGGTGTGGTAGTATATTCAACCCATTTATTAAAATAATCTATCACAATAATGATGTATCTAGCATTTTTACACTTTCTTTATGGGTTTATTGGTCTAATGAAATCAATACCCCATTATTCAAGTGGTTTATCTACTAGTAGGGGTTGTAATGGCATCTCATCTTTTTGAAGTGATTTTCCTATTCATTGGTAGACATCACAATGATGCACAACTCTATGAGAATATTGGAAAAAAATTGGCTACCATAATTGGCTCTATAAAATATTTCTTGCTATAGCCTCTCCTGTGAAATGTCCTCCAATGACTCACTGATGAGCTTCGTCTAAGAGTTGAGGGTGTTCATGTTTGAGGACAACCTTGAACAAGACTTCATCCTTCCCCCAAGTGATATAGTAGTCCATTAATGATAGTATAAGGTAGTTCTCTAATCACAAATTGATTTTTATTCCTCTCTTAAAAGTGCATAGGGAAGATTCCTTGCTCAAGGAAGTTAGCAATTACTTTGAAATTTTTAGTAATCATGGTGACACAGAAGAGGTGTGTATTAGGGGAGTCTTCTTGTAGTTATTCTATCTCTTCACCATTTAGCATTAAATTGAGGTGGTCAAGTCCCACATTTTATCTATTTTTTTTTACATTTATTTGGAATTGAAATTCTTGAAACAACATTAGCCAGTAGGATATTCATCCCCCTAACATTAGTTTATTGAACAAGTAACATAAAGGTTGATGGTCCATTAAAAATTTGAATGGTGTTCTTAGAAGATAGTGCCAAAATTTACATAATGGCCAATCCTTCCCATTCTATGGTTGTATAATTTTTCTCTGCATTAGACAATTTTTGGCTAGTAAAGTGAATGGGATGGTCAAGTATATGATCTCTAGGTTGCACAAGTACTGCACCAACTATGATGTTTGAATCATTTACATGTACATGAAATGGCTTAGTCCAGTCTTGGAAAACAAGTATAGGCATAGAGATTAGTTATTATTTGAGCTCAATAAAATCTACTTAGCATTTAGATTTCCACAAAAACTTAGACTTCTTACATAGTAAAGTTTCCAATGGAGATGATATCGTTTCATATCCTTTGATAAGTTTTTGGTAGTATCTTGTATGTTTGAGAAAGGAGCACACTTTAGTGGCTAACAGGTGGTGGCATAATCAATATTACTATGATTTTATCCTAATCCATTAAAATTTCATCACTATAAATAACATGTGCAATTAGATCACTAAAAGGTGTAAATAATAGACATTTCTTCAAATTTAAAGTGATGTGTAAAGCTCGACATTGTTCTAACATCAAACACAACTTGGACAAATGCTCTCTAAATAGGGAGAAGACTACCCAATCATCTAAATAAAATTCTAATAAATCATGGATGAAATATTTGAATGTTATGACTACTACACATGAGGACATTGTAGGTGCATTCTTTAGACCAAATAATGTGATTTTGTATGCAAAAGAACCCCACTCTATTTCAAAAGTCATTTTGGATCTATCCTCCTCCATGATTGGAATCTGATGGTATCTATTAAACCCATCTATAAATGAATATACTTTATGGCCTATGATAGACTCTAAAACTTCATTTATAAATGGTATGGGGAATGGATCATTTACATAGGCATCATTAAGAATGTGGTACTCTCCACATACCTAGATTTATCCTATATTATTGGGTTATACAACCATTGGGATTACCCAATTAGATTTTTGTACTGGATAGATTATCCCTACATCTTGCATCCTATCCAATTCAACTTTTACTTTTAGTTTAATAATAAGGTTGAGTTTGTATGGTCACTTATTGATTATATGTGCACACTCTTTCAATTCAATGTAAATCTCACCAAGAGATGGGTTGACTCCTCAAACCTTTGATAACTTAGTGGGGAATACATCTTGGTAGTCCCTTAGAAGTTGTAGGGATTATAAAATCTTAGTCTTCATCTAATAGTCACCTACACTTACCAGTTTTAGAACCTCCTCTATTATAATATTAAAAATGTGTTTCTTGAGAGGCTACTAATATATATGGTGTTTTTCTTCATCCACTAATTCTTGAATATTCCTTTGACCTTCCTTTTCTAGGATTTAGATGCTACGTAGATTATCTTCTTTATTTATCATTATGCTAGTGTCCTTAAGTGGTTTTATAGACCATTCAAGTCCAAATAAATCATTCAAATCTAAATCTACATCAGAATTGAAGTCTTCATCATCATCTACCTCATCCTAAATTTGGTGACAAGGCTATGTCAAAGCTTATTCTTTAGTCCTAGCAGATTTATACCTTTGTAATGCATAATTAAGATTGAAATCTATGTATTTCTATGCATTTTATGTTGTTATGTTGCTCACACTTATACTCACCCATGGCATAGAAAGTACTTGAGTTTTTGAAGTGCATTATGAACTAACATTTTTTCATCTTCAAAAACCAAAGTTTATATGAAGTCACTTTGCACTTGTGCCCAATTTTTGGTTTCTATCCTATGCTTTTGGTGTATATACCATGCTATGAGTAGTGGAGCCAGTGTATAGTGAAAAATATGAACCCAATACTTAGGTGCCACATTTATTCCAGACTACTACACATTTATGTACATGAATCTTAGAGCACTCTCCTTCTTAAAAAAAGGACCAGTTAGAGAACATGAATTATGGGAGCTAAAATATACTAATCATGAGTTCAAAAGAATCATCCCAATCTAGTTGATTATCTCGATGAGTTTCCCACCATGTAGTAACAACTCCCTTTAAAGCATAGTTTAGTTTGTTAACTCGTTGATTGATAGTTGGAATATGGACTTGTAGTTGTAGAATATGATCATTGATGTCTTCCATTATGTAATATATGGGTATTTGATATTTGTACACAAAGACCATCATCATGGGCCTAAGTTCATGGTCATCATAGGCCCAATTAAGAGATGTATATTTGAATCACCACTAATAGAAGAAGCTATTTCCCAGGGCACTTTGCCTTCCCTTGTTGGTTCTATGTAATCCTACATGTGATCATTGGCTTGGTATAGGAAATCAACTTTTGAGTGATTGGATAATTTCATAGACATGGAGGTACAGTCTTCACTGATGAAATTATTTTCAATCAGATGTGTAGCTTTTGTTTTTGGTCTCCATTATTCTGCTACATTCAATTGCTAGGTAAGCATTGATTATACTCAGGGTTTGGCTTGTTAGTATAATAAATTGCATTATGTTGCACATAGAGCATTGGGATTCTCCTCTATATTGACCTTTATCCAACTAGTTTCTTGTAAAAAATGTGGAGAGTCTAGTTTAGTAATAATTATATATATATATATATATATATATATATATATATATATATATATATATATATATTGTGTACTTTATTGAGGGGAATGACCAAACCTTATCACCTTGATTTGCCTCTAGATAGTTAAGTACTATATTGATATTCATCTGACCATAATATGACCATTTATTTCCTATCAGGAAAGGGTAGTGCATTACCATAGTCTTCGTGTTTGTGACCTCAAATTATCCTCATAGAGGTAATCTATGACTTTGATCTCAACATCCTCCAATCAACCAATAGACTCAACTTTCTTATAGTTAGCCAAACTCAGAGTTACTAAGATATAGCTGAGGGTTAGTCATCCAATAGCTTCCCATGTGGATATAGGAATCATATTTAATATGATATCAAAATCAAAGATAAAATTTGGAATTTCATATCCTGTAACTTCAATATCAATCCATGCATCCACATCCCATGGTTTCTTCATCTAGATATACTAGACCAACTTTCTAACTTTTATTGGCCATTCTATGCACATTCCAAAATATTATGTAATAGGTTTATGATGTTCTATGATAAGTATTTATTACATAGAGTACTCAAAAGTTTTAGTAGATTTGTTAGTGCAATGACAAATCCATCTTATCAAATGATGTTCACAATTTGACCATATATTTGTTCATCAATGGGTGCAACATCACCATCAGTAGTTTCCTGTTGTTGAATGTTTTTCAAAAACTATAAAGATTCATTCATAAGACTCTTTTATATGGCTGGATCTAGGTATTTTTCATGTCTAACGTTTTTGATACCTTGATCTTGAGGCATCTCAAGTGGAGGGAGTCCTTTTTTTGCATGTTGTTGCCATGTCATAGCATTTAGAAATTCATTTTATTTAGGTTCCATACTAACCATGTTTACATTTCAAACAACTTTGTCCTTCCTCTATTTTTATAAAATATGACAATTTTTTGTATCATGTTGATTTTAGACTCTATAATATGCATAATATGATTATCTATGCATATTCATTAGGTAGTTTCTTTAAACATGATTTTACTCTCCACATAGGTAGCATTACAAAGGGGGCCACTAATATTTATTTCCTCCGCTACCTTGGTATCCTCCTATATATATACCATGGCCTCCTCCTCTATTATATTGATATCCTCCTTGGTATCCTCCTTATGTTTATATAAAATTCTATTATTGATACTACTGATTATTGTATCCCATATTGAACTATTATTTCACAATTGGTGGAGTCTAGGTTGATTATTGTGGTTACATTATGGGTGAACTCTAAGGTGTTTCATACTAGTATTGAGGAGATGGAGGTGTTCATCTTGGTGATTAAGGAGTCCATCCATGTTAAGAAGGAATCCATCTATCTAGGCCATGAGGTTGGTATTCTGCTAAACTCAGAATCCATTATGGACCCACTTGGGTCACACAATTATTATTAACCTCTAAGCCTAGGATTGTTTACTTTATTGAGGAGATTTGGTATGCTATAATGGCAAACACATCTTTAGAGATACCCTCTTTAAGTTATATAGAGATCTACAATTACTCTCATCATGATTAGTGGATTTATAGAAATTATAGTACAAATTTTAAGTGTTTTTAATAAATTATTACAGTAGATGACATTGTGTTGTAGCATACCCTACTACTTAACAAAGTTAATAGAATTTCATATTTACTTTTAGACATTCATTTCCATGGTGTCCCTCTTTTCTTCACTCTATAAACCAAAATTTCAATTTAGGTTTTTCTATTTCATGATATTGCTCCATTCTTTTCATAAAAGACTATAATGCATTTTCAAATTTAGTGTTAATAGTAGGAGATTTTCCATAATCCTTAATTTGCTTTACTCATAACATAGTAGATTTGTCATCTACTTTCATCTCATGTTGTGATTGTGTAGTGGCAAACCAAATTTGGCCTCACAGTCTTTCAATGAATGTTGTTTCCTTATCCTTATCTGTCAAAGTGAATTCCACTTTATTCATTACATCAAAAAAGCTATGATCATAGTCACAGACTGACTCTCTAGGCAATTACCTTCTCTCTTTGAGGTCTTATATTATTTTATTAGTACATTTCTTAAATTTAAATTGCACATATTTAAGACTTACCAATTGTATATCTCTTTTGTACATAAATTCTAATGCTCTCTTAGCTAGTGCCCCTATTAATTCACACTTTTGTAAATTTTCATCAATGACACCCTTAACTTGGCATTTCATTTTACAAGTTAAAAGGTACTATTCAAGGTCTATAGATCTATCATATATGGCCAAATTTAATAATCCTCCTAATTAATTCATCATAGTAATTGGTGTATATTGAGTCTTATACATATCTATTATTAGAGGTGATTATGACCTAGGTGTTCTTGGCTAAGTACTACTCTACGTACCAAAGGAATTTTCATATGCACTCTACTTATCTGCACTTCCTTGTTTTTGTTGTTCAACTTCACCTAATCCTATATACTTCAAATCCTTCCTAATTATTATTTTTTAATATTCATACCCCAATATTTCACATGCTTTGAAAATGATTTTTCCCAACTCTTTTCCCCTTGCTCAGCTGGATAAAAACTTCTACTAGGATATATAATATTGGGCTATAGGGATGCATACACTTATGGTGAATAATCCTTTCCAATGACTTATTTCTATATTATGATTAAGATTTTAATTATCTTGTGACTAAGTTCTATTTCTTTTTGTAATTCTTTTTCTTTTATTAGTACCCATTTTTGTAGTTGCATAGTACTTCTATATTATATTTGTTCTACTCCTAAACTAGTCTAATATTCTTTCTTACACATATATTATACTTTCTCTTCATCTTCTCACTCTTTATACCAAAATATACCATATTTATCTTTCTTTGACATTCACTCATTGCTTCTGTGCACTTGTTCATCAACTAATCTACTACTATTCTTACTTATATTTATAACTACTTGGGTATCCATCTATTTTATTAACATATTTCCCTTTTGAATCTAGAGTTTTATTTTGACTCTTCTTCCCTCAAATTTCCATTCTATATTTAGGCTCAAGATATATTCACTCATCTATCCATCATTCACATCATGCCCACACATCCCCATACACGTAAAGAAACTACTCCATATTGGCTAGAATAGGCACCATGGCCTTTTCCATCACCAACAATTTTAATAGAAGAGGTAGCCACTGTAACAATTTCCCTCTGATTCTTCAAATGAAGCAATCCTATTTAGCCTTGAATTCTATATAGGTTTTTATTATGAACTCAATAGTGTATTTATCTATAGTGGTTTCAACCTAGTAATCTATCACTTTTATCCAATTAGTTTCTGGTTTCACTAATTGGTCTATCTTTTCTTCAGTCTAAGTAATGGTTTCTCTCACTCTAGGATGGAAGAAATAGTACTTGAGTCTTGTCAACCAATTATCCAACAATTTGGGTAGCTCGCACTAGAAAATAACATATATTTAATCTTATATGTGTGCTTAAATGATTTCACTCATAGTGAGGTCTGGCCTTTTAGATTCTTCTTTTGTGAAGTGCCATATTTTTTCGTCTAACCAAGTTTCAATATCTCATTATCCTAGTAACCATTTAGCATAGTTCTCCCTAAAAGGAGTGTTTACATGATCACTACACCATTTTTAGTAGAGGTTCTTTGTTCAATAAAACATGCTAAGGGTGAAGATATCTAAGTTCTACTAATTTGCATAGGAAAGAGTAATGAATTCATAGTTAATAGAAGCATATTAGAAACAAATGATGTACACTTGTAAGGAACTAGATTATCTAAATATTTCTTTAGATTTATAGAACATTCAGATTACTTTAAATATATATTAAACCTTAGCATTAAACATGATAAAAAAACAAGTATAAGTACAATAAATTTGATAAGTAACCATGAACTAGATAATATATATTTATCTCAGTAAAGGGGTCATCAACTTCTTCATACAATAATACATATTTATAGTCACTTCAGTTCCTAACTCTTCATATTATTTTCTATACAATGGCACCAAAATGAGGAGATTTTTTACCTTCTATCCTTTCATAAGGTGAGAGGATAGGACAAAATACACAATAGAATTTTTTTTTTTTGTGTGTGTGTGTGTGTGTGTGTGTGTGTGTTTGTGTGTGTGTGTGTGTGTGTGTGTGTGTGTGTGTGTGTGTGTGTGTGTGTGTGTGTGTGTGTGTGTGTGTGTGTGTGTGTGTGTGTGTGTGTGTGTGTGTGTGTGTGTGTGTGTGTGTGTGTGTGTGTGTGTTGTGTGTGTGTGTGTGTGTGTGTGTGTGTGTGTGTGTGTGTGTGTGTGTGTGTGTGTGTGTGTGTGTGTGTGTGTGTGTGTGTGTGTGTGTGTGTGTGTGTGTGTGTGTGTATAATGCATAAATATTCAATGAATATCTTGCATAGTCTTACTTATTTGATTTTTTTTCTCCTAACAAGGGGGTAGTTCAATCTCCATAATAAACACAAAAAGGATGGAAGAGTAATGCATAAAAGAGTGTTTCTAGATCATGATGAGATTAATGCTCCAATAATTGGGCTAAGTGCATATGTCACAATTATACCATTATGTTATAGGTTTCACCAAAGGTTTTAACTCTAATAATACACCATGGGAGGAGTCTGGGGAAGCAATGAAGAATACTTGATTTATGAACCCTCATTAAATATCAATACTATAAGTCCATATTAAATAACACATAAACTTATATGATAACTTACATAATAACACATAGGTTATCAATATTTTAAGGAAAATAAAATAAGTTCATAAAGACGTTATAACATAAAATCACATCATAATCATTGCATTCATAAAATGATATATCATTAAAATAATTATATAAGCACTAACATTCATTGAAAACTGAAATGATGGATAATTTGAAAAACATAATATGCATTTCATAGAGGCTAAAATTGCATTCATTAAAAAACAAGTTGTATTATAAAGATATCGATAATGGCCAACTTTATATAATCCAAAAGGGTGAAATAACCTACAGGTGAAATCTTAGCTTGATTTAGATAACACTTTTGAGCTAAAAATTGTAAACCTCAAAAATACATTTTAGTTACATATTTATAGATAAGGATGGGATTCACCCCCAAGGAGAATGATATTCCCATCTTGGGCCATGATGGCCACTCCTAGTAGTTACAACTACATGAATTTTTAAAAAGGAGAAAATATCCTTCATTCACCTCAAAAATATCCATAAGAGACCACTCAACCAATAAGTGGATTTGGAACAGATGAGTCAACTCACAACTGCTTAGACTTTGCTTATTTAACCTTTAGTGCATTAACCACAAGGTCAAACTCATGATCCAACTTGGAGAGGTTTATTAGAGGATATCTAAATATCATCTATACTTAGGCCATAAGTCTTTAGTATAACTAAAGGGGATAATCCATAGATTCTTGGACTTTGGACACATGGCTACTGCTTGTTATGGATTCAATAGAAATATCAAGAATTGCTTGAGCTCCCTATTTACTTACCTTGGACACCTTTCTCTTCATATCTTAGTCAAAGTGACCTAGGTGAACTCCAAATTCATGCCTATCTAGTAGAGTGTCATTTGGGTGGAAAAACACCAAGATATTGACTTTGTTGAAGAAGTCTAATATCTTCTTCCTTCCATATTCTATGGGTCCCATCAAAATTTGAGATATATAAATCCACTCCTCCATAGATGTTTGCATGCTCCTAACACACGTATAATATAAGCCCAAGTCTGAATTGGGCATCAATTTTAGCTCTGGAAACATGTATTTACTAATTATTATCATCAACATCATGTATCTACCATCAATCTCAATGATCCTCTCCATGTAGGCATAGGTACATTAAATGAGCACCTGGGCATCCATCATAATCCATTCCACCTTTCCTAGAATTGATAAATTTTTTAGGAAGGTATCCTTTACCTACCAAATTATCTCGAAGGGAAAGGAACTCTTTATCTATGCCTTGAAATTTGAGACCTGGTGCTGCATGTATTTAAGAAGTTTTTCCATGTCATGGGTTTCTTAGAGAACCAAGATTGGGTCTTCCACTATCTTTTATTTTCCTATGAGAGTCCTTAATTTAGTGAGAGATAACAAGTATTATTGGGTTTTATATATCAAATGATTCCCCTCTTACACAAATTTCTATGTGAGGATCCTTTGCATACTCCCCATAGTGTGATTGGAATCCTACTACACATTTGGTTCACCTTATATTATCATATATTACACTTAAAACATTAGAACCATTCTCTAGGTTTTTGGATGTATTGGTGGGGTGGAAAAGATAGTAGTGATAGGTGGAGGATGAGGTGGATGGGGTATGAAGGAAGTATAATATGTGAATGATGAAAAAAGTGGGGGAGGATGAGGCATAATGGCATAGGGAGGCAAGATGAATGGAGAGGCCCAGGGGAACATCTACACTTACCACTAACCTTGGGTCATTCCTAATTGATGGGTAATGACTCCCTAAAGAAGGATATTCAATATAAGGGAAGGGATTGGTTTATTAAAGTCAAATCCATGGGTGCCTAGGGTGATGAAAAAGGGGGATAAGGAGTGATGCAAGGAACCATTATGGTTGGTGATAGAGGAGCTATATAAAATAACAAAGGTAGAATTATAGTAGTTATTAACTACATTAAAGGCTGAGCATGAGGTACTTTATACTTTTTCCTTGGTCTTTTACCTAGGTAGGATTCAAACACCACTATAGAAAGATCATAGGTAGTGAATGCCATGAGGGATGACTATGCGTGTTGCTAAGTTACTAAAGGAATCATCAATATGGTCACAATCACTAGAGATATAAATATAGGTATAGACATTCCTATATCATCTAGGGTAATTGGTGAAGATAGGGAAGTCATAGGCACTTGAATTTGAGGAATGGCCAGTGGAAAAACTAAGAAAATTCCAAGTTGGGGAATAGATAAGGCATATAGAAATGAATAAGTAAGGATTAGAGGGATGACCGAGGACATGGAAACTTGGGTGAATAGTAGAGGGGATGAAATAGGGAAGAGATGAGGTAATAACTAAATGTTTTATAGAAAGAACAAGGAAATGAGTGGCATCATGTGGGGTTGATAGAAAGTGGAAGGAGTGAGGGAAAGAAACTATACTAGTGCTTATTATTAGTCCTACTTTGGTCCTTTTTTAGGCTATTTATAATATAAAACCTCAAGTCATTTGTGGCTTGGGGTTGAGGTGTCCACTAGGGATATACCTATTTTTGGACCACCTATTTCCAAGTCACACAAGTTTGACTTAGTGGGGGATGAGTCACCTAGGTTTTTGAAGTTGAAAGAGGAGGTTTTTGGAGGTGGAAGAGGTGGAGCCATAACATGAGGAGATACCACTCAAGGGGGACAATGTGGTAGGATCCTTTGTATAAATCTCCTAAAAATCATGGGGGAGTTTAGGTGACATCATTTGAAGGACAAGTAGATGTAAAGGTGACCAAAGATGGTCTAGGCTAAACCTTCTTACCCTTCTCCTTCCTATAGACTTAAATTCATATGATCACATCCTATTTATATTTTTCATTCAAATATAGCTTGTATTCATCTATTATATGGTGGCCATAATTGAAGTTGAGGTGAGATGGGTACTTCTCCAAGTGGGCTTGGATCATGCCCTATAGATTCTAGTCTTATGGCTCAAATATTCCTAAGGATAAAGAGTACCTTCTAATCACCATATTCTATTAGGGAAGGAAATAATGGTATACATGGTGCCTTATGATGATCAAAAGAGGTGGGTAAGACTTTTACTATTGACCAATACAATGGACAAAAATTCCCTCCATCAGTTGGTAAGTAGTTTCCATCTCTACAAGGGGATTTGAGATATGATAGGAAAATTTGAAGGGATTCTTAAAAATAATTACAAATTGAAGGATGGTATAATCCCAAAAATACCATTAGTACCTAATTGGAGCCATGGAATCTCTAATTTTATTTAATAGACAAAGCATATGGGCCTCATTGATCATGTTGTACACTAGTAGGTAAAAATACTTATAGATATCCTAGATATTATTTATGTATTAATGGACATATATCTTTTATAAAATTACATGAACCACTGAGCCTCTATAAACCCATGTAAAAAAACATATGGTTTGAAAGAGAGTGCCCCACAAATTGGATCTACAAGATTAATCATCATCTATAAGTTCCTACCTACCTAGGCATATTCTATGGCCTTGACCATGTTGAAATTAACCACCCATATAAGGTTGCGGACTCTACATCCATCTATAATCATGTGGAGTAGGGTCACCCATGATATGTTGATGTGTAGGAAATTTAAGGCCTTGAGTAATTGGTTTAATAGTATCATATGAAACTATACCTCTTCCTTGAAGGTGTGAACCATGTATGTATTGACATATTCCTTATTCACCCACTTGGAATCTAGGTTTTTGGTCTAGTCCCTTAGGACATCATAGATTTGAAAGGTGTTAGTCCAAGTCTACACCACCAAAAAATTATAGGAAACTCTAAACTAAGGGAGATTAGGATTTGTAGGTAGTGTGATAAAGGAATCCAAGAATGGTGGTTATATCAAATGTTAGCTTCATAATGAAATAAATAAAAATGAAAACATGCACACTAACATGCATAACACTATCTTGCCTACATCAAAGGGAAAAGCATGGTGAATAAAACCAATTGACAAAACACAACTAAAATGTAAAAAATCAACCTTTCTTACCTTCCTTGAATGATCCAAGATATTTATTCATTTGGATTGCTCAACTTGTGCCCAAGAAGTATTTGGTAAATGGATTTGTGTGGATCCTTCTCTCCTTGTCACCACTCTTTTTTTTCTCATGCTTGCTTGATGTAGATTGATGGCTCAAAGTGGCTTGTCTTGTGATTCACAATTTTGGCATTATAACTCTATTGTTTCTAATCTTGTCATAAAATAAACATTATAACATTAATATTTCCAAGCTCTCATTATTCATAGGAAATGGCTTCTATATATAGGTTTAACAAAAAACTCCAACCCAAGGTGAATTAAAATAGTTGGGGCTTGGAATGGGTTCAAACTTTACCTTTGTGAGTTAATTAACCCCATCAGAGTTAAAAGGTGTCAAATGGTCATGATTAGTAATGAATAGGCATGTTGAGATATTTTAGGATATTTGACAACTCACAAAAAGGTAATTATGAATTCCTAGGATATTTTTTTTATTTTTGAATTTCCTATTTTATAATTCATTTAATTGCTCATGGATTATTCAATTAGGCATTTGATTAGGTTTTGCATGTTAATTAAGTTTGTTTAGGAATTTTAGTATTTTAAAAGATTTAAATTAATTTATGTGTGTTTTTGTCTCATTTAATTGAGTTATAAGAAAAATAACATAATATGAAGACAAATTTGAGATGTTTAGTGATTCTTAGATTTCATTTTCAAAGGTTGGTAAGAATTAGTCTTATTGTAGAAAATTTCAATAGATTAAATTGTGTGCTTAGTCATGCACTTAGCTATCAAACCAAGTTAGTTCTAGACTTGATGGATATAGGCACAAGCATAGTAAGGTCTATCACATTACATTTAACACACTATTTCACTAGCATAAATTTCACATAAGGCACAAGCTTTGTATGCTCACTCAATGCATAATTGTGAAGGGACTGAGCCCACATTGGGATAGTTAGAACATGACATAACTTGGGTCTAAATGGAGTTTAAACATTGGCAAGAGGGTTTCAGGTGGATTTTTGACACTAGGTTATTTGAGGGGAGTTTAATAGGCATGAGCCTTCTCAATGGTACAAGTCCATAAATGGGTAGGCAAGACTCTTAATGGTGCAAGCTAGGATAATAGATAGCATACGGATGTTTGGTTACTTAGACAAGTCATAGGGATGGCTTGGGTTCAAATATTCATCCTTAGGGTAGCACTCCAGGCATGGATCTTATAGCCTTTATTCATTTAGGTTCTAATACTTAATCTATTTATGGTTAGGTCAAATTTTCTATATGGCACAAGGATGCCATTAGTGACCAAAGATAAAAATCCATATCAAAATAAATTCAAATAAATAACTATATCATTATTATTATTATAAACCAAGTCATAAATTTAATACTACACTATCTATTTTTCATGAATCAACACTTAATGTTTCAAAAATATTATTCATTAAATTCATAGTTTAGCATACATAGTTCAAGATATAAAACATAACATATGCTCTTCCCTATCATTACTCATGTGTAGAGGCTCATAGGTGAGCTTAGGATATAATTTTAAATGCCTAATCTATCTTATCTAAACTATGACATACTAATATTGGCTCTCTATTACACCATATGTTTGTTACCTTGGTCACCTCTCTCGATCTTCAAATGAAAGCCTTCTTTTATAGGCAACTAGTCATCTCCTTACCAGGTCAGATGGGTGCATGCCAAGTGATGAGATCTCACAATTCCACCAATTCCACTATGCTTCCTAGGTTAGATGAGTGCATGTTGTATGATTAGCTATCATTTAGGGGTCACTATCTTACCTACTCCAATATTATAACACCCATGATTCTTTAGCTACCACATGCAAGTTTTGATAGGGATGTCCTTTAAAGGTCAGTGCCATGTAACTATCTTCTAGTTGGCATGGGATCCTCAAGGATTCCTCTAGTTGGTACCAAAATGTATAAAAAGGGAGTAACCACTCTAAATATTTCCTTTCACTAAGATAGGTCCAATGAGTGTAGTCCATGTATTTGGTACAAAAGGGGTCCCAACATTACCTCATACAAAATTACTAGTCTGCCCTGAACTAGTCTTTTAGTACCTTAGGTGTACAAAATTTAAGTACACCCTATTTAAAATATACCTTGGTGTTATCAAAACCTTATATAATACCCTTCATTTATTCAATTGTGTTATCCGGTTCAATTGAGGTAGCCTCAAGGGTAAGCATATCCATGCTTTCTAGTTTTTTTCTAAAGGCTTCAAGCCTTTCTTTTATATGATTTACCCCACCATCCAAGATCTCCCACTAATCACTAGCCTTTGTTTGGAAGGCACAAAAGTGCACCTCTAGGTCTTGTTCTTGAGTCTTTAGTTGGGCACTCAAGGAGTTGACCTTTGCCATTACTTGCACATGTTTGGTCTTGCTTACTATGAAGGAGTGTTGTAATAAAGTGTCCTTTTCCTCTTTTGCCTTCTTAAGGTATGCATAAATGACTATTGCTTGGTTGGAAAAGATACAAAATATAACATATTTTTCCTCTACACTTTCTTCAAGTTTTCCAAATAAGTCTTCTACCACATCCAAATTTTTATTCAAATCTCATCATAAGGACTCATAGGGGTCTTGTTTCTCCTTGAGTGCCAACCTTATCCTAAGGAGAATCTGCTCCATAATCACATAGACTTGGTCAACTTCCTTCATATTTGAGGTATCCACACCATGTAATAAGGATGGATCTATCCCTTATATGTGTTTATATAGCTACTTAAGCTTGAGCTTTGTCACCTTAAGCTCTTTCTTAGCCTTTTTTGCTATCTTCTTCTAGATAAACATCATTAATAATGTTCTTGTATGCTACTGTAGAGGCCATTTTGATCAGGGTATTAGCTGAGCACATGGAGTTCATGTCATGAAGATTAAGGAGTTATTAGTTATATCCTTCCTCTAATTTCTTGGAATTATGAATTACTTCTATCAAAACATCAAACTCAAGCTCATCCATGTAACAATCTAGCACCTAAGAAACCTAGTGACACATTAGGGTCTTGGTAGTCTTTGATGGCATGCAATCCATCATGTATAAGTCCTCATCCTCCTTAGATTTTTTTTGCACCATTTCCCTATATCTTGGCTCATATTCCTCTTCCTTGATTAGCTCTTTTCCCTCATTGGTGTTGGTGCTTGTGCCAGTGCCTTATTCTCCTCCTCCTCCTCCTCCTCCTCCTCTTCCTTTTTCTTCTTCTTCTTCTTGGGGTTCTTCATCAGACTTATACCCTATGCATTATTTTCCTATTTATTTGTCACTCAAATCACCATCATGTTCTTCTTCTCATAGGGGTTCTTTAGTGGATGTTTCCATCTCATCAATTTCTTATTGTAGAGGATCTTTTACACAAGATTCCATTATGCCAACCTTGTACTCTTCTTTCCCTAATGAGGCCTCTATCTCCCTCTTTATTTGATTCTCCAAGGCATCAATATCACCTTATTTATCTCAAAACACCCCTTCAAGGCTAGGTTGCACCTTCTATGTAGCTTCTTATATTGTTTTATTAGGGTACTTGGTGCCTTTTTTGGCATTTTTTCCTTCCTTAGTTCTGTATTATAGGTAACCTTCTACTCCTCCCTTTATTTTATCATCCTTTCCCTTTCCTCCTAGGCTACTTTATCCTCACTTTCCTTTATCCTAGCCTTCTCCTCTTTGGCCTTTATCTTTGCCTCCTCTCATTGGGTGTTCTCTTTCTTGGTATTCCTTGGTGTAGCTTGTGTTGTGCATTTATTTTCTTTTAGTCTTATTTCCTTGGCCTCTAGCTAATTGATTTGATCTTGGGACATGCCCTTGGATTCAATTTTCTTAAATTTGTAGTGTAACCTTAGCATCATGTCAATATTACCTTGGTTTAGGCCCATGTCCTTCCATTGGTGCTATAATTCTTCTTCCATCAACATTCTTGAATGGGTTACCTCTTCAGGCTCTTTTCCCATTTCTCCTTCCTTACTTCCTTCTTCCATCTATGCCTTGCACTCTTCCTCTTTTATTTTTTCTTTGACCTCCACCATTTTCATGACTTATTTTGGAAATCCTACCTTAGTCATTTCTTCCTTTTATTCCCATAGTTTTTGCATCCTCTATATTTTAGGTTCACTAAAATCAAAACTCCTCAATCTCTACCTTTACTTCTCTAACTTAGTTTAAAGTGGTGGGAAGAGGGTCTATTTGCTTGATGAGGAATCTTCATACTAGAGTATAATTTAAGTGACCTTTCCACTCTATTCTTCCTCAAACTCATTTTTCACCTCTTCTTCCTCTTCATTAGATAGGATTATACTTTATACCATAATCGGAGCCTTCTTCTTCTTATTTTTCCTTATGCTATGGGAAGTCTTTAGCATGAAGTGCATGCACTTCAATGTGGAGGTTAAAAGAGATTCTTATCTTTTTGAAGTGATATTTAGCCTTAGCCACTCCTCAATTTCTTCTAAATTCTCCCCTTTATTTTTATTTGGAGAGTTATTTTCAACTAGCACTAGAGTTCCTTCATCCTCAATCTAGACTAAGGGGTCTTTTCTCTACTCGACACTAGACCCAGCACTGGAATCCTTATTCTATGGCTTCATCTCATAGTAAAATTTATGATGAATAAAATTATGGTGACCTCTTGAATGGGATTAATGTCCATGCAATTTGAGGCATCTTCTTCATCTTCTCTAGCTCTTCCATCTATGTGGCGAATCCTATGCCTCAACCTTCACCTTTCTACATCCAATTACTTAACTATAATGTCCATATACTACATATTTAGGATTTGATATAGTACATCCCTAAATTAATATATCGATAAGGTGAATGGGAGCTTCAACCATCCTAACCTATTTTCATCTTTTAGCACCAAGCACATGATGCAGTAGTGTTTCATTCTAACAAACCATGTCATCCCAAACATACCTTAAAGTGGTGGGGTAGGTGTAGTCCTTATAATTCTACATGATGGATTCTTTGTGTTCTAGGAAGACCTAAATATTGTCTTCACTCCTATTCAATATCTCAATTTCCTCCATCATGATTAAGATGAGGATGAACCCCCACCTGAAAGTCCCCTTAGCACTATGGCATTCTAGCATATTCTTAATCAACTCATTTGTGATGAACTTGGTGATATTGAATTATATGCCATAAACCATGTGATAGTTAATACAGAGGTATGCCTTTGACACATCTATCCACCAGTTGCCTAGACACAAATTGTAACTCATGAGTCATGCCACCACAATCATACTGGGGTCCTCACACTTGATAATGTAGAATGCAAAACCTCCCTTAAAGTAGTTGAGGAGATTTTTAATGCACTCCATTTATTCATCATCATCTATCAATTGATGTATGTCTCTATCAATATTTTGGAGCCTAGTTATCCTTTTTATCATTTGTGTAGATATCTTCATTCACCATCCTAAAAAATATGTGTGGTCCTCATGGACATGTGAGAGAAGGAACTAAACAACTTCCTCTAGTTTTCTAAAGGAAGGCAATTCATAGAGATAAGTTGTGTCAAAATTAGTTAACTTGTCTTAAATTGAGACATAAAATAGGGCATCACCTTTCAATGTCTTGTGTCTTATATCTACCAAGTCTTGGAAGTGACTTGACATCTAATGCTTGTATTCCTTGAGTTGGTAATTATGTACAAATGAGTGCCAAATTTTACCCACCTAAACTTTTGAGGGAAACTTCATATATTGGTATGAAATATTTGTTAGCGCTTTAGTGTCTATTTCAATGATACTAATAGCTTCAATTGACTACACCTTAGATTTGGTGGTAGATGATTCTTTAATGATCTTCAACCTCTTAGGTTTAGCTATACTAGTGCAGATTTTTCTGCCTTCCTCTTCTTCACCATCCAAAAATAGCTTATGTTGAACCTAAGGATATGTGGCTTGATAAAGCCTTGAATAGTGTCCAACACTTTAGCAGTCATGGGATCTATAATTGTACTCTTAGTTCCAAGCTTTGCTGGCTATTAATGGTGGCTTGGGTGATAACTTCCTACTTCAACTCAATTCTATATTCAAATCTCTCTCTCTCAAATCCTTAACATTAGCCTCACTATGAAAACACTCTTTTTTACTATACTTCCATTCACTATAGGTACTTGAATCAATCAAATTCTCATTGTGATAGGGTTCTTTCTCTCTTCAACTCTCTAGTTCTTCCTTAGGTTTATTGTAAGGCAGGAGTTAGCATAAACTTTGTAACCTAAGTAAGTTTTTTGCTTGTTATTTTATATATTTTATTCTCATATACCATCATTAATGTAGTCTTAACAACGTAGGGACCTTGATATCTTAGAAACCATAAAAATCTATGAAATCCTAAAAAATCTCTTGTCCTCTATGCATTAAACGTGTATCTTTGTGATATTACCCCTACCTCATTAAATTCTCTTTAATATATTTTTTGATGAAATGACATGTGGTTTAAATGGTCACTTCTCACTCATTTATAGGTGGATGCCAATTATCTTAGACATTCTCCTTCTATGCTTGTAAACTTTAGCATGACCTTTGCCTTCCTTATGGATACCTAGGCATAATGCCTCACATGCACATAATTTAGCCTCCTTAGTTCCACTTTATCTTCTAATTTTTCTCTTATTTCAAGTATGATTCTCTACCTTGGTTTATTTCTTACACATCATCTTGCCTTGGCCTGTCCTACCCCATACAAATCCCTTGTGCCAACCCTCTAAGAATTTTTTTCTCTTTGAATTCTCTTATACACTATTATATTGTGTGTTTCACTTCTTTCTTGTGCTCAACCATATTGAGTGTCTTTATTTCTTGCATTCTAAGTTTTCTATCACCGAATCAATTGATGCACTTTCTTACAACTCTGGTGCAAAGGTAACACTAGAGTGGTTCATTCTTGGGCCTTCAAGTGCCCTACACTACTCATCATGCCCAAATTTCTCTTTTTATACTTCTACTTGCACTTGGTAAGCTTCACGCACCCACTACTTAGATGTTTATCCTCATGAAATTATGGATGCAAGTGCTCAACTCACTTGATTGGAATTATGTGTGAAATGCTAACACATAATTTCTTGTATCTATCACACATCATTCACTGCCTTGGTACATTATACAAAGAACAAAAAAAAAATGGTTTGGCTTATGCTAAATGATATCTTTATTAGCTTACTCCCAACTAACTTATGACCAAGAAGTTATTATTCCCATGGTGTGAGTGCCATCCAACTACCTATATGTATTCAATCAGTTGCCATTGAAATGCCTAGGGAGAATTTCATCAGTCAATGTGCATAAATTATATGTGCCTATCTCCTATATGTAGTGGATTATGTAGGGTTCCATCCACCATATTTACAAATTTATTGGGTGCTTGAAGTACTTGAAATCATAAAGTAACACCAATATTCCTTCAATAAGATCTTTATGCTTGATATACTTGTCATGCCATCACTTTTGGTGTGCCTTCTTAATCTATTGACTCCACTTGGCTTGGGCACACTTCTCATCCAAGTGCTCTAAGTCTTATAACCTTGTGCTTAAATATTATTGGTCATTTAAGAAACCAATCCATGTAATACATAAGGAGAACACCTTGAATTTCATAGGTAGAACTGCTTCTATTCCAAACACTAGTTGAAATGGTGTAGCCTTATTTAGGCATTTGTAAGTTATGCAATATGCTAATAGTACCACTGATATATGATCATCCCAATCATTTGAAACTGATGTTACATATATTTTTTAGGAACATTACCAAGATATTTTTGAATGCTTCAAATATTTTATTGGCCTAGGGATAATAGGGGTGGTTTTGTGATACACCACTATGCATTCTGTCAAAAATATGTAGACCATCTCACTGATGAAATGAGTGCCCCGTTCGCTAGTCAGACTCAATGGGAACCCATACCATATTAGTATGTTTTCCCATATGAAATGCATGGCTATTGTAATTATGTAGTCTTTGGTTAGTATGGCTTTGACCCACTTGGTGAAATAATTAGTGGATGCTAAAATATATCATGCACCTGTACACCATGCTACAAGAGTAATTGGCCCAATGAAGTCAATAGCATAGTTATTGAATGGTGCTCAAGAAAAATTAGGAATAAGAGGCATTTTATCTTAATTGTTCAGTTTTCTAATACATTGACATATGTCACATGCCTTAGAGTACTCCTTTGTGTCTTGGAAAAAGCTTGGCCACCACAAGCCTGACTGTAATACCTTGCATGTTATTGTGTCTCTAGTGTAATTTCCTCTTATTATCCCTTCATACACTTACTATAAGATGGAGTACCATTTTCATTTAAAAACACACCAATGTAATACTTCATCCCTACTTAGTTTGTATATCTACCCCTTAATGAGCTAGAAGGGCACAATATGAACCATAAGTTTTTTATCTTTAGTTGATAAGGTCTAGGGTACAAACCTAGATCTTAGGAAAGTGATAATATATTATAGATATTCCAAGATACACTAAACTCTATATAGCTACATGTATGGCATGGCATCCTCAATCAACACCACCACATCACTAGAATTATTGTAAGAAAAATGGCCTAGCCCTAAGTTCTACTTTATAGGTTTAATAATAATGGATAATTAGAACTCCTAGAAGAGAATAATCCATTTACATATGCACCCATGTAAAATAGGCTTGTTCATGAGGCACTTAAGGGACTGGTGATCTATGAAAAAGATGAATGTGGTTTCCAATAGGTATTTATTAAATTTTTGTAAGGCATAGACCATTGCTAGTACCTTGCACTCAATGGTGGTGTATTTATTCTCTACCTACATCAATTTCCTACTTGTGAAGGAGATGGGGTGGTCCATCTTATCCTCACCTAGTTGCACTAATATGGCACTAATGGCTAAACCTGAAGTATTGACATAGATGTGGAAAGGAGTAGTCTAGTATAGTTATTACAAAATTGGTGTGATATCCAACTTTAACTTTAATGTTTCAAAGGCCTCCTATTGCACCTCACTCCAGTAAAATGGGAAATCCTTGCATAAAAACTCCTCTAGAGGTTTTATGATCTTTGTATATCTCCAAATGAACTTTATATAGTAGCCATAATTTCCTATAAAAGTGTGAATGTATTTCTACATTGAGGGGGTCTAGAGCTAGATTATGATGACTATCTTCACTAGATCAATAAGAAAACCATCCTTACAAATGTTGTGCCTAAGTAATGTTCCAAATTGAGTTTTGAAGATGTAGTTCTTTATATTTAAAGATATTTAGAGCTTCTTACACATCTCAAACATGAGGCATAGATTATCGTAGTGATCTTTTACAAGACCATACACAATTTAGTTATTGAGATACACTTGGAAGAACTTATGGATAAATTCCTTGAAAGCAGTGATAACTACCCTAGAGAATATGGCTAATGCATTATTGAGTCCAAAGGGCATCACATTGTAAGTGAAACATCCCCATTCATTCATAAAGGTTATTTTAGGCTTATCTTTCTCCTCAATTTTCACATGATGGTAGCTAAAGAAACCACTAGTGAAGGTATAGATTTCATACCCTGTGACTCTATCCAAGACCTCATCAATGAATGGGGTTAATAATGGGTCATTGATGTAGGTAGTGTTCAAGAGTATATAGTTGATGTAGATTCAAATTCACCCATATTTCTTGATGCTAATGACCATAAATATCACCCATTCATATTCTTGGATAAGGTAGATGACTAAGAGGCAAACATTCCATCAATCTCCATTTTAACCTTGGCATAAAGATTAGGATTCATTTGGTATGGGTGTTTCTTGATAAGCCTTGCACCATCCACCAGATTGATGCTCATTTTTATAAGGGAAGAGTGAGTTTCCTTCATGTCTTTGTAGATACATAGGAATAAGTCATAAAATTATTATAGGAGGTCTATGATTTGTGCCAACTCTACTTTAGACTAGTAAGTGCCTATGGTGGCAATCTTTGGCTCACCTTCTATGTTGATGTCTACTTTAGTGGTCCTAAATGAAATGTAATAAGGTTCATTCTTCTCTTGATGAGAGTCTTTAACTTACCTTGTCCCCTTAGTTGTTTCAATTTGAAGATATGTCAGATCATCTTTGTCTGGGGTGTTCTCATCCACAAAGCATATAAGTTTTTGTCTTCTTATTAGAGCCTTATAATTGCACTTTTTATAAGTCTTATCATCCTCCTAAATGGAGTCATTATTGAGAACATATTTTAAAATAATGTCAAGAGTGATAATCCTTTCTCCCAAAACATTTCACTCAAGTGCTCTTATAGGATGGTGGTGTCCTCAAACACTACCCTACAAATAAATTGTAGTGGCTCCATTAGTTCTAAGTTTTGTGAATAAAAGGAGAAGGTGTGCATGAATGTCTTCTTGGATTTTTCCTAGTTACCTATCTCATAATATATCTCATTTTCAATGTACCATGCTCACACCGAAGTCTTTAAGGTCTTGTAAAATGCATTCACCCATAGGCCCCTTGGTGTGTTCTCATCGCAAATAGTCTAGGTTTCTTCACACAAATGCACATGCATAATTGGGTCAAAATAATTTGAGTAGGTGGGTATGTCTAAGTCCTCATTGATATAGCTAAACCTATTACATATTGTTTCCTTGACATCTTTCCATGTTGGCAAGTTGGGTCTCTACACTGCCCACTAATGAGCAATAGTGTGCTTCAAAGGTATGTACTAGTGCACCCATTATATCCATTTATTTGGGGATGCAAACTTAAATGTCATAGACATACCTCTCTATATGTTGGCTCCCTTCATATTTTAGGATCACTTTAAGCTTCCCTTTACTTAGTCAGAACACCCTTTTTTTAATTTTTACTCAATCTTAATTAGTCATATTCTAGCTAGCCTTGGATCAACTATGTGCACCAAGAAACACCTTCAAAAAATGACCTCATAATCCTCCTTCACCCATAATTTGAAAGCTACATAATTTGTATCAAAATTTAATTATCCATCCTCCCTTTTGAGCATGCCTTAGTCACTAAGGTTGAGCTTCTTGATGCCCTATGCTATAATGTTGTAAATGTGGCTGATCTCATCCTCAAAATCAATACTTTCCACATATGAGGGACTTTTGTAAATTTATAGAGTGATCACCACCCTCTCCTTACCATTTTCAAAAGTCATGTAGTGATTATTAAAGCACATGTCTACATTATTTTTATAACACCATAGCCTACCTAATAACACTAGATAGTTGTCCTATTATACCGACTTGATGACCTCAAAGTCATCTTAAAACTTAGCACCCATGATATCTACAGTGGCACCCTTTAATTTCCTAATAAGTTACACTCAAGTTTTGTTTACCATGAATAACATGTGAGGTGAGGGTCTCAAGGTTGGTTATCCCATCTTCTCCTAGGTGTTTTTGGTTAGAATATCAACATCAGCACCCATGTCTACAAGTAATTCACAAATTGACCATCCATTGATGGTAGAATTTATCAATAACTCTTGGTCATATTCTACATTTTGAGTATGCCTTACTTCCTATGTCCACTGCATATGTGGTACAATAAATTCAATAATTTGAAGTACAACATCCTCTTCTAGCTTCTTCCTTCCATGCTTAAACAACAAATCTTTTAGTAGGGGAAACATCCCTTTAGTTTTTAGGAAGCATAGCTCTCATTCAACTCCTATACGTCAGCCTCCTAGTTGTCTTATCTTCTATGCAATGTGGTGGCCTATGCCTCTAAATATCTAGCCAACTAGAGTTCACCCAAAAAATTCTATATCATGCTCATTACTTATTGTAGGACATTTTTCTATTGTGCAAGGTTAGGATAGGTCATAACATTTTGATTATGTCATTCTATGTACTTAGTGTAGCTTGATTCACCATAATCCAAGTGTAATTCTTATATTGGCCTAGTGGTTGATTGAGTGGTGAACCTACTCTGAGTTATTTCCTACACTTTAGGTAGATATTTGTAAGTTTTTTGTTTTTTGGGATCCCACCTTTCTTATTTGGATTTGCACCTAATCATTATGACACCTTTGTTTAGCTAACCTTGAGTTAGCTTTTTGTATAAGTCTAGGCATTGTTTGACTACATGGGGTGCTCAACAATACCCACATGTTAAGTCCATGGGGTAATCTCACTGATAATTCTCAATTGACCCAAACTTATAACATGTACATGGTAGGAATCTTCCTCCACCACATCCTCCTCCATACTCATACACACCTTATTGGTTCACATAACCCATATTATGTTGGCCATAACCCTCATTTCCTTGACCTACCTAATTGATGGCAGATGTTTTCACCTACTTCATGCTTCTTTCCATGTTTTTGTGCATATAATCAATGAATCAATAGTCTACTATGGAGTACATATAATAATTTCACATCTTGTAGTAAATGGTAGTGTTCACTTGACTGGCACACTATAGTAGAGGATAGTTTTGAGAGTCATGTAGCCCATGGTAAACTTCACAATTGAGAAGTAGTGCATGAATATTTATTCATAGGAAATTGTTCTTGTTATACCTTTCCATCTCACAATCAGTGTACCATAACCCACTACGAGTGTCATATGCTAAACCAATAGTTAGCTTTTGTAGTTCAGAGGCCATTGACATGATATATGCTTTTATGAATAGGTTGATTCTAGTATTAGTGATACCTAATACCTCAGCCCATAACATGGCTTCAAGTGATTCATAGGGGGCTTTGAAGGTCTTTATGGATAGCTCTCATCTGAAGGGTACTAGCAAGCCTTCAAAAAACCATTGTGCAAGCTGGGAGGGCTGAATGTCATATGGAAGCTTAGAGATAAGAGTTTAAAATAATGTGTCATATAGGTGTATTATCTCAAGGATAATTTATTTGAGTGATATAATGCTTTTTTACTCACATTTAGTAATATCAAACTCTTTCAAGAAGGCTTCTTTCATCATATTAAAGTCAACCATATCCTAGTTCAAATCAAATTTTTGATACCATGTATGGGCACAATCCAATAATGTGGTTACAAACTAGGTCACCTTGTGCTAAAAATGAGTGATGATCTGAGTGAACCATTATAACTCACATTTAAGCACATGCTCTATAATATTCTTTACACCATGATACTTGAGCAAGTGATTTGTCATCTTATAAAAAACTTGTTGAGGGGGTGTTATTAGGTTCTGAGGCATTTTTCCCCATCACACCTATGTTAGAGGTGGCCCTCTAGTGATTCCATTTGTAGGTTAGGGAATATATCTTGATGTTGTTGAACTTGCTAGTGTAGTACCACTAATTTTTAACACCATGTTACTTCCTATAGGATATTACCTAGTTAGCATAGTTAACATTCTCTAAATGAGAATGATCATACTTTTGTTCATTGTTCTTGGATTGGTTCTTTCTAGGTTCACCATATATTCACTCAATTTCTCATATGGGGTCACTTTCTCAATCAATTTTTTTTATCTAATGTTAAATCCTATCAAATTTTACATTGATAATAGGTTAAGTTACCGTTCTTCTATCTTCTAGTGGAGAATCTAGTGCATGAGCTTACACTTTAAGTTCAAAGGGGGTAGGTGTATCTAATGTGTCCTTAGTCACCACATCTTTTAGAAACCCACTTCATCCTACAGACAAATACTAAGCCTATTTATTTCTTCTTCTTCTTTCTCTTTACACTATTGTAATTCAAGGGATCCTTCCCTATGCGCTTCTCACTCACTATGGGTCCTCTCAGCACTTCCAAGTTCTAGATCTACAATCATCTTATGTCTTATGTTATTATAGTTTAGCCTCTATAACTCTTGGTTGTTAGGTTTCTTGTCTCCTTCCATCACACCTCACCTACACTTCCCCTTCTCACCTTCTATGCTTGCTCATACATACAAGGATTTTAGCTTTTAATTCTTACAATTTCTATACATTAATCCACCAGAAGCTTCTTTTGTTTGGTGTTAATTCCTCTTATAAATGTGTCCCTTAGTGTGTTAATAAACTCATATTCTACTTATTCTAAGCATGATAAGGTCAACACTCCAAAATCCAATGTATAGCTTTTTAATGCATTGCTTCACCACTTATCTACAATGTGCATCTAAACTTCATCGAAGCTCTCAACCCTCTCTATGTGATATATTGTCCAATAAACATGTTGGTCATATCTTCACCTTATATAGTTAGTATAGGAAACCAACCATTAATACACATGCTCAAGTATCTCATAAAATAACACCTCATATAAAGCATTGTACAAGTTAGCTTGCACCCATTTCCTTAGCTCCTTCCCTTTACATGTAAGATGTTTCTATGCAAAACTATCTTCCACTTGATCTAGCTAGAATTTGATGTTATTTAGTGATAGATGGAGCATGGATCTATTACACTATTATAATAATTAAATTCAACATGGGTATCGACAATAAAACCAAAATGTTATAGAAAATTTTACTATTAGCTTTTTGGCTTAGTCATGCACTTAGCTATCAAACCAAGTCAATTTTAGACTTGATAGAGCTCAGTTCAAGAACAATAAGGTATAAAACATAACATTTAACATAATATTACACTAGCATCAATTTTACATAAGTTGTAAGCCTTGTGCACTCACTCAAAATGTAATAGCAAAGGGACTGAGCCTGCATTAGGCTAGTTATAACATGGCATAGCTTGGGTTTTAATGGGGTTTAAACATTGGGAAGAAGGGTTTAGGTGGACTTTTGGTATTAGGTTATTTTAGGGGAGTTTAATAGGTATGAGTCTTAACAATGGCACAAGTCCTAAGGTGTAATTCCATGACTAGCTAAGTAGGACTCTTAATGGTGCATGTTAGGAGAATAGCTAGTATAGGGGCATTTGGATACTTAAACAAGTCATAGGGATGGCTTGGGTTCAAATGCTCATCCTCAAGGTAGAGATCTATGCATGGGTTTTAGAGCCTTTTTAAATTTAGGCTCTAACATGTAGTCTATTTATAGGTAGGCCAAAGTTTCTATATGACACAAAGATGCCATTAGCAACTAGGGATAAAACTCCATATCACAATACATTGAAATAAAGAACTATATCACTGGTTTTATAAAATAAGTCATAAATATAACACTTAACTATCTATAGTTCACAAATTAATACTTAATGTTTTAATAACACTATTCATTATCTTCATGACTCAACATACACAGTTCAAGATAGAAAATAAAGCATATGCTCTTCCCTATCACTACTCATGCCTAGAGGCTCATAGGTGAGCTTGGGATATACATTAAAATGCCTAATATATCTTATGTAGATTGTGACATAATAATGGTGGCTCTCTATTCTATTAGAGCTTTGCTTGCTTAGTCACCTCTCTCGATCTTTAAATGTAAGCCTTGTTTTATAGGTAGCTAGGCAAATCCTTGCAAGGTTAGATCGGTATGCGCTATGTGATGAGTTATTATGAGTTTCTTGGCTCCACTATGTTAACAAAGTTAGATGAACACACACCATATGGTGAGCTATCATTGGGGGGTCACTATCTCACCTACTCCACTCTTATAACACCCATGCTTCTTGAGATACCACATACAAGTTTTTATGGGGATGTCTTTTGAAGGTTGGTGCCACACAACTACCTGTTAGTTGGTGTGGGATCCTTAGGGACTCCTCTAGATAGCATCAAAATGTTCAAAAGGGGAGAAACCACTATAAATATTGCATTGTGATGAGATAGGTCTAGTTTCCATGGTCTATGTAGTTGGTACAAAAGGGGGCCTAACAAGTCTAAAGTCTGGTATGAAGCCATTGGTGGCTAATTTTAGGTGTCTATAGTTTTCCCCTATTTGGGAAGGCATTGCAAGCTATAAGATAGTATCACATTCTCAAATATTGAAAAGGTCCTCTATGATTTATGAATTTTATGGTAATTGATGAACTATAGGGTACCCCCTCGAGGGAGTGGTTGGCAAAGGGGTTAACAAAATCTCCCTTGAAAGAAAGAAATGAGTAGACAAAATAGATGAAATGAAGGGGTGGAAGTAGCTGATTTACCCATAGGATATTATAATCAGTGGCATATGAAACTACCCTAGTTAGGGCAGAAAAACAAGATGATTTGTCCATAGGCAATTATAAACATCATCATAGGTAGGATAAAATCATGTCCCAATTGGGCAGAAGAAAGTGAATGATTTTCCCAAGGGAGGTTATAATCATTAACCCTCAAATTGATGGAAATTTAATGATTTTCTTGAAGGTGGATATAATCACTAGAAATGCAAGTATGATAGTATACAATGGTTTTCCTAAAGGTAGTTATAAGTATTTCATGTTGATAGGGGTAAATATGATATGAAAGAAGCAAGTGGGATGGTATATAATGGTTTCCCCATGGTTGGTTATAAGCATTGTATCCCAATAGTGGAAAGCATGATATGAAATGATGATGATAAACATTATATAGAGGATAAAGATGAAATAGGTAACCTACTAGTAAGGATATTCTTGTCTGAACTAGCAAGGAGGAAAATTCTTTCATTGTTTAATTAATTTGTTTGGGATATGATTTAGATTAGATCAGTAACATTACTAGTGTTAGTGTTAAGGAAATATCATTGATGCATTGTTAGTATAGACTTATCAAATCTAATTTTTGTTGTAGCACATGATACTAGGCATCATGATAGAACACCATGAGGACTTGACCAAAATATGCATAAGGATTGACTCCATGATGATAATATTGATGTATGAATATGGATATACTCAAGAATGAATGCACAAGAAATCACCCAATGGATAAATATAGACTGAGTCAAGGCAATAATACTTAAAAAAATAAGAACATAAACAAAATAAAGAGAAAGTACAAACAAATAATTATTAATCATAATGTTAGTACAAAAAACATGATACAAAAAAAAATGAAGAACATTTCCCCAAGAAAATAGGTGATAACTTAATAAACAAAAAAAATGGGGGAATACAAGAAAAAGAAGGGCATGACGAACTGGTCTCTAGATACACTAGTCAAGTGGATGCTACCTACATAGTTCCATGGATGTGATATCCAACAAAAAAGTTAGGCTAAATTTAGTTCTCCCAAGATATGGGATAAAATAAATTGATGAGAAAGGAAACATGATTATGTTATAGAAGAATATGGGAATGGACTCACAAAATGGTGAGAGCATGGGACAAAAGGTCAAAAAAATGGGGAAAGTAAATGACAAGTGATTTCTTTTGACTTAGTGAGGGATTCCAAAATCCTTAAGGCAAATAAGTGGTTAATGTTTTTTGGTTTTGTAAACATTTTTGTAAATGTTTTTGGAATTTTGGAGTATCTCAACTTGATCAAGAATTATAAGACACTAAATATTCCAAGCTCATAAAATAGAGAGAGCATGAGAAAAGGGGACTAGGTTGACCTCAACATGAATTGAGCATGGCCCACATAGTCCCAAAACGGCCTCAAGTCATAGTAGTTCCACCTTGTAGTGGAATAATTTGACTAGTATAGTAGCCCATTCAAACAAAATAGGCACAATTGGCATAATGGCACATTATGACATAGGAATGACAAGTTGGTATATCAAGTCATAATAAATAAGTGTTTCCCCTGGTTTACCCATAGATGATTATAACTAGGAAATAAAAACATAGATCAAAGATACTAATTTTCCCATAGGTAGTTATAATTAGTAGCAATACTGGCGAGACATTGATTTTCCCATAGGTGGTTATAATCAGGCCTACAAAAACTAATCATGATATATAATGAAATAATAAATGAAAGATACAACTACCAAAATTTTACCATACTCTAAAATATGGCCTCTATCTAGAATTCTTGAAACAACTACTAAAATTGATCTAATTATTCATGCTAAAAGTAGAACCAATGGATGAACTAAGGTCAAAGATGCTTGGTAGGATGATAAAAAATAAGCTTTAGTCTAGTAAGAATGGTATGATAAGACAAAACATGGAATGACAAAGTGATAGAGTGGTATAATGGAATTGTACAAATAAGAATGTTGATAATATGGTATAATGTGAAATGGTCCTCATAGACAATACACAAAGTCACTCAAGTGAAGTAACACTTGTGGTGTATAATGTTTAGTGTCTCATCAAGTTTGTCCCCATCTGGTATGGTGAGTGTGTATGCCCCAGATCCATAGTCTATAAAAATGATGAAAGGACCTACCTAGTTTGGTTTGAACTTGCCTTTATGCTTCTTCTCGATCATTATATTCTTTTGGTTCTATTTAAGAATAAGATCAACAAGCTCAATTTCTCTATGTTTTATGCACCAATTGTATTGTCCCTAGAGTTGGTTCTAATATTATTGAAGGTGGTTTACTATGGCTAAATGTTTCTTATAAATTTACTCCATCTCTTAAAGGTGAGCTACTCGATAGTCTTCATCATCTAAGACATGCTTCAAAGAGATGTATAATTAATGTAATTTTATCTCAATGGAAAAAATGGCCTTAATAGCATAAATAAGTGAGTATGGAGTGGCACCTATGGGAGTGTGATGATTGATATAGTATTCCTAGAGGGCATGTAATATCTAAAGGTGTCAATCAAGGTTGGAATAATTGATAATATTTTTAAGGATGTTGACAATGGTTTTTTTTATACTTCTACTTGACCATTACCTTGAGGGTAATATGCTATAGAAAAATGTTGAGTAATCTTTGTACTCAACACATAGTGATTTGATATCATTATTTTTTAATGACCTACTATTATCAGATATAATGTTAGAAGGGATGCCATAGTGGTAAATGAGATGGTTGAATATGAATTTGGAAATTTACTTTCCATTTATGTGAGGGGTATATCTTAAACCCACTTAGTGAAATATTTTGTGGTGGTAAGGATATGTTTATGACCATCAAATGAGGTGGGATTTATCTTCCCAATGACATCGAGGCCTAATGTATTAAATGGACATGGTGTCAACATTGTTTTAAAGTCTTGGTCAAGTCATGAATCAGATTAGCATGCCATTGACATTTACCACATCTTCTCACATATGTAGCTACATCTACATCCATCATTGGCCAATAATAACCTATACATAAGATGTTTTTGGAGAGGAATACCCCATTGGTGTGGGTTCCACATAATCCATGAACTTCCCATAATTCTAGTGTTGATTATGTTGAAGGTAAATAATGAAGTAGAGTTTCATCGAAACTGTGCTGGTATAGGGTTGGTCTAAGTAAGGTATAATATTGAGCATTGTGGATGAAGGATTTGGATTATTTTTTAGATAATATTGGTGGTAAAAAATGACCATATAAATATGCATATAGTTTTGAATACCAATTAGAGATAGGACTAATAATATCATAGATCATTGTGATGCTTGATGGTTCATGAGCTAGTGCTAGTATATTTTCAATAAGAAACTGATATTCCTTAGATGTATCTATTTTTTGAATCCAATATCCAATAGTAGCCATTTCATATATTATTATTATTAGTTATCTAGATAGAAACTAATAGAGGTTAAATTTGTTAAAGTCTAACCCATATATGGACTAATATGGGAATGATCTAAAGGTTTTGGGATGCCTATATTTAGACTAGACATCTAAGGTTTCTTTTTTAGGTTAGCTCCTCAAATTTCACACTTTGGACCTTTATTTATAAAAACTAAAACCAGTTGGGTTGAAAAGAGTCAAGAAATTTGCATAAAGTAAAACCTATTCTAATATATGGTGATGCACCAAGAATTTGTCAGATCCAATATTGAACTTAGACTCTTTATCACACTAATGTACTATGAAAGAAGCTAGTGAAATGCTTACTATAGTTTTTGTGTAACAATATTTCATATAGAGGCCAGTTTGATGTACTTAGACTAGGGAAAATGAAACTAAGGTCTAGTTAAAGATAATTAAATTTGGTTGTCCACTGTATACTTGAGAGATCAATGCTAAGACATATTATATGAACTATAAATAATGTTTCTATCACTTAGGTTGAGATTGGTCATGCAAGAGGAAGATAACAATCACATTTGCATATTAAACAAGCACAAAACACTAAATATAGATTAACAAATGACTTAAAAATGTTGTATTCATTACTCCAAGAGGTGTTGAATACAATTTTGGTAGAGTCTAGTCATACCAACCTAAGAGATGATCATCAATATCTAAAATGATACCTTTATAGAATAAAGGAAACAAGAGAAAGGGAGTTTTGGTGCTCAAAATGTAATCAAATGAGCTCAAATCCATTTGAAATGTTACTACAACTACATCCACAAATTAAGTTCATTCAAACCCTTTTTATTGATCTGGGCTACTTAAAATGGTTGCACAGTTACACTAATGTTCCTTCTTGTTGCAATGGTGAAGTCAAGTTTCTATGAGTTTTGTTCTTCCATCCATGCAATTACAACAACTAGGCTAGTCTATTAGAATCTTGTCTTGTTATTAATTATTCCTAGCTAGTTCATCATGGTGTGCATAGTAAAGAAAAGAGGTCCTTTCATGTAGTTAGTCTTATAGGTGAGCTATTGGAGTCTACCTATATGCATTTTTGGCACCATTTGAAAATCTATCTCTTTCTGCTAATAAAGGTGAACATAGTCACAAAAAGATCTTTCTATGACACAATCTTACAAATTAAAGGTCTATATTTAGCCTTGATGGTAGTCTATTTATTTTATCTATGATTGGATACATCACTATGACATTTTCATGGCATTATATCATGATTCAATGTTGGTGGGATGACCCTATAGTACCTATGTTTTCTTCCATCAAAAATTGGCCTTGGCTTCTTGACATTTATTTTCATTGGTCATCGATAGCTAATCTGGATTAGTAAGACATTGACTAATCTCACACCATTGATCCTAAATAGTATGATCAATCAAGATCCATTAATCTTTGCCTTGACCTATCAACTCTCTCATAACTTATACCATGTATCTTCTATCAATCTACCAGCCTCACATGCTTATGCCACATGTTGAACTCTTGAGATATCTAACCCTTTGACCTTTACTCACAACATTAGATCAGGATATATGATGGAATGTGGACCATTAGATCAAATAGGACTCAATAATGTAAATCTAATGGCTACTTCATGAGCTTATAATTGACATCCTTGCTCCTTTCAAATGATGTTTGCATGACCATCATTGGAATTTATGTGACCATCAAATTTAATCTCAATAAGATTTGTTTTTCTCAAACTTAAACTTGATGTTAGTATGAACATCATTTGACATCCCTATGGATGTGTTTGATGTACCTTAGTTTGTCAAATTTAGACTCCAATGGATTTTTATAGTGTCTTAAAGTTGAAATCTATGTGAATGTATCCCATTATTTGACCAACTTTTAAGATTTATATCTTGAGCCGAAAAGCTTGTATAGGCGTGAAAATTTTAGAGGATAATATTAGAATGTAGATATAAAATTGTGCATGGTCTTTTGGTCATGTGAGGTTTTTTTAGATAATATATTAAATTCACAAGTTATCTAGTACATTTTATCCTATGTGACATCTTGGTGATGGTCTAGTAAAAATGGCTAAGTATGGAAAATTGGTAGATTTTTTAGGGAGCCAACTTTGAACATGCATAAATTTTATCGCACTTGGAGGCATGACCTAAAAATTAGTGAATATGTTATTGGGAATAAAATAAACAAACCCATGTGAACATTTTATCTTGAAACTAACACATGTGTGAGATATAGCACCAATAAACTACCTACTTAGAATTTCTACCACTAGACCTAAAATGTCAAGATGAACATAATGCAGAATTAGAAGAATACCATGCACTTTCATAGTCATTCTAGGCACTCTTGAAATTCCATGAGGCCTCTACAACTCTAATCCTATCCTTGTTAATTAACAAATTACACTTCAAGTGAACTTAAAGTGTTTCAAAAAACTTTGTAAGATGCATGATCCCTTAAGTCCTTGTATTCCATCTAGAACTTGCTTAACTCTTACTCTATTTTTTATCTTTAAGACACTACACTATATTGAAGTAGAATCTTGATATGTGGGCCAAAATGTCCAACATCTCTAGTGAATCATAGGGGTTGCATGCATGTCTATGTAAGTGAACCTAGACCAATTTGCCTTATCTAATCCATTAGGCATGGAGTTTTAAGTCTCTACAACTGAGTTGGTATTAAACTTGATACAAGGTTGACCCTTTCTTGACAACCTCCTCTTGAAATAACAAGGAGAACAAAAACAAAATAAATTGTAGATCCTAGGTCACTTATTGAAAGGGAAACACATAATAGAAATAAAAAAGTGCATAGGGCACTTAGAATAAAGCATGAAAATTATTCTAATATGTATATGGATGTAATCTACAAGTATTTTCCACTTGGATCAAATGAGAAACTATTTTTTGCACCTTGGAACTTTGAAGCATACTTACCTTTTCTTGATATCTATCATTTGTAGCTATGATTAATTGGATTCTCATGTCTTGTTGGGGAACCAATTGGTTCTTTTACTACCAATTTCAGATGCATAAATAGTAGACATGAGTCCAAGACCCAATCATACTCCTTCTAAATTTATGGAATTTGTAAGCATAACTTATGTTATTCCTCATTCTTGAACTTTTGATCATGAACATATATCCCAACTTGATGTGTCTCCTTTAACATATCTATACGGTTGACCTCTAAGGGAGATAGACCTGATCTTGTGACTTCTTGAGGCCATTTGAGCTCATTCTCAACTTCTAAGAGTAGAGAGATGTCTGAATTTGGAGAGAAAAGTTGATAACCATGTTTAAAAAGCTCAAACATGTCATATCTTAAGAGAAAAAATACCTCTTACTTGATGATAACACTCTACTTATCCTACAATGGACTGTATTCAAGTAAATAAAAACCTAAATGAAAGATATCAAACAAATGAGAATATTTATTCTCAAGAAGCTACAATTCAATTGTAGCCTTTTCAAACTAAATGTCAGAAGCAAGCATATTATTTTTTTGACCACAAACATGATCTACAATATTTCTTTTGACATCTTAAATTGGTCAATCAACACTGCTTCATTTTATATATCAAGTTAAAAACTAAGCATGCTCTCAATTTCAGCTTATTCTTCACCTATAAGCTCTTGTCCTTCATGATAAATGGCAAATTTTATGTTATCAAATAACTCATGGAAAACATCAATAACTTATCCAACTAAGACATCTTTCTCTTGTACATCAAAAACTTATTCCTCATGTACTTGTATCTCATCCTCTACCTAAGATTTCTCTTTCACTTTTTCTATCTTTCCATAATCATGGAAAACCAAAGAATGTTTGTCCTTAATAAGAGGTGTCCCAATCATGATTTCTTCCTCTTAGTCATTCAAGTCACTTTTATTTCCTACTTATTTAGCTATAACTTCTTGTTTTTCCTCATAGAGGAGATGCTCTTTCTCAAAGAGTGGGATAATAGATCCTTGAAAATATTTATCAAGATGAGAGAGGTCCAAAGAAGTTACCATAAGTACATGATTTTACTCCTAAAGTTTCTCTTCTTGGATCACCTTATCTTCCTATTTCTTTGCATATTGAATAGATCTCCATGAAGGAAAGACTCTAGGATTTTGAGGGGAAAGGAGTAGAGGTTTCATGATCTCTTGTTTGACTTCCATAATCACCACTTCCTCCTTCTACCTATTGTTCTAAATGGATTTCCAAGATGGAAATGACCTAGATTCTTGAAGTGGGGAGGGAGAGGATTGAGTGACCTTGGATTTTATTGACTACATGATTTGGTTCTAAGATGGAAATGATAGAGTTTCCCCTTCAGCTTGTTTATTCTAGTTCTCCTCCTATTTCCTTGTCTTCAGCTCTAACTCTTTGATTTGCTTTTCTATATTCTTTTGAAATAAGTTTTCTTTAAGGTGGTCAGTGGATTAATGAAAACAAGGAATGAAAGAATACTCTTGAGGAGGGATGAGATAGGTTTCTAGAGATTCATATCCTTCTTTAACTTGAGTCCTCAAATCCATATTTGCCTCACTTTTCCTACCCCATGACTTCACCACTTGATTCTAGCTTAGAACATTAAAAGAATTCATAAGGGGTTCTTTAGGAAGGATGTAGTATTGGACCCTAATAGTAGGTTGTTCCACAACAATCTCCTTCTTTCTTTTATGACTCTCTTAGATATATCTCCAAGAAAGAAAGGTTTGAGGAACACATGAGGATCTTGGCATAACCAAAGGGCACTTAGAATGGTCTCTTGAGGAGTAATGAATGGCACATAAGAAGGATGAGGTATCATATATGTAGGCACATGAGATTGGTGAGGTTATACCTATTTCTCTTCAAGGAATTTAAACTTATCCTCAATGCTCTAAATGTAATAACCTACATCCATCATCTCACTTATGATATTGTTCAAATTTTCTCTCAATAGTTTTTTATTCTTATTTTATTTATTTGAGTGACTCTCTCACATGGTGAATTAGGTGAGTAGGGACATCTTGGACATAACACTTTTGTGAGCATAATTCTAGTGCATGCTTGTCAAGGTTTATTAAATTTCACTTAAGTACTAGTATGGATAGCTCATGATAGGGTTGATGAGGAAGAGTATTATGATGGGATTTTTATCCATAAGAAGGATCAGGTAAATATTTTTGTTAATAAGGATCATGAGAAACTTGACAAGGCTCCTCATAGATTTGATAGGGCTCTTGGTAAGGTTGATTACACTCATATGGATCATGAGGACCATATTGGGACTATTGTTAAGGATTTGGATAATAAGAATATTCACCATAGTTTTCCATAGAAAATTTATATGTCAAATGAGATGTAAGCAGTGATTAGAAACTTCATTGAGACATACCTAGTCTACTCATAACTAGAAGTTTGACTTGGAATCACCATTGGTGCTACTGTGCTTGATTCCAAAAGCTAATCAGAGGAAAGACACACCAAGATATTTCCACTCTTTTATACCTTGGCCCCATCAAGTGTGCCATAACTACTAGCTATCTAGATAGCAGCTAATATAGGTTAGGTTTGTTCAAGCTTGACCCATACCTGGACTAGCATGGGAATGATCTAAAGGTTGTGGGATGATTATATTTAGACCAGACCTCTAGGGTATTTTTATGAGGCTAGATCATTAGATTTAAAAATTTAGGCATTTGTTTCTAAAACCTAAAATTGGTTGGGATGAATATAGTCAATAAATTTGCATAAAGTATAAACTATTCTAATATGTGGTGATACACCAAGAATTTATCAGATACAATCTTGAACTTGGACTCTTTATCACAATAATGGACAATGAAAGAGGTTAATACAATTATTACTATAGTTTATGTTTAATAAAATTTAATATAGAGGTTAGTTTGATGCACTCAAATTAGGGATAAATGAAAATAAGGTTTGGTTGAGGACACTTAAATTTAGTTGCCCACTACATCCTTGAGAGATTAACGTGAAGACAAATTATATGACCTATAAAAAAAGTTGATATCACTATGGTTGAGATTGGGCATGCAAGAGGAAGATAATAATCACATTTTCATATTAAAAAAGCACAAAACACTAAATATATATTAGAAAATGATTACAAAATTTTGTATTCATTACTCCTAGAGGTAGTGAATACAATTTTGGTTGAGTCTAGTTGTACCAGCCTGAGGAATGATCATCAATAGATTAAAGGATACCTTTATAGAAAAAGGAAGAAAGAGAGAGGGAATTTTGGCACTCAAAAGGGAATCAAATGAGCTCAAATCCATTTGAAATGTTTTTACAACTACCTCCATAAATTAAGCTCATTCAAACCCTTTTGATTGATTTAGGATACTTCAAGTGGTTTTAGAGTTACACTAATGTTATTTATTATTTAAATGTAAAATTCAAGTTGTTCTAAGTTTTTTTCCACCATCCCTATAGTTAAAATAACTAACTTAGTCAATTATAATCTTATCTTATTGTTAATTATTCCTAATTGGTTTGTCATGGCATGCACAGTGAAGAGAAGAGGTCCTTTTCATGAATTTGGTCTTGGAGGTGAACTATTGGAGTATACCTACATGAATTCATGGTATCATTTTAAAATATAACTCTTTCTTCTAATAATGGTGAACACAGTCACAAACATATCTTTTTATGACATAATCTTATCAACTAAAGGTTTGTATTTAGCCTTAATTGTGGTCTATTCATGTTATCTATGCTTCATTGCATCACTGTGCCCTTTTCATGGCATTCAATTATGCTTCAATGGTGGTAGGATGAAATTGTAATAATTGTGTTTGCTTCCACAAAAAATTGGCCTTGGCTTCTCAACCTTGATTTTTATTGGTCATTAGTATTTGATCTAGATCCTTAACTCACTAACCAATCTTGCACCATTGATCCTGATTAGTATGATCAAGAGAGATCCATTGATATTTCCATTAAACTATTAACTCTATCCTATCTTATGACATGTGGTGGCCCCACATTTTATTTCAAGATCCATTGTTAGTCTGTCAGCCTCACATGCCTACACAATGTTTGAATTTTTCAAGCTATCTGACCCTTTGACCTTTGCTCACACCATTAGATGCATGATGATACATGGACTACTAGATAAACTAAGACCCACTATTTAAAATCTAATGGATACTTCATGATATTAAAATTAACATCCTCACTCCCATCAGATGATGCTCACATGACCATCATTGATGTTTGTTCAACAATCAAATTTAAGATCAATAGGATTTATTTTACTTGAGCTAAAACTTGATGTTAAAAAAACATCATTTAGAATCCTTGTAGATGTGTTTGATTTCCTAAAGATTGTTAAATTTAGACTCCAATGGATTTTTGTACTAGCTTAAAGTTGACATTTGCATAAACGTATCCCATTATTTGACCAACTTTAAATATTTATATCTTGAGCCAAAAAGCTCATGCATGCATGAAAATTTTAGAGGATGATCCTAACATGTAAATATAAAATTACACATGATCCAATAGTCACATGAGGGTTTTTGAGAAAATATACTAAATACACAAATTAGCTAGTCCATTTACTCTTATGTGATGTCCTAGTGATGGTCTTGTCAAAATTGGTTAGGTATGGAAATTTGGAAAATATGTTGGGGATCCAACTTTTAACATGCATAAATTTTATTAAACTTGAATGTATGACCTAAAACTTAGTGAATATTTTATTGGGACTAAGATGAACAAACCCATATGACCATTTTCTCTTGAAATTACCACATGTACAAGATATAACACCAACAGACTGCCTACTCAAAATTTCTACCACTATACCCAAACTGTCAAGATAAACACAATGAAGAATCAGATGAATACCATGCACTTCCATAGTCATTCCAAGAACTCTTGACATTACATGGGGTCTCTACAACTCTAGTCTTATCCTTGTAAATTGACTAAATACACTTCAAGTGAATTTGAAGTGTTTCAAAAAAAAATTGCAAGTTGCATGATCCCTTAGGTCCTCTCATTCCATATAGAGCTTACTTATATCTTGATCCATTTTTGATATTTAGGACACTACACTGTATTCAATAAGAAGCTTGGTATATGGGCTAAAATGGTTAATAGTTCTATTATTATCCCTTAGTATATGTTCAAACTAAAAGTTGGTAATTTGATGCTTGAGAGTGTCAACCATGGCGTTGTATAGAACCATCTTGTCATATTTGGTCTAAAAGTGGTCTGTAACCTGATTTATGATTAATTAAAAATCACCATAAGCCTTTAGATGTGCTATGTTTAATTTTACTGCCTATCAAATCCTTGATAGGAGTGCTTTATATTTGTCCATGTTATTGGTATAAATAAAGTTGATTCTGAATGACTTAGGGATAAGATCCCCCTATGGTATAATGAACAAAATACCTACCCCCAATCCATGAGTTGTGAATGAACCATAAAAATATAGCTTCCAGTGTTATTCCTTAAGAGGTGTGTCAATGATGGTCATGATGGATTCATCAAGAAATTGGAATGTTAGTGGTTCTATATCTACAAGGGGTGCCTCAACAAGGTGATCTATAAAAACTTACCCCTTGATGGATTTTTCGTTCACATATTCTATCTCAAACTCACTGAGAAACATGATCCATTTGGCCATGTGGCCTTATAGTACTATTTTGGATAGTATTTACGTGAGCAGATCTACTGTTGAAATTACCGTGGTCTTATTATTTAACATATAATGTCACAATTTTTAAGTTGCAAATGCCATAGCTAAAAAAGCTTTTAGAATGGGTGTATAATTATACTCATACATGACCAATGCATGGAATAGATAGTACATGAAATGATCCTTTCCATTATCATTATGTTGAGCTATAAGTACCCCCAAGGATTTATTTATCATTGAGAGGTATAGAAGGAATGGTTTCCTTGGTATAAGAGGCAATGAAACTAATGGATTTACAAGATAGTACTTTAATTCTTGAAAATCTTTCTAACAATCGTCATCCCAAAGAAATGTTACACCCTTATTTAGTAAGTGTGTAAATGGGTGTTAATTTTTATCTAATTGATATATGAAGCTTTTGATGGATTGAACCTTGCCCTATAAACTATAAAGATACTTCTAATTGGTCGATGGTGGCATCTCTATTATGGATCATAATTTGGCTAGATTGAATTCAATGCCTCGATGAGACATAATACATCCAATCAATTTACCTAAAGTAACTCTAAAAACACATTTCTTAGGGTTGATCTTGACTTTGTATTCACACAGTCACTCAAATATTCTCCTTAATTTTGTTGGATGATCAGCCCTATTTTTTTATTTACCAAGTATGTCATCAATGTAGTCTTCAATAATATCATGCATCATATCATGAAGCATGACATCATGTATCTTTGATAGGTGGCCCATATGTTTCTAAGATCAAGTGGCATAACCTAATAACATAATGTTCCCCATGGAGTGGTGAATGATATTTTGTGTTTGTCTTCTAGTATTATTTGGATCTGATTGTAGATTGAGAATCCATCCATCAATGAAATCATCTCATAAACTATAGTGGATTCAAAAATCATGTCAATTTTTGGTAGAGGAAATTCATCTTTGGGTCAAGCCTTGTTAATGTCTTTGAAATCAGTGTAGATTATGATTCCTTCCATCTTTTTGTTGACTGACACTACATTGGAAATCCATTTTGAATAGTTGATTAGACTAATATATCTCACTTCCAAGAGCTTTCCCAATTCTTTCTTTACTAATACAAAAGTATGAGGATGCATTGTGAACAATTTTTGTTTCACTAGTTTGACATCAGGATGTACCACAAGGTGGTGAGAAACCAAGGTGGGGTCTAAACCTATCATGTTAGAGTAGGCCCATGCAAATATATCTACAAATTCCCTTAATAGGGTTGTAAATACTTCATGGTCCTCCTTAGTGAGGGATATGCCTAATTTGATCCATTTCAAGTCATCCATCATCTTGATGTTTACCTGTATTGTGTTTTCTAATAGAAGGGTCAAACCATCTTCAAGAATAGTGGGTAAAGATTTGAACTATTTGGAAATGTTAGAATCATCCGTTAGGATGGATTCTTTGAGTTATCCTAGGTGTGATGAATTAGAATCCCCCAATGGGAGGGATGGAAATGTAACAAGTGTAGTTGGAAACTCCTAGATTATGTGATTAAAGGCCTATTGATCTTTAAGATTGAAATTAGAACCATAGGAAAGTTTATCATTAGTGATTTCCTAAATGATTCAATCAAAAAAAAAATCTTCTTCAAGACTAAACTCAGAGCCATAGACAAGATCATCATTGGTAGTCTCCTAAATGATTTGATCAAAAGCATATTCTTCTTTAAGATTAAACTCAGACCCATAGAAAAGTTTCTCATTAGTGGTCTCCTAGTCTATACTTGAAGAAGGTTGAACACCCCCATCTAATGACACCTGAAATATGTTTTCACCACTAGAATGACCTTTATCTTTACTCTTTCCCTGATCAAAAAGTGCCTTAAAGATGTTTTCACTTTGATACCTTGATGTTTTATTTATTTACTTTTGGCTAAGGGTGTTCACCCACTCTCCAAAATAGGCTTTAAGATCCAAATTGATTAAGAACCCTTTTTTATGGTCTTCTAATGGATTATTATCCCTAAAGCCTAGAAAATCATAAAAGGCCTCATCATTTTGGAGCTCATCAACTGGCACATTGGATTCTTGTTGGTCCTAGTATATTAGTTGGGGATAATATAATGGTAGTGGATTATTTTGAATAATAGGTCAAAGGGTACAAATGGCATTATTATCAAATAAATTGGTATGGGCTAGGTCATTAAATGGGATATGATTAGACTCTACTTTGGTATCGACATCATTATCACTAGATGTTGGTTTTAGAACTCAAATAAGATACATGGGGTAACCCCTAGGTGGTTTAAATCCAAGTCCATAGTTTCCTTTGTACCTAGTCATAGAAGTTACCTAAAGTGTTCCTTGTTGATTTTGCCTAAGGCTTCCTCCTTCATCATCATGATTCTCCATGATCTGATTAGAAATGAGATACTTGAAATTGTTGTAATAATTGGCCATTTTATCATTGTATAACCATGATTCATCACCTTCAAGAGGGTCCTCTTCTTGGTCAGAGGCTGGTATAAAAGTGATAGGTGTTGAACTATGCTTTTGGCCTTTGCCCTTTGTTTACCATTACATCAGTGGTTTTTCTTTTAATCTTACAAAAGAATTGGGGTTCTATGGAATCTTTGAAATACGAAAGGTGTCATGGGTCAAAGATTATCCTAGGCCATTATCTGAGATGGTATAATGATTTGACATCTTAGGAGGTAGCATGTGAGAAAGTGAATCTAGGGTATCAGGGTTTATGTAATTGGCCTCTAGTAAATCAATAAGTAATCCTTTACCCTTGTCCTTCTTGGAAACTAGATTCATGCCAAAATGGTATATATAAATTTTGAACTTGGCTTCTATATGTTTTCAATGCTTGTATAGATGTAAATCTCCTAAAATAGTAACCTTCATTCCTAAATGGGAAAAATTGATACACTAGTGCAACATCAATGAGACTACATGATTATTGTATAACCAAGGTCTACCTAAAAGTATATTGTATGATAAATCAAGATATAACCCATGGCATAGTGTATCATGGGTTGAAGGCCCAATGATAACTAGTAAGATGATGGTGCCTTGTAATTATATTTCTTCATTATCATAGGATTTGATGGTGATTATTTCTATTTGGAGATATATTATCTTGTACCCAAGAAGCTTGTTGAGCTTTAGAGCCACAATATTTAGACCCAATCCATTATTTATGAGAAGGTGTTTCAATTTGTGTCACATTTGTAAACTTTAATGTACAATGGGTTATTTGTAATGGTCCAAGGGATGACATATCACTTTGGTTGAAGGTTATTTATTGGCCTAGAGATAGGTGTCCAGCTAAATATTGAAATTTATCAAGGGATATGTCATTGGGAAATTTGGATTGGCCAAGGAACTCTATCAAAATGTTTTTGTGGATAGTAGATGTATGCAATAAATATAAAATGTTATTTGTAATGGAATCTTTTACAATTATTCCATAATGTCAAATGTCTTTGCTTGGATAGAAGGAAATGGCTTATTCTAAGGTATAATGGTTGGTTGGATGATGGGTGAAGTGGCAAATGGTTTTGGGGTTGGTATGGTTATCCTTGACCACTGATTTATGATGGAATAACTAGGATTAGGTATAGGACCATTTTTTATAATAAATGATGGTGGAGGGGGACTTAGTAGGATAAGTCTTGGTTATTAGTACACTTGTACATAGTCATAGGCTAACAATAAGTTATCTATATAAGGTTCAAACATGGGAATCCTTGCTTGTTGGTTCACTTGTATGTGGTCTTAGGTTAAGGAAGGATTGATAACATAAGTTGGTTGGTTGGGGATGATTAGTAATGGTCTTGTCTAATTAGTACTTGTATTAAATTGATGGAAATGGTATTAATGTGACCTCCTACAATATGACCTATAACTATTTTGTAGTTATGTGCAACTAAATGGTAGGTTTGTTGGTTGTTTGCCTCATTATAGCCTTAGTTTTATCCATTGTTTTAATGTTGTTAGATCTGATTGTTCGTTATGTTGATTCATTGGTTTGGCCTTGGTTGATGATACTATTTTTGTTGATGTTTCACTAGTCATTCTTGTTAATGTTATTATTGTTTTTGGTTGTTATGTTGTGGAAAAGGATTTTCATAAATTTTAAGGTTCCAATTAGAGGTGGAAGATCCATGATCCAATGTGATCTCTCCATTTTTTAACATATTTTCTATCACATGTTTAATTTAGACACATCACTACAAATTATGGCCATTAACCTGATGATATTCATAGAACTCATTTGGCCCATACCATTCTAGAATTTTAGCACCATCAAGAATTTGCCCTTTTAGAATAGGACATTTAATCATATTAGTTGTGGAAAACTTTTAAGACACTAATTCAATGGGTTCTCCAAGGTTTCTAAAGTCATGATGAGTAGGTATATTTATCTTTGGAGGAGGGTTATACAAAGGCATAGATTGTTGTGTTTTTTTTTTAATTTGTTGTACTGGTATAGGTTGTTGCACTTGTTGCATTTGCTGAATAAGTTATTGGTTAGGAGTTATGTACATATGTAGCATAGATTATGTAGATGGTGATTACACCATTTGTACATGTTAAAACTCTATTACTTCATTCCTTACAACATTCTTGTTATGATTGAACTACTTTGGTTTGTCATAGTTATTGACCTAGTTTTGTTGTGATGTTTGCACTTAGACTAGATTTTGATTTTGGCTAATGTTTTGATTTTGGTTCTAGTTTTTATTTGATGAGGCTAGTTTAATGATCCATTTATTAATAAGGGATTTCTTGATCAAAAAAATTTTGTCAATGATCTCTTTAAATGTGTGTGCATACTACAACTCCAAATAGTAAGATATATCACTATGTAGATTTTTGGTAAACATAGTGGCTAGTTTCTTATCTGGTAAACTATGGGTAAATTAGCTTATAAGGGCTCTCAATTACTATAGATAGCTTGAAAATATTTATCTGATATTTTATTTGGCCTATGTTAAGTCTACCAATGAAATATCGTCCTAGATATTTTAATAGAAGTGTTGCACAAACTTGTCTAAAATATCATCAAAATTAGATATTGAATTCTTGGGCAACTTTAGGAACCATTATAATGCTTTCCCTGATAGGCTTCGTGGAAACATCAAAAGGTATATGTCACTATAGGCCACTAGTTGGCATGAAAAAAAAAATTCTATCAAATGGGCCTTGGGCTCACCTTTCCCCTTTTATTTTTAAAAATTTGGTGGCTCATACCCTAGAGGAAATGGTATTTATAAGCACTCCATGTTAAAAGGGTAAGAACACACATCATCCAACTTGAAATTTTTTCTTTGTTTCCTTGCTTAAATAGTGGTAATTACATCCTTCATTTGTTGTAGTTCTTGTTCAATGAAACTAATGGGAATATTAGCCTAAGGTAGATTTTACATGGTCATAAGTGGATTACTTTGACTAGGGTAAGATGGAACCATTTATTTGGGAATGTTAGACTGGTTAGGAAATGGATCAAGAATATGCATTCATATTTTGGGGTATGATGATTAAAATTGCATGTACTATGGTGTAATATTTTGGTTGGGATTGGGTACATAGGCCTAAAGTTGGGAATATTGTTGGTGGGATGGATGAATATGGTTATACTATGCCTACTAAGGTTGAATAAGGACATGTTGTTAACTATTCATACCTTGTTGATTGAGGGGAACTTGTGAAACAAGACCCTATCTTTGAACTTGTGGCATGTATTATATGAAAGGAAATTATTTCCTAATAGGTAATTAAGGAACGTTGGAGCCTCTTAGTTGCACAAATCCCTATTGGGAAGTACATGAATGTTAGATATTTGACATTTGTTATTGACCAATATTTACACACTGTTAGTTAGACATCATTTGGTTTTGGATTGTCATGTTAGTCTAAGACTGAAGTTGTATGTTTGTTACTACTTGGTGAGGTAGAACATTGGTTTCCCTTACTGATGTGGGAATATTTTTATCCTTTGCTATGTGGGTAGGTTTGATGGTGCCTATTATTATGGAATATTACTCATCACCTATTGGGATATAGTAAGATGCATCACATTTTGTTGTGACATGGCACTAGTTGTTGGTTGACTACTTAATCCTTATTATTGGGTGCTTGACGAAGAAGATAGTTAAGGATTAGAGGTAGTTAATTAAGGATGGGAGTAGTAAACTTCTTCCCCCTAAGTTTGAGAACCACTCATGGTGATAGTTAAAGGCATATTTTATTGTTGACTATGTGTTTGTGAGCTAACACCACTTTGGTTTAAGTTGGATGTTACTGACACATTGTCCAGTATGTTTTTCTCACTATTATGTATAGAATAAGAAGAAACTTCTTCAATAGTTTGGGTATTGAACATTTTTTCTCCAAAAATGCTTTGTGTAATTGGGTAAAAACCCTAATTTTATTAGCTTGTCAACTCAAGTAAGACTCCCATTGAAGGAAGTGACTAAATAAGAGGTACATTTGACATGGCCATATTATTAAAGTTACGTGCTAGGTTTTGATAGGTCTAGTATGTTGTTTGATTTTGAATTAAGTCTTCCATGAGGCCTCTTTACATGACAAGCATATTTGAATCTTAATACAACATTGGTAAATGTAATTAGGATTGCTTTAAGAGGCCTGTTCATTATTTTAGTTATAATACATGTTATAAGGTCCTCTTGGTAGATTTGGAAAGTTTTCATGCCCTACCTCTATGTCTCTATTAGGATCATAGGTTAACAATATTTTAACATAATAAGGTTGTTTTTGGACATTTTCCATAATCAAAGGTATGCTAACCAAATATTGGGCAATCTATTCTTGGTCTTGCTCCATGTATGGAGGCATGCTAACCAAATAATTTGCCAAAGGATCTTGACTGTGTTCCCCTATTTGAGTGTTGTATGGTGGATAATAATCTGTCTCCTAAATAACATTATTTCCATAAGGGTCTTGAATAAATTCCTCTTATGTGACAACATTTCCATATCCTAGAATATACATGGCTCCACTATGTGTATAGTGAGACATGGTCAAATCAAATGACAAATGTTTGATAACAAGATGGGTTAGAGTTATAAAAACTATAAAAATATACATCTAAAAAGACAAAAGGATCAAACTAGGCCTAACTTGGTCAAAAGGAATGGAGTTGTATCTCTAAAATTTATATGTAAAAACTTGGTAAAAATAGTATAACATCAAATGTCTCACACAAACAAGGTCAAGTAAAAGGAACTAAAAGCAAGATGCCAAACTCTAGGTCCGAAGATGTTCCTAATAGGTCTAAAATAGGAAATGTAAAATTTGCTAGGTCTTTTGGCCAAATGTGGCATCAAAATCTAGACTTGAAACAAAGAGACGATTTTAATCAAACAAATTTAGACTACTTTACCATAAACAAAGAATTCGATTCTAGACATAAACGTGATCAAAATAAGTATAAGGCACTTCAACAAAAGGCATTTGAAGATGGCCTAATTGTATCAAATAATGTCATTTTTGAATTTTAGGTCAAAAATTAACCTAAGTTATGCAACCCAAAAGAGAAAGATCTATGTATCAGCTCCTACAAGATGAGGCCTAAACAAAAATAAATTAATGTTTGGATCCAAAATTTTAAAATTTAATCAAAGACTAAACTTAGGAAAACCTGGGATTTATTAACAAACAAGCTAGGTAAAATTTGAACAACATGACTGTGCTAAACAAATATCCAACAAGGCATAAATGGTTGGTTTAAGTAATGAGAACTTAGACACAAGACAAGACAAGTCAATTGAAATAATTTGAGTAGCTCAACAACATTAGTATTCTCAAAAGGTATGATAATGTTATGTTTCAAAGACTTATAAGGCCTAAAATTTGAATTGATTTGGGAAGCATAATGTTACCCATTTTAATCAAGTGATACATAATGTTTTTGACACAAAAAATCTTCTAGGTTAAATCAAGGTATTAGATGGATGACATAATGCCTCCTCAAATAACAAAGTAGTGTAGAAAAACAAAATTGTTTATGACATGGTTTAATAAAAAAATTAGACACAAAACACCAAGCAATAAAATAATAAATGGAAAAAAGACAACTAAGTATAATCATCCTAAATCCTATCAAGGTGTGGCAAAGTTAGGTTGACTAAAACTTACATGTTATGACCATCTAGATTGATCCTAAATGTGGCTAACACAAGAGAAGAATCACTTCAATTGAGTTCATATTGATCAACATATCATGCAAGGGTCTATTTTGTTGCATGATGATTCCATCCATGGACTACTTAGTGGAATTCCCTGGTTGACCAAACCTAATTTCGGCCTTCATTACTAAAGGAGAGGTTAGTAGCTCAACCCCCTAGCTCTAGTAGTATGCATACCCTAATTTGTATACCCCATCATGGATCAAGGTTAAAACACTATCAAGAGATGAATCCTTAGTTCAATTCTTCCCTAGAGAACTCGTGAGAGGTAATTACATCCCCTTCACAAGCCAAATTGCATGAAAATAAAAGACTAAGTAGAAAGACTTTAGGGTTGATTTTAAATCACCCTGTACCATATAGGTTTTGAGGAGAGCCTAGTTAACTTTATTTCTATGCATTGGACTAGGAAAACAAGTAATGAAAAGGTGATTTTGATCACCCAAGTTCCCTATAAGGTATGGGGGAGAGCATACACATGCTATTCCTTCTATGAAAACAAATAATAAATAAATAGTTTTCAAGCATTTATGCGTGAAGTTTGATTTTAGGCACCAAATTGAAATGTGATGATGTTTTTTACTTGGCCTCTTGGCTTAAGTTCAAAATATTGAAATAATTACAAAACATAACTTAAGAGAAACTATCTATGTCCATTTTAATCCCAAAATCCAAATTTTCAAGACTTAACCATTCATTTTAAGCACCAAGAAATGAAGTTTTTTAAAGAATTAGCCATCCTAATTCTTTTTAACACAAAATTTTAAATGTTTAAGATCTAACATGTTTATTTTAGCACCCAAAACAAAATGTTAGTGATTTACCTAGATTCCTTTTAAAATCACAAAATAAAATGTTGTTTATCAAAAACTTGTAAATTTGTGTTTGATCACATCCTGGACCTAAAATTGTTAGATATTATCCTCTTTATTTGAAGAAATTTTGATTGTGAGAAAATGAACTTTATAAAAGTATCTTTTGGGTTTTATTTTTGAAATCATAGTGACCATGGTCAGTCAAAGATGATGGATGCCAGTTTAAGGAAACTATGCTAGTTAGACTCAAAGAGAATTGATACTGGTCATGAAAAACTAATGTCAATCAATTAAGACCATCATCAATCACCTGTGAACCCACAGGAAAAATCACAAAAGATGAAATGTTAGGTTAGGTAATGGTTACCTAAAAACTCAAAAAAACCTGTAAGGCAAGGATTAGATAAGGAGATTAGAGATCAAAGATGCCAAGCAAGAATGATTAGAAATGCTAGAAAGAATCAAAATAAAATCTTTGTAAACTATATTTCATACTACATATTGACCAAATATGGTTACATAGAACCAATCTCAGTTAGTTATAACTAATATCAGTTAGGCTTGATCAATGTCGATCTTTGTGTAGATCCAAGATAAATTAACAATTAAAAATGTGACAAAAATTAAGATAAAAATACAAAGTCAAAGTAATTTAAGCATTCATTTGTCATTTTTTATGTTATATGTTCATCTCCTTGATATGTGGGATGTTTCTTGTTCCATCGAGCATGCCATTTATGATCAAGGAATCAAAGAAGGGTAGTTAGATAATATGCTAGCTTCACAATGAAAGAAAACAAAATGAAAAAAACACACTAACATGCATAACACTATCTTTTGTAGATCAAAGAGAGGAGCATGGAGATGAAAACAAATTGACAAAGCACAAATAAAATACAAGAAAACTAACCTTTCTTACCTTCTTTGAATTCTCTAAGATATGTATTCATTTGGCTTGCTTGGCTTGTGCTCAAGAAGTCTTTATCAAATGGAGTTATGTGGTTCCTTATCTCCTTGGCACCATTATTGTTTGTCTCATGCTTTCTTGATGTAGCTTGATGGCTCAAAGTGGCTTGGCTTGTGATTCATAATTTTTTCATTATAACTCTATTGTTTCTAATCTTGTCATAAAACCAACATTATAACATTACTATGTCCAAGATCTCCTTCTTCATAGGTAATTGCTTCTATTTATAGGTTAGCAACTAACTCCAACCCAAGGTGAGTTAGAGTGTAGTTAGGGATTAGAATAGGTTCAAACTTTACCTTTGTGAGTTAATTAACCCTGGTAGAGTTAAAAGGTGTCAAATGGTCATGATTATTAATGAATAGGCATGTTGAGATATTTTAGGATATTTGACAACTCATAAAAAGGTAATTATGAATTCTTAGGATATTATTTTATTTTTTAATTTCCCTTTTGATAATTCATTTAATTTCTCATGGATGATTCAATTATGCATTTGATTAGGTTTTTCATGTTAAATAATTATGATTAGACATTTTAGCATTTAACAAGATTTGAATTAATTGATGTGTGCATTTGTCTCATTTAATTGAGTTATAGGAAAAATGGCATATTATGAAGCCAAATTTGAGAAGTTTAGTGATTCTTAGATTTGATTTCTAAATTTTGGTAAAAATTGGTCTAAATTTAAATATGAAGCCATTGGTGGCAAATTTTAGGTGTCTATAGGTGTTCATCAACATATTGATAATCTAATGTTAGGATTTGGTTGAGTAGACCCAATCATGGGTGTTTTCTTTCACTCACCTAGTGGTGAGGAGTACCTTGTAAAACAAGTTGGTGTAGGGGAACACTTTAGGCTTGGATGTGTCCCTATGCAATCCATACTTATCATAATATCTCAAATCATATTCAAATTTAGCCTGATCATCATCATCGATAATTAATTTTTTGGGTACTTGGTCAATGACTTTGAATAATTCATTGTAATGACTGAATTCAATCAATCCATATAGTAACATAGTATCTCTATATTTAGGCTCAACTTTGGATTCTAAGATAAAGATGCCATTACATTAAGATGAAAATCAACATAGAATATCTGGGTGAAGGAGAAGGCATAGAAGGCACCGGGTTGGAGTAAAAATCAAGGAGTCTATCTTTAGGAGTTTAGATCTATAATGGATAATGAGATTTCCTTGGTATATTTATCAAAATCCACATTCACCTCCTACATTAATGTCACTTGGAGGTTCACTCATCATGGTTTAAAATTTGAGTGGGCGGGTCAATATTCCACTTGATTTCGCAATATAGAGTTAAATTTGGAGCATATGATTACACATTGCTTACAATATATAGTGAAGGTGATGCAAAATTTTAAATTGTCTAATCAGGGTCTAATTTACCACTTCATCAATTCTAGAGTGTGGTAGGTACATAATCACCTCATCCTTAAAGCTTCCTAGGTAGCTCCTACTTTATGCCACTTGTCATCTACGTACTTTTCCTCATGTTAATGGCCAACACCTAGGCATACCCTAACACTTTTCTATTATACCCTTAAGAGGGATGAAATACCATTTGGGGACATGTGACATCCTCTAGTTAGATCTTATGATTTTATATATACTTCATTCTGACCATATTGAGGCCTTTAGATCCCACCTACTAAAATGCCTAGTTATTCTAAGTATTGTAATATGATATGTCAAGGTATCCTAGGGTTTGACATATATATCAGGCCAAGGGAACTAATTATCCTAAAAATTAGTCATGTGACATTTCCTCATTACATCAAACTCTCCCAGGTTTTGACATCTCTATGAGAACTAGGAGCCTGACATATATGACAATAGGGAGAGATCATTGGTTTGAATTTGGGAACTTATGACCTTAGAGGCACATGTAATCCTTTATATTAGTCATTCTCTCTTAGGCTCTGACATCTCTATCAAGATTGGGAGACTGACTATTCTACCTTTGGTTGATGTGGAACTCCTTAGTTATGTTGGGCTTTCCTAGGCTTTAAAATCTCTATCAAATTTAGGAGACTATCCATTATTCATTGGCATGGGTTGATTGGATATATTTTTAATGATTTTTAACCCTAATACATGTGGTTCATTATAATTATATCAAGATATTCCAGGCTCTAACATTTTTATAAATTTCAAAAGACTAACACATCTAACATAGGTTGTGTGTTGCTTTCTCATTGCATCAAGAATGTACTATCTTATTTAGAACTTTTATTTGGAATTAATATTTTCTCTCTTTGCCTTCAAAACTTTTGCTTGGAACTTTGTTTTAGAATAAGGTGGAACATTTTATCTAAACACGTAGAAAGTTAAACAATTTTTGCAAAGTCTTCATAACTTTTACTCATAATTATTACTCACACAAAACCTCCAACTACTCTTTTATCAAATATTTTGAAGTCATGTAGAGCAAATATTTAAACACATGGAAGAACCTATGGGAAAACACAAAAAATGACTAAGTGAAGGAAAAAATAAGTGAAACCAATTAACTACCCACCTAGATACCAATGAACTTCTAAAATGCCACATAGAACCCCAAGATCTGATATTCTAGTAATAAGACTAAGTCTCCAAGAATTTATAAGTGAAAATAATCCTATAAAGTTAGCAAGTTAAACCTTAAAATCAATAAAGCCTATCTTAACCATGGATTATTACCAAGATTTGGAATTATTTCTTCCACAAGCCTTTGAGGTTAACAATTCAAACCAATTGGTCATTAAAAATATCAAATGCTTGAGAAAACTAAGGTGACATTGGATTTAAAAGACTTAGTTCAGGTGGAGCTAATCTAAAATGAAAGAATGGGTTTGGGAACTATAGTTTTGTTTTTTTAAATAGGGGTCCCCCATTTTTGTGAAAAGGGGTCATGTTGACCACAAAAAATGGTGAGTTCCATGGAGAAAGTGGTGACAAGCACTTAGAATCCAACCTATTAATCCTTTGTTCCTACATAAAACATAGACTACAAGAGAGATGTTTAGACTTATCAAAAAATAAAGTATTAAAGTCATGTAATATCAAGTGACATACTAAGATTTTATCTTATATAATATCACCATTATGTGTAAAAAGTGATTTTCAATTAACTTTTCCAATTTTAGAATTCACTCAAGCAACCGAGGTTGAACTAGGTATTAGATTTATTTGAGGGAGTTAACAATTTCATGGCTTTGAGGGGAATGGTTCCAAAATTTCTCTACTACTAAAAATGTTTCCATAACCTTGATATAGATACCTTTGGTCCCATTCAAGGCCTTACTTTACTACCAACCAAGCAAAAAAGCATGTGATGGAGGTTTTTTGATGATCCCTTTTGGGGAAATTTAAATTATACATGTTTTTCTAGTCTTCTTTCAAGGTTCCTTGTGATGATATTTAGCAGTCTTATCCATTAAAGGTTCAGAACCAAGGGTGATAAGGTGATGAGGATGTTATGAATACCTAGTTGATCTTAGATTAGCTTGAATGGTCTTAATTTTTTATAATATGTTATATTAAGTGCAATTTTATGGCCTATATTGGGATGTGAGATATTCTAAAATCCACTTGTTTCTCTAAGAATCATTGACCTCTAAGATTTGAAATGTGAAATACTCAATTACCATCCATGACTTGTTTGGATTGAAGATTCAACTTTAGTCCTTTGCAACTCAATAATAATTTTTAGGTTCGATCATTATTTGGAGTGGCTACTAACTTTATTTCTCTAAGCATCCCTTCTAATAGGGCTTCCTTTCTTAATTTTGATCAAGGGCCAGATTTGGGGAAAATGAATGCTATAAGGACACAAACAAACAAATGAAATAAAAGAATAGAGAAAAAAATCACACAACATGAAAATCAAACACATAACTAAAGCAAACTAACCTAATAGATGCATTACTTTCCTTTGCCAACATTATTTTGAAATTATGTTGGATGGGGATAGCAAGAACTAATGCTTCAAGAAATGTCTATTTATTGGTATTAGTAGGTCATTTCCCTCTGTGTCTTTGAGGCAAAAGATGTTCTGACCTTAGATTTCACCTATCTTATAGGGGCCAATCCAGAGAGGGTTAAACTTCGAGTGTTGTCCCTTCTTTTCATAAGCCTTATCCCATAATAATACCAGATCAAATATACTAAAGGTCTTGATCTTAACCCTTTTATAAAACCACCATTTGACAATATCTTGATGTTTTTAAAGCTTAATAAAGTTTCATCTTGGGCTTCTTCTCACTAAATGATATCCAAGAGCCTAAATTTGATATTATCATTTCGTTCCATGAATTATTGTGTGAAATTATAAGTTTGGAGTCTAAACATGACTAGTAAAATTGGATAGAATTCATAAACTATAATTAAAGGAGAGCCCTTGAGGGATTGTCTAAACTTGGTGTGGTCAGCCCATGAAGTGAACTTTATAAATTAATGCCATTCCTAGGGTTTTTCTCCTATAGACTTATTGATTACATCTATTAAATTATTATTGGTGGACTCCACCACTCCATTTCCTTATGGATAGTTATTAGATGAGAACCTCAATGTGATACCTTTATCATAGGCCCATTCTATAAACTCTATGGATTAGAAAGTGGAATCATTATCATATACTAGAGAGATAGAGATCCAAAACTAGGTGGTTATGGTGTTCTCTATAAACTTTATGATTTTAGAAATAGTGATTCTCTTTATTATGACTACCTTAGACCACTTTATATAATAATTTATGGCTATGAGGAAAAAATTGTGGCCATGTATTCAAATGGATTTTATTACTCCAATTCAATCTATCCCCTATGGGGAAAACGGTGTCAATTCCACCATGTGATAAAGTGGCATTAATTCATGGGTTTACCTCTTGGAAAGGGTATAACACTAATGGAAAATGTGGACATGGGCATCAACATATTTAAATAAATTATTCTAGTAATAGATCATTCAAATAACTTTGTGAATTGTGGAATTTGTCATAGGGTGATTATCTCCTAGCCTTTCATGGAAATATGAAAATCACTTCCTTTGCTTCATCTGGTGACAAAAATTTGAGGTAATTTCCTTAATTATTTATTCTTAAAAGAAATCTCTTACTCAACCTATATTATGCATCCTTCAACTAGAGAGATCTCTTTTGTGTGTGGTTTAGTCTATGATGTGTATTTAAATAGAGTACGAAATACACAATCTTGGCATACCAATTTGGTTGTAGCACTAACTCTTAGTCTACTTAGTGTACAATAATTCTCAATTTTATTTTATTTATTACCTAGGTAAGACCCTATCTTGTGACCAATTTGGATGGTTTGATCTCTAAATCATACTCTTTTAACTTTGTCATCCATCATCCCTTACATTCACCTAATTCATTCTACCCCAACATTTGCTTTCAGGCTAGGTCTAGGATGATTGTGTGTACCTTATTCATGAGAATGTAGTTCCTAACTTTTTTATATAGATTTGAATAGGATTTAGGCATGTTATAATAGAGTAAAATATCTTAATTATGAATCCTTGAGATTGGTGCTCATGAAATAAATGGGTTTCTATTTTCCATCCAGTCTTTGGGTGATGTAGGCATTATTTGAAAGCAAAGGGGTATATGAAGAAATCTTTCATGTAGTTTAGGATGATAAGAACTAGGGATTATATAATGAAATTTTTGATATCCCAGAAATATTCCTTTAATTTTACATGCCATTACACCTTTTTATCCTGTTTCAACATAAAATTCAAGGGTTTTACAATTTTGGTAAATCTAGAAATGAACTTACAAACAAAATTAATTTTCCAAAAAAATATTTTAGTTATTTATTACTATTAGGTAAAGTTTATTTATAAATCACATAAATTCTTTCTATATTGATAATAAAACCATATTATGTTATGATATAACTGAGAAGCTTATCTTTGTTGACATTGAACACATTCTTCTTTAGATTTAGGAAAATACAATACCTTATGCATATTTCAAACGCTTTCTCCAAATGGTGTATATGATTCAACCTTTATTTTGAAAACATAATAAATTCATCCATATAAATTATTATAAACTTACCAATTAGTCCTTCTAAATAAAAATCCATCACTCTTTGAAAGTTTGCTCAAACATTGATCAACCTAAAGGGCATTCATTTGTAGGAAAATGTGCCCCACTTGGTGGTGAATTTAGTTTTGACCCAATCTTCTAAATTAACCAAGACCTAGTTTTATCCCAAAAATCTATCTATAAAGGACATCATCTAGATCTACTCACTATTTAGATTATTTCGTCAAGGAAAGGTAATGGGTGATTATCTTTATCCAAGGTTTGATTTAAGTTTTGTAAGTCCACACATAGGTAGAATTATCTATTTTTATTTTTTATGGGCACCAATTTGGCCACCCACATAGAGTGGTAAACTAGGAAAATTATCCTAGTAGCAAATAACTTATGGAGCTCTTTGTGTATGAAGGGCTCCATGATTGGGTTTAGTACTCTCTTCCTCTAATTAAATCAGTGTGTACCTAGTTTGATAGGGATATTATGAGTAATAACTCTTGGTTTAAATACCTTAAGGTCTCCATAGACCCAACCAACTACATATTTGTACCTCAATAGTAGTATTCACAACTGCTCTAGTTTAGAGTTTGTCAGATCAGGACCCACATTGATAGTTTGAGGGTTTTCTATAGGATTTAGGTTGATGAAATGACATTTTTGGTTCTCAAACATGAGATTATTTATTTGGAATGTGTAGTATAAAATATTTGAGATTAATGAGATGAAATTTTTGGTTCTTGAACTTGGGCTTCTTTGTTTGGAATGTGGGGTCTAAAATATCAAATGATTTTCCAATGAAATCATCCACTTTAGGATCCAATTCCCATGAATATTAAAGATCTCATCTTTATCTAGCTCAGTCCTAAGGTTGTCCATGTTTGCTTATTCAATGATATAGGTTTCAAAAAACCCCTGTGTTATTAAAAAAATGTATGATCTATTAGTCATCCTCAAAGACTTGAAATTTTGTCAATTATTAGGATCAAAAGAGCAAGGGACAAGTTTAATAGAGGATTAGTATAACTCAGTGTCATATAAAGGGTTAAGTTTGATGTTGTAGACATTAATGAGTCAATAACTTGGTTTTATTCCCTAGGGATAGGAATGATGTTGAATGAAATAAAAATTTTGATTAAGTACCAATCCCTATGCTTATACCTTCTAAGTTATGATAGTTTGTAGTGAAATTTAATGTTGATTTGGTTGACTACCATCTTAGATTTGATAAATAATATTAGTTACTTTTAATTGTGTTTTAACATGAGTTTCAGTCCTAGGATTAACACTTTTTACTCTACTATATTATTTATGCAAGGATATGTACCTTGTATGATGTTAAGTACTTCCTCCCTTAGAGGTCTATTAGTATAACACTAGCCCCACTAGATTATTTAGAATGGGATCCATATAAATAAGGAGACCATAGGATTGGAAAATTTGAATGATTGTTAGTTGTATCTTTGGTTGGTTTCTTACTTAACTATAGATCCTTAGGTTTGAGGATGTCAAGTTCACTTTCTCATTAACAAAATTTTATTCAAATATCATGTGTTTCGTGTAGATATCTCTATCTACCTTAATTTTATTACCTACACCTATCCATGGTAGCCAAATATGAGATAATTCTATGGCCATATATCCATTTAGGTCTTTATACCAATCTCTACTAAGGAGCATGTCATAGGCCTCAAGAATCTCTACTACATAAATTTTTATGAAGTGTTGAATCCTAGGCTAAAATTTTATCTATATGTGGACATTAGAAATATCACCTACCAATTTGACCTCAATTTTTTCTATTTTACTACCTTATTTGACTTGATAAGGATTAACCCTAACTTCTTATAGATGCTTGTTAACATTAAATTAGTTTAGGCTCCTGAATCTGCTAAGAAATTATGTAGGTTTTTCCTAAATAATATGATGGTTAAGAGGAATGGAGGTAATTTCATATTAATATTTTGAATGGAAAAATTGGTGTGGGATGCTTTTGGTTTCACATGGGTTTATTTAATTACATTATCAATCAAAGACTTTAATAAAAGATCATGTTACTTAGTAATATGAGTAAGTTCATGGAACATGATGTTCACTTTGATCTTATTCATGTCCTCTATTATATTATAAACTCATTTAATCTAGACCTATATGTCTTACATGGAAGTTTTATGTTCTTGAGGTTTTTGAGGTGGTCGGTCATTTCTAGGATTTTAATCAGGTGGGGTTGCACCATTGTTTGAGGGAGCCTAGGTAGTGAAGGGTTGTTATGGTTATTGGTTCTTAAGGGTGTAGTTATTCATATGGAACTGTTTAAATTACTAAACCTCATGAATACCCCACTTTATCTCATTTTCTTCTTAGCTATGGAATTACATGGTTTTCAATAACTTGGTATTTCCATGGGATTTAATTGTATTAGATGATTCTGGGTGATTTAGGACCACCTTGTACTCTTTTATTTCCTTATAAAAGTTATCAAAGTAAAAACATAACTTTGTACAATCAAGTTCTCAATGGGTCATCATGATATGCATTTGACACTAGTCAGGTAGTACTATTTCAAAGATATTAACTTTTGGTAACCTATTAGGTGAGGGTTTTCATAGATTGTGGAGATGGCTATAGTTCTTATTTGGTATTTGATATGTGAAGTTCTTGATATAACTCTTCATGTTGGAGTTATTCATCTACCTTTTTATCCTAAGGAATTCATTCATGGTTTTTTATACCATTCATTGAATGGCACCTAGCTTGTGCTCTGTGGACTCCTAAGATATGGTCTAGGTAATGTTAGATACCATTAATTTCAACATAGTGTTGTAATTGGGGAGTTATTTAATAGTTCACAAGGTCAAATAAATCCAAGTGTTGGTTTGGTGTAACATGACTCAGTTAGATTTTATTTATTATAGGCAAGTGGCTGAAGCATTGAGATATTTTGATTAGGATTGGTCAAAAGGCTCAAAATGGAAATTTTAGAAATGCATTAAGAAAGGGGGTGATCATTTGACCTTTAGGGTTTAACTTTCTATTTTCCTTGATGACCTCTACATAATCTATGGGTAATTCCATTATCATTGGGTTTCATCTCAGTAACATAGTTATCCAAGGGTCTAAGGCATTTTTATACATTTCAAGTGTTAGTTGGGGGTTAGGTTAGTATAAAATGGTAACTTGACTATACATATTTTGAAATATAGCATGGTTCATTAGGTTCCCATTTAATATAGGTAAATTATTGGTAAAAGACACTAAGGTTGATCACTTTCCTAAACTTGGTGAGGAAGACAATACTAAAATGGTCCTAACTAGGGATCGAGTCCTTGGGGAGGTTTATGAACCAATTATAAGATAATTCCATCATTTTGAATGGGAAATGAATGCACTCTACATCCTCATGTTCTACATTATGAGGCTTTAGGGTGGTCTTGTAGGAGGTCACATACTCTTCATTAGTCCATCCTACACTAGGAGTGAAATGGGTAAGATATCACTCAAGGTTTTTAGGTAATTCATGGATGACTACTGGTATATTAATGGCTAAGATAGCCTACTAGGCCATCCTCAATAATCTATTTATTGGAGGTTGAGAAGAAGAGCTAATGGGAACTATAGTAGTTCTATGTATATTGATTTTGGGTTTCTTATGGAATTTCAAGAGTGAAGCAACCATCTGACCATGGTGGGTCCTAGATCTGGTGATGAGTGAATTATACTCTAGGGTGTTTCATAGACAAGCAATATTTAGTATGTTACCATCAACAAACATATTCTAAAAAAAGTCAACACTCAATATGTAAATTCTTGAAGCCCTCCTTATAGTGCAAACTATTGTTGTGTGTTTTTTAAGCACACAATAATTGAAAAAGTGTAAAAGATGGGAAACAAGACTCAATCAATAAAATACTCATTACAATCCCTCCTTCTATCACCATTTATTATTCTCTTAAATATCATGTTCCAAAATACTCATGAGATTGGATATTTTCAAAGAGGATAGTGAGAATATAAATGGAATTTCATCTTCTATTTTAGGACTGATGTGAGATCACTCTAGGGCATAATTATAGGTATTTGGATTCATAATGGATCTTACATGGAATAATATCTAAGAGATGTAGTGCCACCATCGATGGTTCAATACTACTTTCTTGTATAATAAGTTAATTAATTGAATCTGCTACTAATGTTCATGAACTTCACTTTACCATTTTATAAATGAAATGGAGTCGATAATTCAATATCTAAAATAAACACAAAAAGAGGGAAGATCAAGGTTGAAAAGAGTGTTTCTAGATCAAGATGAGATTAATGCTTCAATAATTAGCCTAATTTCATTTACCATAGTTATAAAATTGTGTGCTAGGTTTCACCAAATGTTTTAAATTAAATACTACATAATGGGAAGAGTCTAGGTAAGCAGTGAAGAATGATTGATTTATGAACCCTTGATAAGTATCAATATTAGAAGTACAAAGTAAATAACACATTAAATTCCAAGATAAATTATATACTAACACATAGGTTATCAATATTGTAAGGAAAATGAAGGGAATTCAAAAAGAGTTTATAATAAACAAATACATAATAACCATTGCATTCTTAAAATGACATAACATTAAAATAATTATATAAGTACTAACATTCATTAAAAATTGAAATTATGGATAATTTGACAAAAAAATATGGATTTTACAAAGGCTAAAATTTCATTGATTAAAAATAACAAGTTTTATTATAAAGGTATTGATCATAACCAACTTTATACAATCCAAAAGGGCAAAATAAATTATAGGTGAAATCTAGGCTTGATTCTAACACCACTTTTGAGCTAAAAATTATTTAACTCAAATATACAATGTAATTACATATTTATAGATAAGGATGGGATTCACTCCCAAGTGGGCCAAGATTCCCATCCTCAGTCATGATGGACACTCCTGGTAGTTACAATTACATAATTCAAAAAAAAGGAGAAAATATCCTTCACTCACCTCAAATAGATCTATAGGGTACCACTCAACCAATAATTATAAGTAGAATAGATGATCTAGATCTAAAATGATTAGACTTTGCTTTTTTGGCCTCAAACATGGCTATCATAAGGTTAAACTCCTAATCCATCTTGGTGAGGTTCATTATAGGCTCTTTGAAGATTATCTCTATATGGGGCATGAGTCTTTGGTAAAATTTGAGGGTAACATCCATAGATACCTAGACTTAGGACAACTAGATGATGTTTGCTATGGATTGGGTCAAAATATTGAGAACTAATTGAGATCTCTCTTTGCTTGCCTTGGTCACCTTTATCCTCATAACCTAGTCAAAGTGACCCAAGTGGACTCTAAATTCACCTTTATCCAATAGAGTGCAAACTGATTAGAATAACATCAAGCTATTGGCATCCTTAAAGTAAGCCAATATCTTCCTCTTGTCATATTTCAAGGGTTCCATCATAGTTTGGGATATAAAAATCCACTCCTCTATAATGGTTTTCATGCTCATGGTATACATCTAATATAAGCCTAAGTCTAAAGTGAGAACTAATTTTATATCTCAAAACATGCCCTTATTGATTATGATCATCAGATTCTTGCATCTACCATCAATCTTAGCTATCATCTCCATATAGGCTTGGGTCCATTAAATGAGCACCTCAATCTCTATCATACTCCCTACCACCTTTCCCAAAGTTGAGAAAATTTTTATGGGGCATCCTTGAACTACACAATTAGCCTAATGGGGAAGGATATCTTTACCTATGCCTTGAGAGTTCAAACATAACATTTCATGTCTTCAAAATGTTTCTCTAACATGTCATGGGTTTCCTAGAGAATTGAGAGTGGGGCCACTTTTATCTTTTATTCTCCTATGGTATTCCTCACATTAGTGAGAGAGAACAAGTCTTATTGGGTCTTCTAGACCATAGGGTTCCCCTCTTAAACAGATTTCTATGTGAGGATCCTTTGCATACTCCCTATAGTGTGATTTAAATACAACTACAAGTTTGGGTCACCTTATATTGTCATCTATAGAACTTATAAGACTAGGACCATTTTATAAATTTTGGGAGGTGTTGGAGAGGTGGAAAATATGGTAGTGATAGGTGGATGATGAGGTGGAGGGGGTATGGATGAAAATAGAAGGTGATAAAAGCAATGGGGAGAGGAGGCATAGGGGCCTAGGTAGGTAAGATGAATAGAGAGGCCCAAGGGAACATATATGCCTTCCACTGAACTTAAGTCATTCCCACATGAGGAAAAATCACTCTAAGAGAGGGGTATATAGTAAAAGGGAAGAGATTATCTAATTAAATATGAATCCTTAGGCATTCAGGGTAATGTAAAAAGGGGTCTAGGGAGAAATACAATGAACCACTATGGTTTTTTCCAAAATATCCATATAAAATAGTAAGAGGAGGTGGAATTAGAGCACCCAATACATGCCTTAAAGGTTTATTTTGAGCTACCTTCCACATTTTCCTTGGTCTTTTACCTAGGTTAGTTCTAGATGACATTGTATAATGATTAGAGGTATCAATGGGCATGGGGCCAACTATGAGAGTTATTGAGTCAATAGAGGAATCATCAAGATGGTCCCAATGATTATAGATGTGGAAATGAGTATACCCACTCTTGGATAATCTAGGGTAATTGGTGAATATGGGGAACTCATAGGCACTTAAATTTGAGGGATGGATACTAGGGGAACTAATAAAGTTACAAGTTGGGGAATGGATGGGGTAGATGTAAACAAAAAATTGAGGATGTGAGGGATGGCTAAAACCATGGGAACTTGGGTGAATAATAGAGGGGATTGTTATTAGTCTAGATTACACCCTTTAGGCAAAGGTGTTTTAGACCTACCTCATCCATTTGATACAATGGGATCACCTCTATGTGTGGGTGGCCTATTGGGTGAGGTGAATGTCTATATTCTAGGCTAGCTCCCCTCCTGTATCAATTAAGAAAACTACTAACTTACTGATTAAGAAAGATAAAGATATGCATGACATAAAACCTAAGATATGGGAGATGATGCACCAATATGTTGTGTCCACTTTATTTGACCCTTCAAAACACTTATGAGCCAAACAAAGACTAGTGAATAAACCACTCTTTGTAAGAGACTCTTAAGCATCAATACTTCATATGGAGGTTATGTTAGATGGATACAACTTGAGGGTGATGAATGGGAGTTATATTTTAGACACTACAATCATATTCTACTCCAAACACAATTACCAACACTTTGACACACCATACGACACATATAGATCAATCTCCTAATAAGTAGGTGAAAATAAGGACCTACAAAGGAAGATAAGACTCCATCACTTCTAAAAATTAATAAGTATGAAATTAACTAAGATAGCATAGAGAATCTAAAATATTCCTTATATTGATTCAAAGGTTATAAATTACAAGTGGGTAGAGTTTCTTCACACCTAATTGAGGGATTCATATAATGGCTCTTAAATCCTAATTTATAGAACATTATAGAGAGAAAATAATAATGTGGAATGGGGATGTCATGTAGAGATCATCATGACCATCATTCACTCAATCAATACTTAAAATCATCCCCACAACTCTTCCCATACATTTCCTTGTCTACATAATGACCTTTAATGAGAGTTTGGAATAGAAAATGGTCTAGTAGAGGATCCTTTATTTTTAGTTGATCCCATTCAAATCATGAACACCCCAACCTAGTTAACCACTTCCTCTCTTTGTAGTTATAATGGTAGCATTATGGTCTAATTGGCCTCCGTGAAGCATTAAGTAGCCTACCTCTATATTTTTCATGTTTATAAGGCCTAAAGTATCCTTGTCTTACACAATGGTCATGAAAAAGATTTTAGGAATATAATATGTATAGAAACACATGTTCTCCATTGGGTCATTATGAGAGGTGTAAGAAGGGTTTAGAGGCTCCACTAGTCTTAACAATGGTTCATAGAGTTATGAATCCTAACCCACAAACAAATCACAATAAAAATATATAAAAAAACACCTCTAACATCTCAAACACCACTCAATCTCATGGACCTATTCCTACAAGTTCCAAGCAAAACTATTTCCTCTTCAAGCTCCAAAATAATACAAATAGTGTTTTTGAGGTGGTTAGAGGTCTTAATGATGATTAATATAGTTAGGAGTTTTTATGAGAGAAAAAATACTAGTAATATTATGATTAAAACCCTATCCACCTTATTCAAACTCATTTGGATCCCATGCAAATCCTTATTGATGTTCTGAGTGTGAGAAAGTAGCTCCTCAGGCTCTTCATAGTGTATAATAGGGATTTGAGATAACTCTCATCCTTAATGATCATTCATAGCACGTAGTTTCTTGATCATCAAACCAATTTCATAGGTTATAGGTAAAATACCTTCCCCAACTACTCAAATATCCATCTCACACCATGCACATTATGATAATTTCTTAGGCATGATAGGACTATGTGTGTAGGCAGAGAGGGATCCTGAGTAAATAGGCCATTCAATGGATTTTTTTCATTTGAAATAACTACATGAGGTGTGAAAAATATCTAACCATATCTATAAATTCCTTTGAGATACCTCCTATGGACTATTATTCCTTAATTAAGACCACCTATTGAGGCCTTAAACATTCCCATTTAGATAACTTAATAAGTTAATGCATTTGGTTGATTGGATTAGGCATTATGATGGAGAAAAGGAAATGTAGGAATCCTTAAAAACCTTAAATAATGATCTAAAACCTTAAACCTTACTAAATTCATATGAATGCATTTGGATTTGGTCTATTGGTTTTGGTCTTGAGGGCCATAAGGAAACTTGTTTCTTTTGAAATGGTAACTACTCTATATTCTTACATCATTCCTGCCACTTAAAGAAACCATCATTAATACACTTGAAACTAGAAGATGGATTGTCATGAGAATAAAAATGAATCTTTCCTTCCTCATTCACATGGTAAGAATTAAAATGACTTGACGTAGGTTTCATATGATTGTATGATGATCATGTGGAGTATGAGGGGAGCCTATAACGAACCTGAAGACTCTTCATTTATTCTGTTATGCTCTACCTTTTCATGAAATAGAAAAAATCTTATACATAACCTACAAATTAAAAAAAAAAAGAGGTTAGGCGTTGATCTAACCCTAAACATGCCATGATAACATGCTCCTAGGTGTCTAATACACTCAACATACTCTTATAGTCATTTTTCCATGCTCAAGTTATCACAATAATCTCAATTTTTTTATTAATATACCTATAGCTAAGATTATGGGGTTTGTAAAGGGATTAAGACCACTTGGGGGTCTTAGTGATTGTTCATAAATCCCAAGGACTTGATCTACAAACCAATGCCATTAATATCAATCCCACTAGGGAATCTATCTCTATCTAAGATCTTGGGCTTTAACTCCTCTTGTATAGATAATACCATCCAACTCAATCTATCCCTTGTGAGCTTTCCAAGATCTTGATGGGAATTCCACTCCTTTTTATTCCATTTTTTACATGTTTAAGACATGAAACTTCTCTGTTATACCTATCAATGACCTCCCATGAAGCTTCTAACCTCTCTTGGCTTTAACCTATTTGTATAGGTCTGTACATGTTTGAAAATACTTACAAAACACTTATTTTTATTGTATATTTTAGGTTAGAGATTTTGAATGACCATTAGAGGATAAGAGGAGGGAAGTGGGAAGTAAAATATTCTTTTGAATTAGAGAGTATGGATGGGGAAGATTAAAGGTCATATCTTCACACATGTGGGTCCCTTGGTGGTGAATTAAAAGTGTTTGAATTTTTAAAAAAATACCCTTTTACATATGAAACCACTTTATAATGGTATTATGATGTTATTTATACCCTTTTAATTCATTTTACCTTTTATAATTATTTAATGGTGTCCTAAGGACCAAAATAATATTATTCACATGGTGTGAATATCCTTTGAAGGTAATATGCATGATCTCAAGTGAAATATCAATTGAATGTTACCTTAACATTTATCAAAAGACCTTAAATCTTGATAAGTATTTATAAAAGGTTATCACAGTCTATCATACTAGATCTAATCCTCTAATTTTTCCATATTTTTTAGGTTCTCAACGTGCTTCAATGGATTCACAATTGGCCATGAGATACAACATTTGAGTCATCTTCACTATGAGTGATTTTAGGTCATAAGGACCACATTAAGACTTGGTATGGACTCTTATACATAGTTATTACAAAATTAACACTTTACATAAGCTTAAAAAAGGTGAGAAAATGACCACCATCACATTCCTTGACATAAGTACACCACTTAAACATGTTACATCTAACTTAATGATAAGTGAACCCTCCTTGAACTACCATGATAAGATTTAGATCATCATATGCAAGATTTGAGGGCACTATGAGAAATTTTTGAACTATAGGGGTTGATATTTGTCCTGAGAGGCCAAATTACCAACATTCCTTGTGACTCATATGGGTTGACCTACCTATTGGTCAATATAACTAGATATCTCAATATTTTGCACTCAATACTCATACATGACAACATGAATTGAGATGACTACTCTGCCTGAGGTAGAAAAAAACCTATCATATTGAAAACTTTTTAAGTAATTAAATAGCCTCACCACACACACAAAGACACTCACAAACACACCATACTTGTGCTGATAAACACTTGTGGAAAATAAGACAAAAGTGACCTACTAAAAACATCTAACCTGAACATAACTTTTTTCTCCTCTAGGATCAAATGAGAATCTTCTTTGATCACCATATAACCATGAGATAAGATTATCATGTGTTGATTGAAGTTTAATCATGTATTTATCATGGAATGAGAGCTTTGACTTGCATCTATAGATTTTGGCATACTTATAGCCTCTTAGATTATTAATTGGACCTTATTGCCTCATTATTAGGTATATAGGTTAGATATGTGAATCACATACTTGGTGATATTCATTCCAAACTTATTTGATTTGCATGAATAGTCTCATTTCTACCTCATCCATATGCTTATCCTGATCAAGATGAACAATCTAAGATAGATCTTATGCCATGCTTGTAGGGATGAATTCAAAGAGAGATGAATCTTTCTTATTTAAAATTTGAGACCAATAAAATTCAATTTCATTCCCCAAGAGTGAAGAGACACTTTAAAATGGAATTAGAGGTTGATCAACTTGTTTAAGGACCTCAAACAAGTCAACTTCAAATTAAACAACCTCTTGTAATGGAATGTATGGAGATCTCCCTTCCTCTTATTTGGTAAAACTACCTTCTTCAATCTGATATAGATCTTGACATGTCTCTAGAATAAATTAACCTGATCTTATGATCTCAAATAAGTATTTTAACTGATCCTCACATAGTTCTAGTTTTCTTAGACTTTATTAAATCTTGATAGGAGTTGATGTAGAAGTAAGCATAACATATCTTGAGAAGTATTTGGAAACTATACTTCTTTAACAATGCTTATGGAACATTG